>JAKSZT010054576.1:211400-232212 GCA_026826555.1 Tolypeutes matacus
TCACTCAACGTAATGTGCTACTGGTTCATCCATGTTGTCACATGTGCCATGACTGCATTTATTCTCACAGCTGAATAATATTCCATAATCTGTGTATTAGTCAGCCAAAAGGGTGGTGATGGAAAATACCAGAAATTGGTTGGCTTTTATAAAGGGTATTTATTTTAAGGTAGAAGCATACAGTGACCAGGCCATAAAGTATAAGTTACTTCCCGCACCAAAGTCTATTGCCATATGTTGGGGCAAGATAGCTGCCAATGTCTGCCAGAGTTTAGGTTTCTTGGGTTCCTCTCTTCCCAGGGCTCTATTTCTCTCCAGGCTCAGCTCCTCTGTTTCCCCACAAGATCAGCTGTAGACTATGAGCCTCTCTAGGCTTTGCCTCTCTCCACAAGGCCAGCTGTGAACTGTCGGGTGAATGGCTCGTCTCTTTTCCTGGGGCCTTCTCTCCTTGCTCATCAGGACTCCAACATCAAAACTCCACCTCTGTCCTTTGCCATGCCTTTTTATCTTTGAGACCCCACCCACCAAGGGGTGGGCTCAATCCCCTACTGATGTGGTCCAGTCAATGCCCTAATCATAACTTAATCATGCCCAGATTAACAGACCAGTTTACAAGCATAATCCAATATCTATTTTTGGAATTCATAGCTATATCAAACTGCCAAACTGCTACAGAAACTTTGTCAAAAATCACCTGGTTAAAAAGACAAATGACCCAATTAAAAAATGGGCAAAAGACTTGAATAGACATTTCTCCGAAGAAGAAATACAAATGGCAAAAAAACACATGAAGAAATGCTCAACATCACTCATGATTAGGGAAATGCAAATCAAAACTACAATGAGATATCATTTCACACCTATCAGAATGGCCACTATTAAAAAGACAGAGAACTACAAGTGTTGGAGAGGATGTGGAGAGGTAGGAACACCTCTTCACTGTTGATGGGAATGCAGGATGGTACAACCACTATGGAGGACTGTTTGGCGGTTCCTAAAGAAGTTGAATATAGACTTGCCACGTGACCGTGCAATACCACTACTGGGTATATACCCAGAAGAACTGAGAGCAGTGACACGAACAGACATCTGCACACCGATGTTCATAGCCACATTATTCATCATTGCCAAAAGTTGGAAACAACCCAGGTGTCCATCAACAGATGAATGGATAAACAAACTGTGGTTTATTCACAGGGTAAATGAAGTCGTAAAGCATATGACAACATGGATGAATCTGGAGGACATTATGTTGAGTGAAGCAAGCCAGACACAAAAGGACAAATACTGTATGAATGCATTACTATGAGCCAAATATATTGTGTAATATATTGTTTGATTCACACACACAAAAAAAAACAAAAAAACAAACAAAAAACAAAACAACAACAAAAAAATTTACATGTATCCATTACATTTAATTGAGAAATGTATATATTTATTCATCTGTGTTTACTTTTTAGTTTTTAATTGCTTATGTTTTCAATTATTAAATGTACAAAATAAAGTTAAAAAAAATTAAATTAAAAAAAAAAATCACCTGGCTATAGATATGTGGATTAATCTCTGGATAGTCCATTGGTTTATAAGTCTATATTTATACTAGTAACACACTGCTTTAATTATTATAGCTCTTTAGTAAGTTTTGAAATCAGAAAGTGTAAGTCCTCCAAAATGTTTTTTTTCAAGGTTGTTTTGGCCTTTGGGGAACACTAACAATTCTACGTGGATATGAAAATCTGTTTTTCCATTAATGATAAAAAATGCTGGAATTTTGATAGAGATTGCACTGAATTTGTGGATCGCTTTAGGCTGTATTGACATCGTAACAATACCAACTCTGCCAATCCATGGACACGGGATGTCTTTCCATTTATTTTTGTACTCTTTAATTTCTTTCAACAATGTTTTGTAGACTCAAGAGTACAATTCGTTTACTTCTTTGTTTAAATTTATTCCTAGGCATTTTATTCTTATATAGGATATGTAAATGGGATTGTGTTCTTGATTTGCTTTTCAGATGGTTCATTACTGGTGTATAGAAACCCAGCTGACACCTGCATCTTTATATTGTATTCTGCAAATTTGCTTAATTTGCTTGTTAGTTCTCAAGCTTTCTTGAAGATTCTCTGGGATTTTCTATATATACGATCACATAGAATGTGAAAAGGGATAATTTGACATCTTCCTTCCCAACCTGGATTCCATTTATTTATTTATCCTGATTGCTTTGGCTAGAAAGTCCAGTACCATGTTGAATAACAGTTTTGAGAGTGGGCATCCTTATCTTTATGGAGAAAGCTTTCTGTCTATAGGGGAAAGCTTGCTGTCTTTCACCATTTAGTATGATATTCACTATGGTTTTATTTTTTGTTTTTTGTTTTATAAATGCCCTTTATCATGTTGAGGAAGTTCCCTTCCATTCCTAGTGTTTTTGAGTATTTTTTATCATGAAAGGATGTTGGATTTTGTCAAATGCCTTTTTGCATCAGTTCAGTTGATTATGTGGTTTTTTTTTCCTTCACTATATTAATGAGGCATATTACATTGATTTTTTTTTACAGATCAATCTCTTTATTGAAACTGGATGCTAAAATTCTCAACAAAATACTTGAAAATCATATTAACAACACATCAAATGAAGTATACACCATGATCAATGGGTTTCATCCCTACTATGCAAGAAGAGTTCAACATAAGAAAATCAATCAATGTAATACACCAAATTAACAGATCAAAAAAAAAAAAATCAAATGATTATCTCTATTTTTTTCTTTTTTTAATAATTTTTTTAAAAAAGATACTTAGACTTCCGGGAAGATGGCAAACTAGTAAGATATGGGAATCTCTTCTCCAGAAAAATAGCTAGAGGATAGGCTGAAACAACCCCGAAAAAGATCTTCTAGGGTTTAGGACAGCAGGTGAAGGCTGCACACCACCCAGAGGAGAGAGGGAAAAAAGAGGGAAATCGCAATGACAGAACCGCGAGTTGGAACCAGCAGTGGCTGCTGCTGCCGGTATCATCCCCCACACTCTTTAGAATTCTCAGGCCTCTGGGCCTATGACTACAAGCAAAGGGGGCTCCAGGGATCTACCACTCCAGGAAAGGGGAGAGAGAGGGACACAGCCTTAGGCTGACTCAGGTTCTGACCCGCAAATTTGGGCTGTGGAGCCCCACAGACCCTTCCACATGGTGGTTTGCCCTGGGAGCGTAGGAAGGACTGGAGAAATCCAACCCTCGCAACCTCCCTCTCTTCTAGCCTGGACTAATTGTTGAGGACTCCACAGGAGAGGGGAGAGAGAGCCTGGGGCTGACCCCGCTTTTGACTCACAGGTTTGGTCTGCCCTGTCCCGAGAGTCCTTCCAGGCCGGGTGGGGTTGCACCATTGTTTGCCTTGGAGCCTGCAAGTGGCTAAAGATATACAAACCTCCCAATCTCTTCCTCTACTAACAGGGACTGAATGTTGAGGATTCAGAGGGGAGTGGAAATATTTCCTAGCTGGGAAAAGGGAGGGGGCTACCAGAGAAGACTGGAGAACTGTCTCAGAAAGTTTGAATTACAAGGCTCTTACCCCCAGACAGGAAGCTCTATCACATTGATCTGGCCTGTGTCACAACAAATACACTGCGACCAGACATTGAATTGAGAGCTGCCAACAAGCACCATCTCATGGCAGACCAAGGAAGTGCACATCAGAAAATTAAAAATAAATAGGAGAGGCTTTTCCTGGCCTCTATAGCCTCCCTGCAAAAGGCCCTAGGAAACAACTCCACAACCAATTACTGGGTCCAGTGCCCAGTTTTGAGCAACCAGCAGGACAATCCTAACAATCAAGGTGAAGCCAAAAATCAAAGAGCTGTGGTAACTCACAGCCTCCTGCCACTAAAACCCTATAAAAGAGAAAGAGATAGAGCATCTAAGTAAAATACAGTAAAAACCAGATGCCTAAACACCAGCAAAAAATTATGAGCCATACTAAGAAAATAGAAGACATGGACCAAGAAAAGGATTACATCAAAGTCCCAGAAGAGATGCAGAATTTGAGAGAACTAATCAATGAGATGAGCACAAATTTCCAAAATCAAATTAATGAGATGAAAGACAATATGGTTAAAGAGATAAATGACATCAAGAAGACATTGAGTGATCGCAAAGAAGAATTTGAAATCCTGAACAGAAAAGTAACGGAGTTCATGGGAATGAAAGACACAACAGGTGAAGTAAAAAACACATTTGAGGCATACAACAGCAGACTCGAAATGATAGAAGAAAGAATAAGTGATACCAAAGACAGAGCAGCTAAAATTGAAGAGAGAAAAGAACAGAGAGAGAAAAGAATGGAAAAAATTGAGCAGGGGCTCAAAGAGTTGAATGACAACACAAAACGCAACAACATACGTGTCATGGGAGTTCCAGAAGGGGAAGAGAAAGGAAAAGGGGCTGAAAGAGTATTTGAGGAAATAATAGCTGAAAATTTCCCAACTCTCATGAAAGAAATGAACTTACATGTCCAAGAAGCACACTGTACCCCAATGAGAATAACTCTAAATAGACCTACACCAAGAAACATACTATTCAGAATGTCAGATGTAAAAGATAAAGAGAAAATTCTCAGAGAAGCAAACGATCATGTACAAAGGACATCCAGTAAGACTTAGTACAGATTTCTCTTCAGAAACCATGGAGGCAAGAAGACAGTGGTGTGATACAATTAGGAAACTGAAAGAGAAAAACTGCCAGCTGGAAATTCTTTATCCAGCAAAACTGTCCTTCAAATATGCAGGTGAATATAAAGTATTCACAAACAAACAGAAACTAAGAGAGTTTGCAAAAAAGAATCCACCTTTGCAGGAAATATTAAAGGAAGCCTTAGAACCTGAAAGAAAAAGACAGGAGAGAAAGGCTTGGAGGAGGGCATAGAAGGAAGAAAAGCATAAAGGATAACCAAAAGAGTAAAAAGAGAGACAAAAACAAGATGACATATGAAAACCAAATAATAAAATGGAGGAAATAAATATTCAATAATATCATTGAATGTGAATGGATTAAACTCCCCAATCAAAAGATACAGGCTGATAGAATGGATTAAAAAAACATGAGCCATCCATATGCTGCTTACAAGAAACTCACCTCAGACTCAGGGATACAAACCGGCTGAAAGTAAAAGGTTGGAAAAAGATACTCCACGCGAATAGTAACCAGAAAAGAGCAGAGGTAGCTATACTAATATCAGACAAAACAGACTTTAAATGCAAAAAAGTGATAAGAGATGCAGAAGGCCATTACATATTAATAAAAGGGACGATCCTCCAGGAAGATATAACAGTCATAAATATCTACGCACCTAACCAGGGTGCCCCAAAATATATCAGACAAACTCTGGCAAAACTGAAGGGAGAAATAGACATTTCTACAATAATCGTTGGAGATTTCAACACCCCTCTCACATCATTAGATAGAACAACGAGACAGAAGATCAACAAGGAAACAGAGAACTTGAACAACATGATAAACAACTTAGACCTAACAGACATATACAGAACACTGCATCCAAACTCAGCGGATTATACATTCTTCTCAAGTGCCCATGGATCTTTCTCCAGGATAGACCACATGTTAGGTCACAATTTAGCTCTCAATAAATATAAAAAGACTGGAATTATACAAAGCACCTTCTCATATCATAATGGAATGAAACTAGAAATCAATAACAGACAAGAAAAAAGTAAATTTGCAAATGTGTGGAGAATGAACAACACACTCCTAAATATTTGGTGGGTCAAAGAAGAAATTGCAAGTGAAATCAGTAAATATATTGAGACAAATGAAAATGAGAACACAACGTATCAAAATCTATGGGATACAGCAAAGGCAGTCTTGAGAGGGAAATTTATAACCCTAAATGCCTATATTAAAAAACAAGAAAGAGCTAAACTCAAAGATTTAACTGAACAACTAGAGAAACTAGAAAAAGAACAGCAAACCAATCCTAAAGCAAGGAGAAGGAAAGAAATAATAAAGATTAGAGCAGAAATAAACGAAAATGAGAACAGAAAAACAATAGAAAAAATCAACAAAACCAAAAGCTGGTTCTTTGAGAAGATCAATAAAATTGACAACCCCCTCACTAGAGTAACAAAGAAAAAAAGAGAGAAGATGCAAATAAATACAATCAGAAATGAAAGGGGGGAAATTACAAATGACCTCACAGAAATAAAAAGAATCATAAGAGGATATTATGAGAAACTATATGCGAACAAACTAGACAACCTAGATGAAATGGACAAATTTCTAGAAACGCACAACCAACCTACACTAACGCTACAAGAACTACAAGAACTTAACAAACCAATCACAATTAAGGAGATTGAATCCGTCATCAAAAATCTCCCAGCAAAGAAAAGTCCAGGACCAGATGGCTTCACAGGTGAATTCTACCAAGCATTTCAAAAAGAATTAACACCAATCCTGTTTAAACTCTTCCAAAAAATTGAAGAGGAGGGAAAATTACCCAACACATTTTATGAAGCCAACATCACCCTAATACCAAAGCCAGATAAAGATTCCACAAGAAAAGAAAATTACAGACCAATCTCTCTCATGAACATAGATGCAAAAATTCTCAACAAAATACTTGCAAATTGAATCCAACAGTATAACAAAAGACTTATACATCACGACCAAGTGGGATAAATTCCTGGTATGCAAGGCTGGTTCAACATAAGAAAATCAATCAATGTAATACACCACATTAACAAACTGAAGGAAAAAAAAACACATGATCATCTCAATAGATGCAGAAAAGGCATTCGACAAAATCCAGGATCCTTTTTTGATAAAAACACTTCAAAAGATAGGAATAAAAGGAAAATTCCTCAATATGGTAAAAGGCATATATGAAAAACCCACAGCCAACATCATACTCAATGGGGAAAGGTTGAAAGTTTTCCCTCTAAGATCTGGAACAAGACAAGGATGCCCACTGTCACCATTGTTATTCAACATTGTACTAGAAGTTCTAGCTAGGGCAATTAGACAAGACAAAAAAATTAAAGGCATCCAAATAGGAAAAGAGGAAGTAAAATTCTAACTGTTTGCAGATGACATGATCCTGTATTTAGAAAATCCTGAGGTATCCACAACAAAGCTACTTGAACTAATAAATGAGTTCAGCAAAGTGGCAGGATACAAGATCAACATGCAAAAACCAGTAATGTTTTTGTACACTAGTACTGAACAACCTGAGGAGGAAATCAGGAAGAAAATTCCATTTTCAATAGCAACAAAAAGACTCAAATACCTAGGAGTTAATTTAACCAAAGAAGTACAGGAGCTATATGCAGAAAACTACAAAACAATGCTAAAAGAAATTTTAAAAGACCTAAACAAATGGAGAGACATTCCGTGTTCATGGATTGGAAGAATAAATACCGTGAAGATGTCAATCTTCCCCAAACTGATTTATAGATTCAATGCAATACCAATCGAATCTCAACAGCTTACTTTACAGAATTAGAGAAGGCAATTACCAAATTCATCTGGAAGGGTAAGTGCACCCGAATAGCCAAAAGTGTTCTAAAAAAGAAGAGCGATGTGGGAGGAATTTCACTGCCTGACCTTGAAACATATTACAAAGCTACAGTGGTCAAAACAGCATGGTACTGGCATAAAGATAGACATATCGATCAGTGAAATAGAATTGAGAATCCAGAAATAAACCCTCACCTATACAGTCAACTGGTTTTTGACAAACCTACCAAGCCCACGCTGATGGGAAAAGTCTTTTCAACAAATGATGTTGGGAGAACTGGATATCTATAACCAAAAGAATGAAAGAGGACCCCTGTCTCACCCCCTATACAAGAATCAACTCAAAATGGATCAAAGATCTAAATATAAAAGCCAGGACAATAAAACTACTAGAAGAAAATGTAGGGAAACATCTTCAAGACCGTGTAGTAGGTGGTGGTTTCTTGGACCTTACACCCAAAGCACGTGCAACAAAAGAAAAAATAGATAAATGGAACCTCCTCAAAATTAAACACTTTTGCACCTCACAGGACTTTGTCAGAAGGGTGAAAAGGCAGCCAACTCAATGGGAAAAAATATTTGGAAATCACATATCTGATAAGGGTTTAAGATCCAGGATATATAAAGAGATGTTACAACTCAACAATAAAAAGACAAACGACCCAATTAAAAAATGGGCAAAAGACTTGAATAGACATTTCTCCGAAGAAGAAATACAAATGGCAAAAAAACACATGAAGAAATGCTCAACATCACTCATGATTAGGGAAATGCAAATCAAAACTACAATGAGATATCATTTCACACCTATCAGAATGGCCACTATTAAAAAGACAGAGAACTGCAAGTGTTGGAGAGGATGTCGAGAGATAGGAACACTTCTTCACTGTTGGTGGGAATGCAGGATGGTACAGCCACTATGGAGGACTGTTTGGCAGTTCCTAAAGAAGTTGAATATAAACTTGCCACGTGGCCCTGCAATACCACTACTGGATATATACCCAGAAGAACTGAGAGCAGTGACACGAACAGACATCTGCACACCAATGTTCATAGCAACATTATTCACCATTACAAAAAGTTGGAAACAGTCCAGGTGTCCATCAACAGATGAATGGATAAACAAACTGTGGTTTATTCACAGGGTAAATAAAGTCGTAAAGCATATGACAACATGGATGAACCTGGAGGACATTACATTGAGTGAAGCAAGCCAGACACAAAAGGGCAAATACTGTATGAATGCGTTTCTATGAACCAAATATATTGTGTAACATATTGTTTGATTAAAAAAAAAAATTTATATGTATCCATTACATTTCAATGAGAAATGTATATATTTATTCATCTGTGTTTACTTTTTAGTTTTTAATTGTTTATATTTTCAATTATTAAATGTACAAAATAAAGTTAAAAAAAAAAAAGATACTTGAGATTACATAAATGTTACACAAAAATTATAGGGATTCTCATGTTCCCCACCTCCCACACCTCCCATAACATTCCACATAAACATTTTTCATTAGTGTGGCACATCACCTGCGATGCATATACACATCCTGGGGCTTTGCCATGAAGCATGGCCCATAATTCACATTGTAGACCACACTCTCTCCCACACAGTTCTGCATGGTATATGCTGATATAAAATGGTCTATATCTGTCATTGCAACGTCACTCAGGACAATTCCCAAGTCCTGAAAAAGCCCCTGTATTACAACTGCTTTTCCCTCTCCCTGCCCCCAGAGCGTCCAGTGGCCACTGGCTCCACATTAATGTTGTAATTTCTTCCATTGCTTGAATCACAATATGTCTATAACAGAATACCAGTAAGTCTGCTCTAGTCCATAGCTCTTCCCCCAATTCTGAGAAGTCTGTGATGGTGATGCCACTCCACCTCCAATTGAGAGGGGGCTTATATCCCATGAATAAGATGGATGGAATTATCCTGTCTGCAGGTACAGACTCTCTCCATTCCCTGGGATGGTTGATGTCCATCATCATCTCCCTGCCAGGTGTCCTGGGTGAGTCCATTGAGCTGAAGAGTAGGAGTTGCAGCTCCACCAAGATTCTGGGCCCAGCTGGCACATGGACAGCCCAAAGAGTCCAGTCTCTGGATGTACACCGACAAACTCCAGCACCACATATAGGTTTGAATAGAAGGGACAAATGAACCATGAGCAGGAAAGACATATCTGAGTCCAACTCTGTCACTCTCAGGAGCACAAATTCCAAAGTAGGGCCCACTGGCAAGGCACCGAACTCCAGAGCTATCTGCCCTGACATAGGACCTAGGGGTCTCCAGGGCCCTCAGGAACCCCTCTATTTGGGGGTGATATCCACTTTGGAAGTCTATGAGGTCCTACTGAGATGTGCATAAGCGTTACCTCTGGGATGACCTCCCGACTCATTTTGAAGTCTCTTAGCCATATGAACTCATTTGGCTTTACCTTTTCCCCCTTTTATTTGAGGTCTTTTTCCAGTCGTCTTTCCAGTTGGCACTTGGTAGTAATCCCTCAGTGCCAGGGAGCTCATCCCCTGGGAGTCATGTCCCATGCTGGGAGAAAGGTAATGCATTTATATGCTGAGTTTGGCTTAGAGAGGGCACATTTGAGCAACAAGGAAGCTCTCAGGAGGCAACCCTTAGGCACCCCATAACAATAGGCTAAGTTTCAATTTCAAGAGCAAAGACTCGTAAGGCTAGCCATCAATAATAAGGGCCCATCAGTGGATCATCCTCCTTTTCCAGACACTGTCCCTACACTTGGGGGACTGTTGCTGCTCCCTTGGAGAATGTGGCAGAGCTCTCCAGGATGGGAATTCAGTATTCTTTCATTTATTGAGTGATTCTCCACCCACTGTGACAATGCTCCATGAACATTTGAACAATTTATATACCTTGTATGTATGTTCAGGTGAACTTCCTCCCATGCATCTCCCATCCCTGACATCCCCCACCAACGATCCTCTCCCACCCAAGTTATAACCCTTCTGTGATCCAAACCTTCTTTAAAGATGAAGCCAATACAATAGCCAAATACAATTAGTAGGAAAATGAAATAATAATGATAAGTTTAAATGTAAGAGATAAAATACATGAAAACTTAAAAAAACTGAAAATAAAATAAAATTAAAAGATTGGGATATTTTAAAAATGAAAACTATTTTTAAAATATTTAAAAAAAATTTTTTTTTGACATTTTGCCTTTTATCACTGCAATATCTGGTGTCCAGTCCATACCGTGGCACCTTCCCCCTCTCATTCCCCAGTGTCTTACTATTTTTCATTTTGTTTTCAAAGAAGTTTTAGGTCACAGCAAAGTCACACAGAGAATACACGAGACTCTCACATACCCAACCTCCTCCCCCTTTCATCACCCCATATTAAAACCTTTTTGTATGTGGATGGTAGCATTGTTATAATTGATATACAAATAGTGAAACATAGCTACTAAACATTGTCAATGGTTTACAGTATGGTTTACATTTTAGACCATACACTTTTATAAATTTTGATGATATTTACCATGTCCTGTTTCCATCACTGTAAGGTAATGAAGAACATTTCCAGTGACCACTAAATACCCCCTGTTTGATCTATTCTGTTCCTCCCTCCCCATCCCCCTGGGGCCCACGACGACCCCCTGGCTTGACTCATTGGATAACAAGATTCATAGTTACATGCAACAAGAGGTCTTGACACACTGGTTTGTCCTCCCCTATTAGAAACTACCCTTGCTCTTGAGAGACCCCCACATGTCTATTTCTGAATGAATTGGTCCTCCCAAATATGGGAGTCCAATTCCTTCCCTCTCATTATGTGGGTCTCCACCCACTGATACAACACATTATGACATTATGAACACTCACACACTCCCTAGAAGCCTGCTCCAGGTGCGCCCTGTCCTGGATGCCTCCCCAACCAACACCCTAAACCAGTGACCCTTCCTTGTCATAGTGCCATAAGAGCATTCCCACCTCTGTACTTTCAACTTCATACCCACAAATCCCAAGTGTTCACCTGGTCCCTCTCCCATCTCTCCCCCCAGTATCCTGGGTATTCTAAACCACCCTTCCCAATCTACCCACCTGACAACCCTTCACCACCAAACCCAGTAATATCACTACCCACCTGTCCTATCCCTTCAATACGCAACAACATTCTATCACTTTACTATAGATTACGTCCGTATGGGTGATGGCTCACAACTTTCTCTTCTCTTTCTTTCTTGTAAACATATCTTTCAGACAATAGCTCTATGAGACTGCTCAGTTTCCTTGATTCATGTCAGTGAGATTATGTACTGTTCATTCTTCAATGCCTGACTTGCTTCACTCAACATAAGGTCTTCAAGATTCATCCATGTTATCCCATATGTTAGCACTTTACTCCTTCTTACAGCTGAGTAATATTCCATTGTATGTATATACCACATTTTGTTTATCCATTCATCTGCTGATGAACACCTGGGTTGATTCCAACTTTTGGCAATAGTGAACAATGCTGCTATGAACATTGGTGTGCATATATCTGTTTGTGTCTTTGCTTTCGATTCGATTCTTCTGGATATATACCCAGCAGTGGAATCGCTGGATCATACAGAAGATCTATAGTTAGTTTTTTGAGGAACCGCCATACTGTCCTCCACAGTGGCTGGACCATTCCACAATCCCACCAGCAGTGGATGAGAGTTCCCATTTCTCCACATCCTCTCCAACACTTATAGTCTGCTGTTTTTTTAATAGCCGCCATTCTAATGGGTGTAAGATGGTATCTCATTGTAGTTTTGATTTGCATTTTCCTAATAGCTAACGATGTCGAGCATTTTTTCATGTGCTTTTTAACCATTTGTATTTCTTCCTTGGAGAAGTGTCTTTTCAGGTCACTTGCCCATTTTTCAAATGGGTTGTTTGTCCTTTTATTTTTCGAGGTGTAGGATTTCTTTACATATGCAGAATATTAGGCTCCTATCAGATATATGTTTGCCAAATATTTTCTCCCATTGAGTAGACTGCCTTTTTATTTTCTTGATAATGTCCTTTGAGATGCAAAAGTTTTTAATTCTGAGGAGATCCCATTTATCTATTTTTCCTTTTGCTGCTCGCGCTTTGGGTGTGAAGTTCATGAAACCATTTCCTATTACAAGGTCCTGTAGATGCTTCCCTACATTATCTTCCAAGGTCTTTATGGTCTTTGCTCTTAAGCTTAGATCTTTGATTCATCTTGAGTTGATTTTTGTATAAGGTGCGAGATGGTGTTCCTCTCTCATTCTTTTAGATATGGATATCCAGTTCTCCAAGCACCAATTGTTGAAGAGGTCATTCTCTCCCAACTGAGTGGGCCTTGTCAAATATCAGATGACTGTATATGCAAGGATCTATATCAGAACTCTCAATTCTGTTCCATTGGTCAGTATGTCTATCCTTGTGCCAATACCATGCAGTTTTGACCACTGTAGTTTTGTAGTATGTTTTAAAGTCAGGTAGCGTGATACCTCCAACTTCTTTTTTTTTTTTTTCAATGTGTCTTTGGCAATTTGGGGCCTCTTACCCTTCCAAATAAATTTTGTAGCTTTTTCAATTCATTAAAAAATACAGTGTTGATTTTTGTTGGGATTGCAGTAAATCTGTAGATTAGCTTGGGTAGGATAGACATCTTGATGATGTTTAGTCTTCCTATCCATTAACAGGGAATATTCTTCCATTTATTTAAGTCTTCCTTGAGTTCCTTTAACAGTATTGTGTAGTTTTCTGTATATAAGTCCTTTACATCTTTAGTTAAATTTATTCCTAGGTATTTGATTCTTTTAGTTACTATCGTAAATAGTATTTTTTCTTGATTTCCTCCTCAGATTGCTTGTTATTGGTGTACAAAAATGCTACTGAATTTTGAGCATTGATCTTATAGCCTGCGACATTAGTGAACTCCTTCATAAGTTCTAGAAGCTTTGTTGTAGATTTCTCAGAGCTTTCTACGTATAGGATCATGTCATCTACAAATAATGAAATTTCTACTTCTTCTTTTCCAATTTTGGAAAATTATATCTTTTTATTGCCTCAGTGCTTGAGCAAGTACTTCCAAGGCAATGATAAATAGGAGCAGTGATAGTGGGCATCCTTGTTTTTTTCCCAATCTCAGAGGGAAGGCTTTTAGGATATCACCATTGAAGATGATGTTAGCTTTGGGTTTTTCATATATACCCTTCATCATGTTCAGAAACTTTTCTTCTATTACTATCTTTTGCAGTGTTTTTATCAGGAAAGGGTGCTGTATTTTGTCGAATGCTTTTTCTGCATCTATAGAGATGATCATGTGATTTTTATCTTTCAATCTGTTTATGTGGTGTATTACATTGATTGATTTTCTTATGTTGAACCATCCTTGCATACCCGGGGTGAAACCCACTTGGTCATGGTATATAATTCTTTTACTATGTTGTTGAATGCAATTAGCAAGTATTTTGTTGAGTATTTTAGCATCTAGGTTCATTAGGGAGATTGGTCTGTAATTTTCCTTTCTTATGGTATCTTTGTTTGGCTTTGGTATTAGGGTAATGAGTTAGGAAATGTTCCTTCTATTTCTATTTTTTGGAAAAGCTTAAGCAGGATCGGTGTTAGCTCTTTCAGGAATGTTTGGTAGAATTCACGTGTGAAGCTGTCTGGTCCTGGGCTCTTCTTAGTTGGGAGGTTTTTGATGACTGAGTCTATCTCTTTACTTGTAATTGGATTGTTGAGTTCATCAATTTCTTCTTTCGTCAATGTAGGTTGCTTGTGAGTTTTTAGGTATTTGTCCATTTCCTCTAAATTATCATTCTTGTTGGCATATAATTTTTCAAAGTATCCTCTTATGATACTCTTTATCTCTGCGGGGTCTGTAGTGATATCCCCTTCCTCATTCCTTATTTTGTGTATTTGCACCTGCTCTCTCTTTTTCTTTGTTAGTCTGGCTAAGGGTTCATCAATTTTATTGATCTTCTCAAAGAACCAGCTTTTGGTTTTATTTTTTCTAGTGCTTTCTTATTTTTGATTTCATTTAGTTCTGCTCTAATCTTTGTTATTTCCTTCTTTTTACTTCCTTTGGGATTAGTTTGTTGTTGTTTTTTTCCCAATTCCTCCAAGTGTGCAGTTAGGTATTCAACTTTAGCTCTTTCTTCTTTTTTAATATATGCATTTATGGCTATGAATTTCCCTCTCAGTACAGATTTGGCTGCATCCCATAGGTTTTGATGTGTTGTCATATTCATTCGTTTCAAGGTAATTACTGATTTCTTTTGAGGTTTCCTCCTTGACCCACTGTTTGTCTAAGAGTGTGTTGTTTAACTTCCACATCTTTGTATGTAATCTGGTTCTCTGGCCCTTAGTGATTTCCAATTCCATTCCATTGTGGTCAGAGAAATTACTTTGTATAATCTCAATCTTTCTGAATTCATTGAGAATTGTTCTGTGGCCTATCATGTGGTCTATCTTGGACTATGATCCATGTGCACTCAAGAAGAATGTATATCCTGCTGTATTTGGATGTAGCGTTCTGTATATGTCTATTAGGTCCAGGTCCTCTAATGTATTATTTGGAATCTTTGTTTCTTTATTGAGTTTCTGTCTAGATGTTCTGTCTAATGGAGATAATGGTGTATTAAAGTTCCCCACTATAATTGTAGAGGCATTTATGTCTCCACTTAGTTTTTCCATTGTTTGCCTCATGTATTTTGAGGAGCCCTGATTAGGTCCATAAATGTTTATGATTGTTCTCTCTTCTTGAAAAATTACCCTTTTTACTAATATATGGTTAGGATCATTTTTAAAAAGTCATATGTCCCAGGTCTGTCCTCCTCATCGATTTTCCTAGTACTTTAATCTTCTCTGTTGCCTGTGCCATCACTTCCTGTTTCTTTTCTTTTTCTTTTTTAGGAAGAATTGTGTTCATTCCCCAGGACGTACATGCAAAGCAGGTGCTTAACCACTGAGCTGTACCCAATCCCTCTTTGTTTTATAATCTTGTGTTGAAACATGAACATTTTAATATTTTAATGTGTTATCTCTGAAATTTAGACTCTGAAGCACCTTCCTTACATTTATATCTAGTTAATGTTATGAGAGAGCTTTCCCTGAATACAAGGAAACTTAAGAAAGGAAGGGAAAAAAACACACTTTCCCATTCTTTGCAGTACAACATGTGTTAGTGCTCTCCTTCAGGGCTTATCCATGTGATAGATTTAGAGAAGCACTCTAGGCTAAAGATTAGGGCCTTTCCTAATCCTTTCGGTGCCTGTGTCTTGTCTTGGGCATGTGTGTGTGACCCTAGGAATTCCTCCATTTACACTGATACAAATGCTCCCTCTTCTTTAGGAAATAGTTTCCTCATGGTCCCAGGCACTGCACTGTATGTCCTACAGCCAATAGTCCCTTGCCCCAGGCATCCACAACTTGACTCTTCGCCCCCAGTGTTCTGTAGGAGAGCTCTCTAAGTTGCTTCATATATGCAGGACAAGTTCTGGGACACTGAAACTGTGACAAATGTCTAGTTCATTCCCTAGATTGTCTCAGACATATATACTCCCAGTATGTATGCAAGGGTTACTCAGTCCCCTGTGCTTCCTAAAAACAGACAAAAAAGAAACAACAAGCAAAGAAATGAAAAAAATAACTCATGGGCCCTGATGTGGCTCACTGGTTGAGCACTAGCTTCCCAAATATGAGGCCCAGAGTTCAAAAGGCCCTAGTACCTTAAAAAAAAAAAAAAAAAAAAAAAAGCCTCTATGGGGGAACAGAGCCCTGAAGTTTATCTCTCTGACATCTTGATTTGAGTGGGTTTAATTCTATTTTTAATAATTTTTTTTTTAAGATTTTATTTATTTATTCATTTATCCACCCTGCTTGTGCTCGCTGGGTCAGCTAACCACGCTGTGCGGGCGGGCTTGCCTTCACCAGGAGGCCCCGGGACTGAACCCGGGGCCTCCCATATGGTAAACGGGAGCCCTACTGATTGAGCCACAGCCGCTTCCCTATTTTGAATAATATTGAATTTATCACCCTAGATTTACTTTCCTTCATATTAGTCTGATATATGTATGCTCCCACCCTTTTATTTGCAGTATTCTGTATCCTAATAAATGTGTGTGTGTTTTTTTAGAATTATTCAGCTGAGAGTTTCTGCCTTTTTATGAGGAAGTTTAACCCGTTTACATTTATTGTAATTACTGTCTTTTTAGGGCTTATTCCTGCATCTATCTTTTCAAGGTATTATTTACCTCACCTTAAAAAATTTTTTCTCCTTTTCTGCTTTCATTGGCTGGATCTAATTATTTTATGCTGGATTAAATATAATACTTTTATTTTTTTATTCATCTAATTATTAGTTCTTCTTTATGGAATAAGACCCTTACTTTTGTTTCTTTTTCCTAACTATCTCTTACACTTTTCAATATCTATATATTTCTTCCAAATAAGAAATTCATATTTGCATACCTTTATAGCTCTTTGATCTTGCCTCTCTCCTCCTTATTGATGGTCTATGCTTTATTTTACAGTTGTTATAGATATACTGTTTTTGTGGTTTGTGTTGTTTCTGTGGTTGTCCTTGCTTTATTAGACAATATAAACCTTTACCAATGCATCTTCTTACCCTTAATTTTCATATATCATATAGCACCCACTTATTTACTTTTCTTCTTGCTAAACCACTTTCTACAAGAATGATTTCACAAATGATACATGTCTTAATGCCTCTGGGGTCATTACTGCTTGATAACATATACATTTAATCCCCACGTTTAAATGACAGTTTAGTTGCATTTGAAATTTGAAGATATTTTCATTGACAATTTCTAAGTATCATTCCATTATCTTCCTGTATCCATTGTGCCAATTTTGTTAATGATCCAATAATTTGTTTTGGCAGCTGAATTAGTCAGCCAAAGGGGTGTTGGTGGAAAACACTAGAAATCTTTTGGCTCTTAAAAAGGGTATTGGGAAGCGGCTGTGGCTCAATCGGTGGGGCTCCCGTTTGCCATATGGGAGGCCCCGGGTTCGGTTCCCGGGGCCTCCTGGTGAGGGCAGGCCCGCCCGCGCGGCGTGGTTGGCTGACCCAGAGAGCACAAGCAGCAAGGTGGGGATAAATGAATAAATAAATAAAAATCTTTAAAAAAAAATAATAAAAAAATAAAAAGGGTATTTATTTGGGCCAGAAAATTATGGTCACAAGGCCCTAAAGATCCAACTACTGGAACCGAAGGGGTACTTTCTCACCCAAAGTCTGTTGCCACATGTTGATGCAAGATGGTGGGCAACCTCTGTGAGGGTTCAGCCTTCTTCCATCCTCTTAAGGCTCCATGGTCCAAGCTTCTTCCAATCTCAACTGTAGCCTGGCATAAGGCTTTTCTCTTTCCATGAGGCTCATTTCTTTCTGAGCTCAGCTACTCTGTTCTCTCCATGTGGTCAGCTATAGAATATCAGGCTCATCTCTCTTCCCAGGGCCATGACTATGGAGCACTGTCTCTTCCTGCATATCTGTGTCTGTGTTCCCCTTCTCCATGTATTTACTTCTGTGTGAGCAACTGTTTTATCCCAAAGGGGCCTGGGATTCGACAGCAAGTTGCATTCTAATAATGTGGTTGGAGCAGAACCCTAAACTTAACATAATTGAATCAAACATCTCAGCTGACTCTAATACAATCAAAGGGTTATCATGCCAGAAGAACCAAATGATTTACAAACATCATCTATATTTCTTTTTGAAATTCATAAATAATATCAAAGTGCTCTAGTAGCTTACAATTTTTTCTTTGATGTTCTTAAATTCACTATAGTATGTCTAGGTAATACATTTTTTTGATATCTAGCTTGTTTTCTTACCTATCCTATGAACCCTTTCCTATAAATTCTTATGTCTTTAATTCTAGGACATTCTTGGTCACATTTCCTTCAGATATTTTTCTCTTCATTAATCATTTACTTTTACATTTTCTCTCCTTCTGGCACTGTTATTTAAGGGTTATCCTTTTTACTGCCTTCTAGATAAATTTCTCTCCTGATCTTTCAGCTTATTAATTCCTTTTTAGGCTGTATCCTTTTTTTTTTTTTTTTAATTCAGCTTAATGATTTAGTCTTTTAATTTACCTATTGTATTTTCAGTCCCCTAAGTGTATTAGTTACCTTGGCAATTAAAGTGAATTCTGTGGACGTAGGGTCCTATGTGAGGAAATGAAGTGAGAGAGAGTTTGTCACTCTGCCTATTGTGCCATTAACCACAGAGTAAGTTCATAAGAGAGATCAGGAATAACCTGGGTAAGGGAAGGAGATAGTGAGTTTTATTTTGGATACATTGAAGGACAAATAACAGAGATAGCCTGTGGGGAGCTGGATATTTGGATTTCGTCTTAGTTTGCCAGAGCTGGCATGATAAATACTACATGGTTTGGCTTAAACAACATGCATTTATTGCGTCATGGTTTTGAATGCTAGAAGTGCAAAATCAAGATATTAGCAAGGCTATGCTTTTTCCCTTTGATGGCACTCTGGTAATGGGACTCCTCTATCATATGACAATCTCTCTTTCCTTCCTGGCTTTTTAATTCTGGCTTTTTCTGACTGACTGCATTTGAACTTCCTCTCTTTATCCAGTCATATGGATTAAGACACACCCTGATTCAATTTAGCTTCATCTAAAGAGGACATTTGAACATCCTATTCACAATTGAGTCCACACCTTAACTAATAATAAGATCTTCAAAGGTCCTATTTACAAATTGTTCACACCTACAGGAATTCGGATTAAGACTTGAATATGTCTTTTGTGGGAAACATGATTTAATCCCCTAAAGATGTAGAACTGAAAATAGAGATTAGCATCACCAGAGTACAAAGGAAGTTGACCCAGGTTGTGACTGATGTAATATAGTTATCATAAATTGAGTATCTACAGTGCACCAGCCACAGTATTAAGTACTTTATATACATTATCTCACTCACCATAACAAATGAACAAGATAAGTGTCTGTAGCATTTGGCAGTTTGATATAGCTATGAATTCCAAAAATAGATATTGGATTATGCCTGTAAGCTGGTCTTTTTATCTGGGCATGATTAAGTTATGATTAGGGCTTTGATTGGGCTTATCAGTAGGGCGTTGAGCCCCTACCCTTGGTGGGTGGGGTCTCAAAGATAAAAGACATAGCAAAGGACAGAGTTGGAGTTTTTGAGTTGGAATTCTAATGAGGAGTTTTAATGTTGGAGCCTGGGGAATTAAGCACACAGAGGAGCTTGGTCGTGAGGAAGGAGAGAACGCCTCAGGAAAAGAGAAGAGCCATTCGCCTGACAGTTCATAGCTGGTCTTGTGGAGAAAGGCAAAGCCCAGAGAGCCTCATAGTCTATAGCTGACCTTGTAGAAGAAACAGGAGCTGAGCCCAGGGAGCAATGGAGCCCTGGGAAGAGTGGAACCCAAGAAGCCCGAACCCTGGCAGACATTGGCAGCCATTTTGATCCAACACGTGTCCATAGACTTTGGTGTGGGAAGTAACTTATGCTTTATGGCCTGGTAACTGTGGACTTCTCCCCCAAATAAATGCCCTCTATAAAAGCCAATAGATTTCTGGTATTTTGCATCAGTACCTCTTTGGCTGACTAATACAGTGCCTTTATTTCCATCTTACAGATTAGAAAACCAAGATGCATGGAATTTCAGTAGCTTCCACAAAGTCACTCAGCTCATTAGTAGAAGAGAAACTATACTCATCCACATTTGCATGGGGACATCTGTATAAAATTCACTGCAGCATGGTTTTTTTAAAAAAAAAACAGAAATAACTAAAATGGATATGGGAATGGATAAATTGTAATATATTTTAATTTTACTATCAATCTCATAAGTGAATTGGTTTGTAGTTATCAATATGAGTAAGCCTCAAAAACAACAATAAAAAAAATTGCAGAATATTAGGTACAGTATGGCACCATTTATGTAAAAATTTTAAATGATATGCACAAAATAATACTCTTTAAGGATGCATATATATGTGGTAAAACTATAATACAGACTCAATACATATAAAATTGATGATAGTAGTTGTCTCTGGAAAGAGAAGGAAATGCAATCAGCGAGGAAAACCTAAGTGTGTTAGACAGTGTTCTCCAAGGAAATAGAATCAACAAGTTACATATTAAGAGATTTATTATAAGAATTGACTAAGGAAGTTAGATATAGTTCTACCATGTGACCTGGCAATACCACTACTAAAAATATGCCCAGAAGAACTGAGAGCAGTGACAGGAACAGACATCTGCACA
>JAKSZT010054576.1:288113-299416 GCA_026826555.1 Tolypeutes matacus
TCCTGCTTGTGGTGATGGCATTCGACCGCTACGTGGCAGTTTGCCGGCCCCTGCACTACACCACCATCATGAACCCCCAGCTTTGCTGGCTGCTGGCTGCCATTGCCTGTTTGGGTGGCTGGGGCAATTCTGTGATCCAATCAACGTTCACTCTGCAGCTCCCATTGTGTGGGCACCGGAAGGTGGACAATTTCCTGTGTGAGGTGCCCGCCATGATCAAACTGGCCTGTGGAGACACAAGGTTCAATGAGGCCGTGCTCAATGGACTCTGCACCTTCTTCACTGCCGTCCCCCTGGGCATCATCCTGATCTCCTACTGCTACATTGCTCAGGCAGTGCTGAAGATCCGCTCAGCAGAGGGACGCCGGAAGGCCTTTAACACGTGTGCCTCCCATTTGATGGTGGTGCTCCTTTTCTACGGCTCAGCTATCTATGGGTATATGGTTCCAGCTAAGACCAGCAATCAGGACCAGGGCAAATTCATTTCCCTCTTCTACTCCGTGGTCACACCCATGGTGAATCCTCTCATCTACACTCTGAGGAACAAGGAGGTGAAGGAGGCATTGAGAAGGCTGTTGAGGAAAGGAAGGGCAGTCAGCTGAGAGAAGTAAGAACTCCTCCATCATATATGGCCTCTTCATCTCTACATAATTTTTCTCGTTATCTCTCTGGTCAGGTGAATATGAGGCATACCGACCATCACATGTTCTCAAGAACCCTAAGCTTAGTGTTATTTAAAATGTTCTACACTTATTTACAAACACACCTACTGTGTACTAGAGATAACTGGACTGGCATGTGCCATTCAAGGCCCAGAGGTTATAGAACTAGATCAGACCTATTGCAATGTCTCTGTCTCCAATGTACATATGTTGTTTATTATACTTTAGATTTCTATGGAATTCTGTACTTTTGTAAAGAAAGCACCTTCACTTGTAGTATCTTATATAGTGTTACTATATTTTCACAAAATAAAGCCAGGTATTATTAACCCCATAGGAAGACCCACACAGTTCATCTTTGGCCCAAAGACCTAACCATCTGTGGCAGTTTGATATTATTTTATGAATTTCAAAAAGAGATATTGATTATGTTTGTAAACTGGTCAGTTCCTCTGGGCGTGATACCCTTTGATTGTATTAAAGTCAAAGTATGAATTTACTTGATTTAATTAAGATTAGGGCTTTGACTCAACACGTGATTAGAGTGCAACTCAGTGTTAAGTCCCAGCCCCCTTGGTGGGATGATAAAATAGACTCTCCCACAGTGTAGGAGATAAACAGGGAAGATACTCAGAGGATGCTGCGAACCCGGGAAGAGGAACGAGCCTGATGGTTTACAGCTGACCTTGTGATGAGCAGGGCAGCTGAGTCCGGAAAGAAGCCCCATGAAGAGAGAGGAGACTAATGCCAGCCTAGAGCTGAGGTAGGAAGGAGCTGGGCCCTCAGAGCCATAAGAGGGAAGAGGAAGACTGAACCCTCACAGACATCTCCTGCCATCTCGTGTCAACATGTGGCTAAGACACTGGGTTAGGATGTACCTCTTATGGTACCTTGAGTTGGACTCATTAGGGCCTTGTAACTATAAGCTTCTGCCCTAAATAAATACCTTTTATAAAAGCCAACAGATTTCTGGTACTTCATATCAGCACCGCCTTTGGCTGACTAACACACTATCTATCATCTATGTCCACTTTTCTTGGTCTCTTCTTCTAAATAGTTCATTCTATGAATACATATATCCAAACATCTCTCTGTCATCTTGCTTACCATCTCCCTTATGTCCATATCCCATTCTTCTTTCTGCCTCATCTAATATTTCATGACAAACGTCAGGGGAGAACATTTGCTTTTCAATTCTAGGCAAAGAGAATTCTTTTGTTTAAATCATCCCACCTAAAATTCACAGCCCTCGTGTTTGATACCAGCATTGGAATATGCTAGTCTGGTCAGTGGATTATGGAATGATCTGTGGTTCACTAAGCAAGTTTAAGAGCCCAAGAGGGACTGTCCATGCATAAAACATATCCTCTGCTCCAAGATCTTGACTCTCAACTTTACGGTTCCTGGAACTCAGCTATCAGTCTAGCATGCACTGACTCACTTCAAGGAACTCAGGTATTAGAATCAGAATGCCAGCTTGTAATTCTGTGAATTATTAGAATTGCCAAAGAAATCCCCCACCTGTCATACTGCATGTACTATTTCCCCAGGCAGAGAAGCTAGATTACTATGATAAAGTTGCTTTGGAACTACATTATCAGAGAAAAGTAAATCCACAGGTTTTAAGACTAGTTTCAAAAAGGTCTTCAGGTTTCTGTCCCCCAAATACTCTATAAACACATGCCTCATCCATTGTAGATAATCAGTAAATGCTTCATGAGTTCAGGTAACCAGTTTCATGGGCTGTGCTTTTTCACACTTAAAAATAACTTTGTCAAATGGACCATATTCATTTTGTAGTTTGGGGTTATCCTGTCCCTTGGACAACACTGAAAAACAATGATAAATTTCCCATCTCCACATTTCGATAATGCTCTCTAAAGACACCTAATTTTATTACATTTTATTGTCCTGTCTTAGATTGCTTTTTCAGTTGCAGATCAATGCCATGTTCTATTTTCTCAGTTCCTTACACAGAAATACTGAGCTATGTCTTCAGGATCAGACAACTGGTGATATTATGTTGGAGCATTCATCAAAGTCCCGAGTATTGCAGGCTCAAACATTTGGTTGATAAGTGCACTCAGATCAGATCTATTCTTAGGAGGTAGATTCACATTAGCTAAGCTCCTAAAGGTTGATGTATAAACCTGAATTCCAGTTAATTAATTTATGAGAACTGTAACTACAAGGAGACTGAATGGTCACATCCTCCAGCTGCTTCATTTAAGTTGAGAAATGACATTAAATTCCCACTGTTTAAGCTACCTCTTTGCATGGTGTTTGCTTGAGCAGCCTAGGAAACGAAAACATATTGTGGACTTCCAGGAAGATGGTGGACCAGTAAGACACAGGGGTCTCTTCTCCAGAAAAATAGCTAGAGGACAGGCTGACACAGCCCCGAAAAAGATCTCCTAGGGTTTAGGACAGCAGGTGAAGGCTGCACACCATGCAGAGGAGAAGGGACAAAAGAGGGAAATCGCAACAACAGAACCATGACTTGGAACCAGTGGCAGCTGCTGCTGCCGGCACCCTCCACCACACTAAAAACTCTTTGGAGTTCTCAGGCCTCTGGGCCTGTGACTGCAGACAGTGGGGGCTCAAGGGATCTACCACCCCAGGAGAGGGGAGCAAGAGGGACACAGCCTAAGGCTGACTCAGCTTCTGACCCACAAAGTTGGTTTGCTGTGCGCCTCAAGCCCTTCCAGGCCAGGTGAGACCATACAGTAGTTTGCCCTGGAAGCCTGCGAAGGCCTGGAGACATCCGACCCTCACAATCTCCCTCTCTTCTAGCCTGGACTAATTATTGAGGACTCCACAGGAAAGGGGAGAGAGTGAGGGACACAGCCTAAGGCTGACTCAGCTTTTGACTCACAGATTTGGTCTGCTGTGTCCCAGGAGCCCTTCCAGGCTGGGTTGGGCTACGCCATTGTTTGCCTTGGGGCCTGCAAGGGACTAAAGATATACAAACCTCCCAGTCTCCTCCTCTACTTACAGGGACTGATTGTTGAGGACTCAGAGGGCAGTGGAACTATTTCCTGGCCGGGAAGAGGGTGGAGGCTGCCAAGGAAGCCTGGAGAACTGTCTCAGAGAGTTTGAATTGCAAGGCTCCAAGCCTCCAGACACGAAGCTCTATCACATTGATCTGGTCTGTGTTGCAACAAATATATTCTGACCAGGCACTGAATTGAGAGCTGCCAAAGAGCGCCATCTCCTGGCAGACCAAGGAAGGACACACAAGAAAATTAAAAATAAGCAGGAGAGGCTTTTTCTGGCCTCTATAGCATCCCTGTCCAATGCCTTAGGAAGCAATTCTACAACAAATTACTGGGTCCAGTGCCCAGTTTTGAGCAACCAGCAGGACAATCCTAACAATCCAGGTCAAGCCAAAAATCAAAGAGCTGTGGTAAGTCACAGCCTCCTGCCACTAAATCCCTATAAAAGAGAAAGAGATTGAGAATCTGAGTAAACTACATCCTAATCAGATGCCTAAATACCAAAAAATTATGAGCCATACTAAAAAAATAGAAGACCTGGCCCAAGAAAAGGAATACATCAAAGTTCCAGAAGAGATGCAGAACTTGAGAAAACTAATCAGCGAGATGAGGACAAATTTCCAAAATCAAATTAATGAGTAGGAAGGCAATATAATCAAAGACATAAATGACATCAAGGAGACATCGAGTGAACGCAAAGAAGAATTTGAAATCCTGAACAGAAAAGTAACAGAGCTCATGGGAATGAAAGACACAATAGGTGAGATCAAAATACCTTTGAGGCATACAATAGCAGAATTGAAATGACAGAAGAACTAATAAGTGATACCAAAGACACAACAGCTGAAATTGAAGAGAGAAAAGGAGAGAGAAAAGAATACCAATCAAAATCCCAACAGCTTACTTTACAGAATTAGAAAAGGCAATTACCAAGTTCATCTGGAAGCGTAAATGCACCCAAATAGCCAAAAGCATTCTAAAAAAAGAGAGCAATGTGGGAGGAATTTCACTGTCTGACCTTGAAACATATTACAAAGCTACAGTGGTCAAAACAGCATGGTACTGGCATAAAGATAGACACATCGATCAGTGGAATAGAACTAAGGTTCCAGAAATAAACCCTTGCCTATACAGTCAACTGGTTTTTGACAAACCTACCAAGTCCATGCTAATGGGAAAAAACAAGTCTCTTCAACAAATGGTGTTGGGAGAACCGGATATCTATAACCAAAAGAATGAAAGAGGACCTCTATCTTGCCCTGTATACAAGAATCAACTCAAAATGGATCAAAGATCTAAATATAAAAGCCAAGATCATAAAACTACTAGAAGAAAATGTAGGAAAACAACTTCAAGACCTTGTAGTAGGTGGCAGTTTCTTGGACCTTACACCCAAAGCACATGCAACAAAAGAAAAAATAGATAAATGGGACCTCCTCAAAATTAAACGCTTTTGCACCTCACAGGACTTTGTCAAAAGGTTTAAAAGGCAGCCAACTCAATGGGAAAAAATATTTGGAAATCACATATCTGATAAGGGTTTAATATACAGGATATACAAAGAGATGTTACAACTCAACAATAAAAAGACAAACAACCCAATTAAAAAATGGGCAAAAAAAAAAATGGGCAAAATACTTGAATAGACATTTCTCCAAAGAAGAAATACAAATGGCAAAAAAATACATGAAGAAATGCCCAACATCACTCATGATTAAGGAAATGCAAATCAAAACTACAATGAGATATCATTTCACACCTATCAGAATGACTAGTATTAAAAAGACAGAGAACTACAAGTGTTGGAGAGGATGTGGAGAGATAGGAACACTTCTTCACTGTTGGTGGGAATGCAGGATGGTACAGCCACCGTGGAGGACTGTTTGGCAGTTCCTAAAGAAGGTGAATATAGACTTGCCACTTAACCCTGCAATACCACTACTGGGTATATACCCAGAAGAACTGAGAGCAGTGACACGAACAGACATCTGCACACCAATATTCATAGTGACATTATTCACTGTTGCCAAAAGTTGGAAACAACCCAGGTGTCCATCAACTGAGGAATGGATAAACAAACTGTGGTCTATTCACACGATGGAATATCATGCAGCTGTAAGAAGAAATGAAGTTGTAAAGCATATGGCAACATGGATGAACCTGGAGGACATTATGTTGAGTGAAGCAAGCCAGACACAAAAGGACAAATACTGTATGAATGTATTACTATGAACGAAATATACTATGTAACATATTGTTTGATTAAAAAAAAAATTTATATGTATCCACTTCCTTTTTTTGAGAAATGTATGTATTTATTCATCTATGTTTACTTTTTAGTTTTTAATTATTTTTATTTTCAATTATTAAATGCACACACACACAAAAAAAATATATGGTAATCATCTCCTCTGAGAAGCCAACTTTGACCTTAATGTGATAAAGTTTCATTCTCTGTGCTTTCACCCCAGTAACCCTGTATAGTGGGAAGAATCAGCATTAAAACTGCACATCACAACTCCAATTCAAAAATTTCAACTGTGTTCTTTGCCATGTCTTTTATCTTTGAGAACGTACCCACCAAGGCACAGGGCTCAACACCCTTCTGACGTGGCCCAAACAAAGCCCTAATCATAACTTAATTATGCCCAGATGAACAGACCAGTTTACAAGCATAATCCAATATCTATTTTTGGAATTCACAACTATATCAAACTTCCAAACTGCTACACTCTACCCTCTGAATTCCAAAAATACATTACAATATTCAAAAAACCTTAAATCAGTAATAATGCAAGTACAAAATCATATCATAATCAGTTTTAAAAAAATACAATTCATCTTCAAGCAAAGTCCCATCTGCTGTAGATCTCTGAAACTTACAAAACAATTTATCTGGTTCCGTTACACAAATGGACAAAGGATGAACATTTTCATTATCCTAAGGAGAATTTGGGAGGGAAATATGATTCATGGATCCTCTATATTTCAGTAAAACTGCAGGGCATACTCCATTCGATTTCAAAGTCTGAGAGTTACTCTTAAGACAATAGTTTCTTCTCCTTGGGGCCACATGGGGACCCACCCTTTCCACAGGCTTTCCCAATGGCCATTTTCTTGGTTCCACCCTCATCAAGCATCTGGGTGTCGACCAAGCTCCAGACCTCACCCTCCAAGAGTACTGGGGTGATTGCCACACCTAACCCAATCTTTGAGTTAGAGTCTTAGCCCCCCTAGTACAATGCGGTGAGGACAATATTCCCCCTAACCTTTGGCATACAGGCTCAACCCTCTCAGAGCAATGAGTTGACCACCTGGCCTTCCCTAATCCATGGGGGGCAGGTGTATCCCTCTCAAACCTATGGGGTGCTGACCTTAACTGCCCTAATCCTTGAGGAAGGTGCTCCACCCACTCTGTACCTGTGCAGCAAAACTCTCCCAGAACTTCGGATGGGAACATCTACCCTATTCAACTGCTGGGACAAACTCACTTTCTCTGTACACATGGGTGGGGTTCCTCTCTTGGCCCAAGGCAATATCTTAATTCCAGATCTCAGCTTCCATGGTTTTCTTCTTAAAGCTTTTTCTCCTTCAATTTTTCCTTTCCATGTCCCTTTTAGTCCAAGCTGACAGTGGTTTTGTTCATACAATGCTCTCAAAAACACTGTTGGTTTAGCATGCAAGAAGCAGCAGCCCAAGCCATCAGACAGTAAGATTTTCCACAAGTCTTCCAAGATAACTACATCTTCAATCCTGATTTACAAGTTTCAAGTTTAGTTAAGTCCTCAAATGGGGAGCTTTTGTCTGGGAGCTTGATTTCCAGAGACTTAGAAGTTCCAGAATCAGTTTGTTTCCTTTGTGCCCAAAAGCATATTTTTCTCATCTAGCATTTTGCTATAAGCTACAAGGAGAAGCCAAGCTGCATTTTCCGAGCTTACTTTGGAAAGTCCTTCAGTTAAATGCTCAGGTTCTCCATTTTCAAATTCTGTCTTCCGTAAAACACCAAGAGTTAATCTTGCTAAGTTCTCTGCAACTTTAAAACATGGATCATCTTTACTTCAGTTTCCAATAATATTTTCATCATTTACTTCTAAGGCATCATAAAAAGTCTCTTTAGCATCCCTATTACTATCAACAGTCTCTTCAAAGCACTGTAGGTCTTTTCTACCAAGCATCTCACAATTCCTCCAAAAAAATGCTCCTTACCCATTTATAAAATCATTCCAGTATCTTGGTAATTGCAAAACACTACCCCACTCCTGGTACCAAATTCTGTATTAGTCAGCCAGAGTGGTGGTGCTGCAAAATACCAGAAATCTGTTGGCTTTTATAAAGGGCATTTATTTGGGGTAGAAGTCCACAGTTGCCAGGCCATAAAGCATAAGTTACTTCCCCCACTAATGTCTATGGACACATGTTGGAGCAGGATGGCTGCCAATGACTGTCAGGGTTCAGGCTTCCTGGGTTCCACTCTTCCCGGGACTCCATTGCTCTCCAGGCTAAGCTCCTCTCTTTCCTCCACAAGGTCAGCTGTAGACTATGAGGCTCTCTAGGCTTTGCTTTTCTCCACTAGACCAGCTATGAACTGTCAGGTGAAAAGCTCTTCTCTTTTCCTGAGGCCTTCCCTCCTTCCTCACAACCAAGCTCCTCTGTGTGCTTACTTCCCTGGGCTAAAGCGTTAAAACTCCACATCAGAATTCCAACTGAAAAACTCCAACTCTGTCCTTTGCCATGTCTTTTATCTTTAAGACCCCACCCACCAAGGAGTGGGGATCAAGGCATGACTGATGTAGTCCAATCAAAGCGCTAATCATAACATAATCATGCTCAGATTAACAGAACAGTTTACAAGCATAATCCAATATCTATTTTTGGAACTCACAACTATATCAAACTACCAAACTGCGACAGACACCTACCTCAGTTGTTATGGTGAGTGAGATAATGGATATAAAGCACTTAGTGCTATGGCTGATGTACTGTAAATACTCAATTTATGATAACTATATTACTTCAGTCACAACCTGGGTCAACTTCCTCTAGTACTCTGGTGATGCTAATTTCTATTTTCAGTTCTACATCTTTGGGGGATTAAATCATGTCTCCCACAAAAGACATATTCAAGTCTTAATCCATACCATATTCACAAATGGTGTGAATCCATTTGTAAATAGGACCTTTGAAGATCTTACTATTAGTTAAGGTGTGGACTCAATTGTGAATAGGATGTTTGAAGATCCTATTTAGATGAAGCTAAATTGAATCAGGGTGGGTCTTAATCCATATGACTGGATAAAGAGAGGAAGTTCAAATGCAGTCAGTCAAAAAAAGCCAGAATTATGAAGTAGCCAGAAAGGAAAGAGAGACTGTCACATGATGGAGGAGTACCATTACCACAGTGCCATCAAAGGGAAAAAGCATGGCCTTGCTGATATCTTGATCTTGCACTTCTAGCATTCAAAACCATGAAGCAATAAATGCATGTTGTTTAAGCCAAACCATTACACAGTATTTATCATGCCAGCTTTGGCAAACTAAGACAAAATCCAAATCTCCAACTTCCCACAAGCTATCTCTGCTATTTGTCCTTCAATGTGTCCAAAATGAAACTCACTAACTACTTCTCTTCCCCAGACTATTCCTGATCTCTCTTCTGCACTTACTCTGGAGTTAATGGCACCATATGGCAGAGTAGCAATCTCTCTCACTACATTTCCTCCCATAAGACCCTCCTTCAACAGAATCCACTTTAATTGCCAAGATGGCTAATACACTTAGGGGATTGAAAGTACAAAAGCTAAATTAAAAGATTAAATAGTTAAGCTGAATTAAAAAAAAAAAAAAAAAAAGATACAGCCTAATAAGGAATTAGTAAGCTGAAAGATCACAAGAGAAATTTATCTAAAAGGCATTAGAAAGGATAACCTTTAATTAACAGTGCCAGAAGGAGAGAAAATGTAAAAGTAAATGATTATTGAAGACAAAAATTTCTCAAAGAAATGTGACCAAGAATGTCGCAGAATGAAAGACATAAGAATTTATATGAAAGGGTTCATAGGATGGTAAGAAAACAGGCTAGATAACAATAAAATGTATGTACCTACACATATTATAGTGAATTAAAGAAGATCAAAGAAAAAATTGTAAGCTACTGGAGCAGTTTCATATTATTTATGAATACCAAAAAGAAATATAGATTATGTTTGTAAATTGGTCAGTTCTTCTGGCATGATAACCCTTCGATTGTATTAGATTCAGCTGAGATATCTAATTAAATTATGTTAAGTTTAGGGTTCTGATCCAACCACATCATTAGAGTGTCAAATCCCAGGCCCCTTGGGGATAAAACAGATACTCACACAGAAATAAATACATGGAGAAGGAGAACACATACACAGATATGCAGGAAGAGAGAGTGCTCCATAGACATGGCCCTGGAAAGAGAGATAAGCATGATATTCTATAGCTGACCATGTGGATAGAAGAGAGTAGCTGGGTGCAGAAAGAAATGAGCCCCAGGGAGAGAGAAAAGCCTTATGCCAGCCACAGTTGTGATTGGAAGAAGCTTGGACCATGGAGCCTTAAGAGATGGAAGAAGACTGAACCCTCACAGAGATTGCCCGCCATCTTGCATCAATATACAGCAACAGACTTTGGGTGAGAAAGTACTTCTTATGGTACCTTGAGTTGGATTCTTTAGGGCCTTGTGACTGTAAACTTCTACTCCAAATAAATATCCTTTATAAAAGCCAACAGATTTCTGGTATTTTCCATCAGCACCCCATTAGCTGACTAATTCAGCTACCAAAACAAACTATCAGATCATTAACAAAATTGGCAAAGTGGATACAGGAAGATAATGGAATGATACTTAGAAATTGTCAATGAAAAGATCTTCAAATTTCAAATGTAACTAAACTGTCATTTAAATGTGGGGTTTAAATATGTATGTTATCAAGCATTAATGACCCCAGAGGCATTAACACATGTATCATTTGTGAAATCATTCTTATAGGAAGTGGTCTAGCAAGAAGAAAAGTAAATAACTGGGTGCTATAAGATAGACGAAAATTAAGGTAAGAAGCTGCATTGGTAAAGGTTTATACTGTCTAATAAAGCAAGGACACCATAAAAACAAGACAAACAGATAACACTATATATATATATATAACTGCTAAATAAATTATAGACCATCAATAAAGAAGAGAGAGACAAGATCAAAGAGATATAAAGGTATGCAAATATGAATTTCTTATTTGGAAGAAAGATATAGATATTGAAAAGTATAAGAGATAGATAGGAAAAATAAAAGTAAGGGTCTCATTCAATAAAGTAGAACTAATAATTAAATTAATAAAAAATTAAAAGTATTATATTTAATCCAGCATAAAATAATTTGATCTATCCAATGAAAGCAGAAAAGGCACCAAGGAATGTTAACTGGGATCTGGTCTTTGGGAGTATGTGCTTGACGGCCATGACTGCAGGCACACAGATAGCTGTGTCAACACTTTCCCATGCGCAAGTTGCAAGATTAGCAAGAGTTCTGAATCCTTAAAAGGGGCAGCTTCAAGACTGCCAGTGGAAGTCTCTCCCAGGAGAGGATGCTCTGCCTAGTGTTGTATTGTACCCAGAACCTGGTGGT
>JAKSZT010054576.1:299426-316033 GCA_026826555.1 Tolypeutes matacus
CCCAGGGCCTGGTGTTGTGTTGTACCCAGGGCCTGGTGTTGTGTTGTGTTGTACCCTGGGAGGGCTGTTGCTAGTCCTCTCTACCCAGGTGCTGTTTCCAGTCAGAACCCTGGTCAGCTTCCCAGCCTTGTGAAAGACCATATGCTAGGTTTCACCCCGGTTTGGTGAGTGTTTCTAAATATATTCTCTCTCTCTTTCCTTTGTAATATCTAATTGGTTTAGTGCATTATATTATGAGGAATCAATAATTGTAATTATTTAACTGTTTATTAATGTCGGATATAAATTGCTAGTCTTTGGTGAATGCTTGTGCATATACTTTCATCTTCCCTCTATGTTATCTAATTAACCCATTTCTCTGTTATATTGCTATTACTCAATTACTGTGATTGCTTGATCTAAATTCTTACAAGTATTCTCCATTTAGCTAAGTAAAGCTCTCTTTCAGTGAATCGTTGGCAGGATATGGTCTGAATAAGGTCCTTGTCAATGAAATCATGCTTGTAAAAAAAACATTCTGCTAAAGAGTTAACTAAGATAAGGAAAACATTCTGGCAGCAACTCTGCAAATCCCCGGCCACCTACATGATGATGTGGCTGTGGGCTGGTGGGGGCTGGTAGAATTAAACTGCTGGATGAGTAGAAAAACTTAGTAACAGTAATGTTCTCTGTTTTGTTTCCATGCTAATTCTAATTGAGCCTGTATTGCCAAATTTATAAAATTAGTGCTGTTAAAGTTTAGCAACTTTTGGACTGGGCAACCCTATGAAAGTAAGGAAAAAGAAAAAATGCTAGCAGCTTTGGTATGCCTGCAGTTAAAAATATACCAAAAAACTGAAAGCCTGTAATGCTTGGGTAAATTGTAAAAAAGTTTAAATGGGATGTTACTTTGACAATGTTTTAAGTTTTAGTCACATTTTATTCTGTTCAAAATTTTTATCACAGTGTTAAAAGAAACTTTCAGTTTTAAAATCAATAGCTGACTCCTAAACTTCGAGTTTAAGTGTACTAAAGAATAGTAATCCAAAACACACGTGTTAAATGCCTGTCTAAACTGCTAAATTAGAGCTTACCTGCATTTATACAACTCAAGTAATCCTAACTGATTGTTGATTACTTATAAAAATGTTTCCAAGAATAAGCTTGCATATTAAGGCAACACAGATTCCAGAAGAAATCTTAAAAACAGTAAAATCGGAGATGTGAAATGATGGAGAGCTTGGAGATAGCCATATCAAAGGAATAAGAATAATGGGTCAAATTAGTAAGCTTTATGTTTCTGTTGGTGTGTCGTAATTCTTCTTGTGATTGTCTGTTTGTTCAGTGTCAGTATATTTTGATACCTCCAGATGGTAATATTAAATTAATAAATGAAAATTCTTAAAAGAGCTCTATTCAAATGGCCTAAAAATTAAATAAGCACTTTCTCCATTTAAAAAAATTTGTTTTTGCCAAAATTGAAATGAACAGTTTATTTTTCTTCACAGAACAGGATGAGAAATGTGAAACCTAAATGGATATTAAAAGAAGTAAAAAGTTTATGGAAGCATTGACTAAAATTTGACAAGTTTGTTTAAAGGATTGTATTTTGTCCTAAGATAAGATGATAAGATGGCTGGTTTTGTTTTTTTTGTTTTTTTTTTTTCATAAAAGCAGAATTAAAGCACGTAGGACAAAACTTAAATGCATATGGCAAGTTGTAGAAGGTATTGCAGAAGGTTGAATTAAGTAAGGGAATGTGCTCTGTGAAGGTGAAATTTGTCTTGAGATGAAGTAACTATATAGTCTATGTGACTATGAATAGTTTTAAGTTTGTAGAAGCATTGTTTCAATTAAAATATTTAAATGGATAATTCCAAAAATCCATAATTAAACAGAAACTGAATTGATGTCAATAACAAAAAGTAACTTTATAACAGGAAAACATGTCAGCAGCCAGCCTCCCCTGCCATCTTGCCTCAAAAGACTGTTTCAGTGTTGCATGTTACTAAGTATTTAAAATGAAGAAAAGTTATGTTTGCATATAACCAAATTGAATCATTATTCTGATAAATTTGTTTAATTTTTACCGTAATTGTATGTTATAAGAGTTTTACTTAAAAATGGTTTCCAAAAATCATTTTGGTAAGAAGTATGGAGGGTATACAGAATGTGTTTTTATTATTAAGGGAAAAGAAAGTAATTTTATCCGAAGATAAAAATGACTGGTTATTAAGACAGAATAAAATGTGGGACAAAACCTGAATGAACACAGAAAGTGCAGAAGGTTCATAGAAAAGGAATTTTTATGGTTAAAGTTGAGTAAGATTGATGGGTCTATCTATTAAGATTTAAAAGCTTTAATAGTAGGGAAGTGGCTGTGGCTCAATCAGTAGGGCTCCCGTTTACCATATGGGAGGCCCTGGGTTCGGTTCCCGGGGCCTCCTGGTGGGGGCAGGCCTGCCCGCACGGCGTGGTTAGCTGACCCAGCAAGCACAAGCAGCAAGGGGGGGATAGATGAATGAATAAATAAAATCTTTAAAAAAAAAAAAAAAAAGCTTTAATAGTAAATAGTACAATGGTGCAAAACTAAAATTTTGTCCTTTTTATGTTAATGTTATAGAGTTTCTCAAGTCATTACTCTGTTTTAGAAAAAGTTTATAGAGTTTTTCTCCTGAATAATCAGTATACAAAGCAGAAAGTCTGTTTTATCAAAATATCTTCTTGTACTTTAACCTTATTATATCATTGGCTGGTTAAGAAAAACAAGTCTTCTCACTTTTAAAAGAACAATGTTCAAACCTGACAACTTTTAACGTTTTCTTTCTCAAAGTCAAATCCTGAAAAGCATCTTTTTATTTCAAATTATTGCAAAAGATTTGTTCTTTCACCTTAAAAAAAGTGAAATAATAAAATAGTTGAGCTCATTTAATGTAAGTTGAATAGAAAGTGCTTAGAAACTATTACAAAATTTAAAGGGATTCTTTAACCTTCTGTTAATCAAAGCTGTATGAGTAAAATGTTCATATGAATATTTAAAGAGTGTATTAAATTTCTGGAAATTAAACAATGTTTTGAAAATTAATATCCTGTTATGTCACTACCACTTTGTTTGAGAACTTGCTAAGGCTTTCTTTAGTATCTCCTTGGGCAAGTCAAGCCTGCCTGCACTCACCTTCATATGAAAAAGCTAATGGTGGACTTTGCAGGGCTTCCCCAAGGCTGTGTGCATAGCCCAACCGTCTGTCCTGGCCTGGGGGCAAAGAATCTGGCTCTATGGAAGAATCCTGTGGCTGAAACCCTACTGACGATACTATGTTAACCAGTAATCTTTTTTTCAGAATTAAAAGCATCAGAGACATTGGTACCTTATCTTAAGAGCCTGGGATGGGCAAACAATTAGGACAAGCTACAAAGTCCCAGCTGCTCTATCAAATTCTTAAATGTGTTTGGTTGGGTAAGACAAAAACTATACCCTCTGCTGTAATTGATAAAGTACAATGTTTTCTCACATTAACAGAGTTTGTACCTTGTTGAGGTACTGGAGACCCTTCATCCCTCATTTAGCTCAAATATTAAAACCACTGTATGTGTTAATTGGGAAAAAGTCATTCATGGGGCTAGGAGGACCTCCAGCAGGCTGCTTTAAAAAAAAAAAAAAAAGGTAAAAAAGGCAATAACACAGACTCAAGCAGTAAGGGGGAGTGGGACCTTGACTTACCCTGTGAATTAGATGTGACCAGCACCAATGTTGGCTTTGGGTGGGCTTTGTGGCAGAAGCAACATTTTAAATAAATACCCCTTGAGTTTTGGTCACAATTGTGGAAGGGGAGTCAAAGTACAATAGAGCCCCTTAGAGAAACAACTATGTGCAGCATCCCACACCCTGTTAAAGCGAAAGGCTCTATCAGTAGCGACCAGTCACTCTGAAGGCTGCCATCCCTATCCAGGGGGGATTGCAGATACGAAAAACGAAACAGCAACGATGGACTGCTGTGAGCCACCCTCTGGGGGGGAGGGGTCTGTGGAAGAACACCTGGGACTTCTAGCACGCCTGTCTGCATGTCCCTGCCCACGCCTCTAACACCCCTCTTGGACCTGTTGACGCAGATGCCTTCATGAAGATCTGGAGCCATACCATGGAGACCCAGGGAGCAGCAGAGGAGCTCTACTGTAAAGGCAAGCACCGTGGATACCAGGCCTTGTGGTGCCTGGCCCAGCAGTTCCAACTGCCTGTCACTCACCAGCAGCCCACGGACACCACCCACGAGTGTCCTTCGTGCTCGCTCCGACTGCGACATCAGTCCCCGACTGCGACATCAGTCCCCTCCTGCTCTCGGAAGGGCAAGGTATGCTTTCTCTGCTGCAGACACTGCATCGGGACTCTTGTAACCAGCCAGCTACTATTTTCTGCCTAGAAAATGAATCCTTACAACAACAAACTAAATTTAAATTCAACACTGTGAGTTGCGGCCCCAGGTCTAGGTAAGATGCTAACAGCAAAACCAATGCAGACATTGAAATTATGAGTTAAAGTGCCAGCCACCCAACAGCCCAAATGGGAAATATTAGCGATTTGTTGTTGCCTATGCCTCAAACTATACAAAATGGGGAAAAACGAAGTCATTTTGATCATGCTACTAGCCTATATATCCTTGCTGGTTGGGAATCTTAAGCCCATGGGATGTAAGAGTCATCCAAAACAGTTATAATGTCACTCAAGCTCTTAAGTACTGATCCTTTATCTGACTGGTTTTCCTTGGAAAAATTCACTCATTGGATGTCTGATAGTTGAAGTCTTATTATTGTTTGTTTTTGTATAATGTATTGTAGTTATAGATTGTGTATAAGATGCTTAAATAATAATCAGAGCTCTAATAATGCAATACTATGTTCTTAAATAACTTAATAACTTGTGAAACATACATAAAAGTATACTGTTGAATGTATACGTAAAGCTCTTGTTTTAAGTCTGAACAATCCTAAAACAAAAAAATGTATTGGAAAAAATTTTAGTGAGTATTGTTCAAAATGGATACAATGATGATTAGGTTTTTTTCATAACATGTCATATGTCTGAGGTTTCTACGATGTTTAATATGTCTGTAACTGTCTTTATTTCCTACAACACTTGGAAAACATGTCGTTTTATTTTTTTTCTCCCCCCTCCTCCCCCACCACTTTATGTTGTTTGGTTCCCAATTCTTGGAACCAAATGATACAAAAATATAAATGTTGAAGAAAAAGACCCCACATTTGAGGAAGAAAATGAAGAAATTGGAGGAGGTGCAGAAGGTGGACAGAGTAAAAGAAAGAGACTTTTTTCTAAAGAATTATGGTGTATGATGTACGGATTTGGGGATGACCAGAATCCTTATACTGAGTCAGTGGATATTCTTGAAGACCTTGTCATAGAGTTCATCACCAAAATGACTCACAAGGCAATGTCAATTGGAAGACAAGGTTGAGTACAAATCGAAGATATTGTCTTCTTGATCCAAAAGGACCCAAGGAAGTTTGCTACAGTTAAAGATTTACTAATATGAATGAAGAATTGAAAAGAGCTAGAAAGAGCATTTGATGAAGCAAACTATTGGATCTTGATACTTACTTTTTGTACTTCCTGAAGCTTCCTTATCTTCTGGTCAACTATTAATATATACAGTAACTGCTTATTTCCTATAGTAAGGTCCTGATATCTAACCATGAAAATGAAAGTTGGAGAAACACACAGGTTTCATCCTTTATTTTCATGTCTTAAATTTTAGAGTATTTGAATCTTTAATTGCCTGCCTTTACATTGCCATACTTGAATTACTTATTGGGTTTTAATGACCATGTGTAAGTTAAAGTAACTTGCAATTCATGTAATTCCTTCTGACTTTCGACTATCTAGATGATGAAGTAGCATTTATGTGTTAGGTGTCCTTTTTGTCATTGTAGGCTATATTGTAGCTGTTTTTTATGTGACACCTAAATGGCACCTTTGATCCTGTGGTAGCTGAGACATGTGTTTTATGTTTTCTCAAGTTTGTAGACAAAACTGGTCTGTGATATTATTAAGGAAGTGAAACTGGTTTGTGTTTCTCTTAAGTAGATTATGATATAGGAAAATACAGTATTTTTAAAGAATACGTAAGTGTCTTAAATGGTAATTTGTTTTAATTTCTTCAGATAGCAAGAACGATTTTTTTGAGAAACTAAGTTTCATGTGAATGCCTCAGTGTTGGTAGGCTTTTTTTAATTTAAAACCTATGGGGCAAATACATTCTGTTTGTCAAGTTTTAGGAGAACTGAGTTTCCCAGATCAGAATAAAGCCTCTAAAAATAAATGCTTTCAGTAGCATGAATGGCATTGCTTAAAAAGCTGATGGCAGGATAAGCATTTGGGGTAGTGTTTTATTAACATATTTGTTAGTACTTGTTCATTGTGGAAATGTATACTTGACTAAAAGTGTGTGTGGGGCCAAGAAAACCACTTGTAGTTCAGGATATACAGTTTGTGTGTGTATTTAACTATCTTGTATTAAATTATTATTGCACTTAGCTTAAAATAAGAGTTGAAATTGTATTTAAAGGGATCACTGAATGTTGCTATCTGTGAAACTAAATGTTTTGTGTGCCACTTAGTCACATTTTCTATAAATCAGTACTTGGGGAAATTCTACTTTCTTAATCTATTCATGCAGAGAATAAGGTATGAAAAATTAAATTAAAAAAAAATATATATATATATATATAAGTAAGGAATGGGTTAAGAATTGTGAACCAACAGTAAAGAATGTGCATGTGCCTGGAGTCTTCTTCCCACAGGCACCAAGGAATGTTAACAGGGGTCTGGTCTGCGGGAGAATGTCCTTGACGGCCATGACTGCAGGCACACAGATAGCTGTGTCAACACTTTCCCATGCGCAAGTTGCAAAATTGGCAAGAGTTCTGACATTCAGAATATCTTAAAAGGGGCAGCCTCAACACTGCCAGTGGAAGTGTCACCCAAGAGAGGACGCACTGCCTAGTATTGTATTATACCCAGAACCTGGTGTCTTATTTTACCCAGGGCCTGGTGTCGTATTGTACCCAGAACCTGGTGTCTTATTTTACCCAGGGCCTGGTGTCACATTTTACCCAGGGCCTGGTGTCACATTTTACCCAGGGCCTGGTGTTGTGTTTTACCCAGAACCTGGTGTCACATTGTACCCAGGACCTGGTGTTGTGTTGTACCCTGGGAGGGGCTGTTGCTAGTACACTCTACCCAGGTGTTGTTTCCAATCAGAACCCTGGTCAGCTGTTGAACGAGACTCCCCAACCTTGTGAAAGATCAGATGTTGGGTTTTCCCCCGGTTTGCTGAGTGTTTATGAATTTACTCTCTCTCTCTTTCCTTGGTACTATCTAATTGGTTTAGTGCATTATAATGTGAGAAATCAATAATTATATTTATCAGTTTATTAATGTTGGATATAAATTGCTAGTCTTTGGTGAATGCTTGTACATATACTTTCATCTTTCGTCTATGTTATCTAATTAACCCATTTCTCTTTGTTATATTGTTATTACTCAATCACTATGATTGCTTAACCTAAATTCTTACAAATATTCTCCATTTAGCTAAATGAAGCTCTCCTTTAGTTAATATTCTGAGTTTCTGCCTCTTCCTTCGCAGAAAAAAATGCTATAAAACTCTTACAAGAAAAAATACGAAAATGGCCTCAGGACCTTATAGTATGCAATGGATTTTCAGATTTTTGCACCAAAATCAAAATTAAAGACTTTTGTGGGAATGGATGTACCTCAAGTGGTTGAGCACCTGCTTCCCATGTACAAGGTCCCAGCTTCAAATTCTGGTACCTCCTAAAGATAAAAAATAAACTTTTGTGCACTAAAGTATATTATCTAGAAAGTGAAAAAACCTATGGAATGGGATAAAATACTTCAAAATCATATATTTGTAAGGGTCTAACATCCAGAATACATAAAAGAACACCTACAACTTAACAAGAAAAAGATAAACAATCCAATTAAAAATTAGGTGAAGGACTTCAATACACATTTCTCCAAAGAAGATGTACAAGTGGCTATTAAATATATGAAAAGATGTTCAACATCATTAGCAAATAGAGAAACACAGATTAAAACTACAATGAGATACTTACCTGGCAGGGGAGATACCATGATCACGAAGATGGTTTTCCCAGGGTGAAGCTTATCCATTGCACTCCGGATGTGCTGACCCCTGCGATTTCCCCAAATGTGGGAAACTCGACTGCATAATTTGTGGTAGTGGGGGACTGCATTAGCGCTCTCCCCCGGTTTAAAAAAAAAAAAAAAAAAAAAACTACAATGAGATATGACTTCACATCCACTAGGATGGCTATTTAAAAAAAAAAAAAAACTGAAAATAATAAGTGTTGATGAGGATTTGGACAAATTGGAGTCCTTGTATATTGTTGCTGGGAATGTAAAATGGTGACGCCACTGTGGAAGAGAGTTGGCCATTCCTCAGAAAGTTAAACATAGAATTACCACATGACCTGGAAATTTCACTTCTAGGTATATAGACAAAATAACTAAAGCAAGGGTTCAGACAGATACTTGTACACTAATGTTCATCACTACATTGTTCATGACAGCCAGAAGGTGAAAGCAACCCAAGGTCTATGAACAGATAAACAGAATGTGGTCTAACCATACAATGAACTATTATCCAGCCATAAAAAGAAGTGAAGTGCTGGTACATGCTACACATGGATGAACCTTGAAGACATCTTGTTGAGTGAAATAAACCAGACACAAGAAGACAAATATTGCATGATTTCTCTTATATGAAATACTTTGAACAAGTAAATTCATAGAGATAGAAAGCAGATTAGTGATTATCAGTGTTGGGCATAGGTGGAAATGAGGAATTATTGCTAAATGAGCATAAATTTTGGTTTGGGATGATGAAAACAATCTGGAAGTAGATTGTGGTCCTTTTTTGTTTCTTTTGGAGGTACCGGGGATTGAAACCGGAACCCTGTACCTGCGAAGCAGGCATTCAACCACTGAGCTATACCCACTCCCCAGATTGTGGTACTTGATGTCAACAATTTTTCATTTAAAATTGTTAAAATGATTTTATGTTGTATATATTTTATCACACTTAAAAATTTTTTTTGAGATACTGGGCCCGGGATTGAACCCCCGACCTCATATGTGAGAAGTCAGCACTTAACCACTGAGCTACACCATCTCCCTTGAGTTGGTTTTTCCATATGTTTATTGTTTGTTTTGTTTTTAGGAGATACTGGGGATCCAACCCAGAACCTCGTACATAGGAAACAAGTGCTCAAACATTTCAGCTACATCCACTCCCTAAAATAAATAATTTTAAAAGACCTCCAAACAAAGAAAACCCCAAGTCAGTGATCCATCCAAGTGTTTAAAGAAGAATTAATACCAATAATTCTCAAACTCTTCCAACAAACAGAAGAGGAGGAATACACTTCCTAACTCATTCTATGAGACCAGCAATATCAAAGCCAGACAATATATTGTGAGAACAGAATCATCCCTTCTGCATATAGATGCAAAAATCTTCAACAAAATACTACCAAACAGAATCTAGCATCACTGAAAATATTATACACCATGACCAAATGGGTTTTATACCAGAAATGCAAGGAGATTTCAACATGTGAAAATTAATCATTGTAATATACTAATAGAATGATTAGTACATTAATGTACTAAAAACGCTCATGATCATCTCAATTGATGTAGAAAAAACATTTAGCAAAATCCAACACCCTTAAGAGGACTTCTGGGAAGATGGCAGACTAATAAGACACGGGAATCTCTTCTCCAGAAAAATAGCTAGAGGACAAGCTGAAACAGCCCCGAAAAAGATCTTCTAGGGTTTAGGACAGCAGGTGAAGGCTGCACACCACCCAGAGGAGAGAGGGACAGAAGAGGGAAATCACGACTACAGAACTGTGAGTGGCAAGTAGCAGCTTCTGCTGCTGCCGGCACCCTCCCCCACACTCTTCAGAATTCTCGGGCCCCTGGGCCTGTGACCACAAGACAAAGGGGGCTTCAGGGATCTGCCACTCCCGGAAAGGGGAGAGAGAGGGACACAGCCTTAGGCTGACTCAGGTTCTGACCTGAAATTTGGGCTGCGGAGCCCCACGGACACTTCCACACTGCGGTTTGCCCTGGGAGCCTAGAAAGGACTGGAGAAATCCGACCCTCGCAACCTCCCTCTCTTCTAGCCTGGACTAATTGTTGAGGACACCATGGGAGAGGGGAGAGAGAGCCTGGGGCTGACCCTGCTTTGGACTCCCAGGTTTGGTCTGCCCTGTCCCGAGAGCCCTTCCAGGCTGGGTGGGGCTGCGCCATTGTTTGCCTTGGAGCCTGCAAGGGGCTAAAGATATACAAACCTCCCAATCTCCTCCTCTACTAACAGGGACTGATTGTTGAGGATTCAGAAGGGAGTGGAAATATTTCCTAGCTGGGAAAAGGGGGGCGCTCCGAGAGAAGTCTGGAGAACTGTCTCAGAAAGTTTGAATCACAGGGCTCCTAGCCCCCAAACAGGAAGCTCTATCACATTGATCTGGTCTGTGTCACAACAAATACGCTCCAACCAGGCATTGAATTGAGAGCTGCCAACAAGCGCCATCTCCTGACAGACCAAGGAAGTGCACATAAGAAAATTAATAAGTAAGAGAGGCTTTTCCTGGCCTCTATAGCCTCCCTGCCCAAGGCCCTAGGAAACGACTCTACAACCAATTACTGGGTCCAATGCCCAGTTCTGAGCAGCAAGCAGAACAATCCTAACAATCAAGGTTGAGCCAAAAATCAAAGAGCGGTGGTAACTCACAGCCTCCTGCCACTAAAACCCTATAAAAGAGAAAGAGATAGAGCATCTAAGTAAAATACAAACTAACCAGATGCCTAAGCACAAGCAAAAAATTACAGGCCATACTAAGAAAATAGAAGACTTGGCCCAAGAAAAGGAATACAGCAAAGTCCCAGAAGAGATGCAGAATTTGAGAGAACTTATCAGTGAGATGAGCACAAACTTCCAAAATCAAATTAATGAGATGAAAGAGAATATAGTTAAAGAGATCAATGACATCAAGAAGTCATTGCACGAACTTAAGAAGAATTTGAAATCATGAACAGGAAAGTAACAGAGTTCATGGGAATGAAAGACACAATAGGTGAAGTAAAAAATACATATGAAGCATACAACAGCAAACTCGAAATGATAGAAGAAAGAATAAGTGATACTGAAGACAGCTAAAACTGAAGAGAGAAAAGAATGGAAAAAATTGAGCAGGGGCTCAGATGCAAGAACATACGTGTCATGGGAGTTCCAGAAGGAGAAGAGAAAGGAAAAGGGGCAGAAAGAGTATTTGAGGAAATAATAGCTGAAAATTTCCCAACTCTCACGAAAGAAATGAACTTACATGTCCAAGAAGCACACCGTACCCCAATGAGAATAAATCCTAATAGACCTACGCCAAGACACATATTATTCAGAATGTCAAATGTAAAAGATAAAGAGAAAATTCTCAGAGCAGCAAGAGAGAAGCAAACGATCACGTACAAAGGACGTCCAGTAAGATTTTGTGCAGATTTCTCTTCAGAAACCATGGAGGTGAGAAGACAGTGGTATGATACAATTAGGAAACTGAAAGAGAAAAACTGCCAGCCGAGAATTCTTTATCTAGCAAAACTGTCCTTCAAATATGAAGGTGAATATAAAGTATTCACAAACAAACAGAAACTAAGAGAGTGTGCAAAAAAGAATCCACCTTTGCAGGAAATATTAAAGGCAGCCTTAGAACCTGAAAGAAAAAGACAGGAGAGAGAGGCTTGGAGGAGAGTACAGAAGAAAGAAAAGCAGAAAGGATAACCAAAAGAGTAAAAAGAAAGACAAAAATAAGATGACATATGAAAACCAAAGAATAAAATGGAGGAAATAAATAGTGCATTTTCAGTAATATCATTGAATGTGAATGGATTAAATTCCCCAATCAAAAGATACAGGCTGACAGAATGGATAAAAAAACATGAGCCATCCATATGCTTCTTACAGGAAACTTACCTCAGACACAAGGATACAAGCCAGCTGAAAGTAAAAGGTTGGAAAAAGATACTCCATGCGAATAGTAAACAGAAAAGAGGAGGGGTAGCTATACTAATATCAGACAAAACAAACTTCAAATGCAAAAAAGTGATAAGAGATGCGGATTAATTATATATTAATTATATATTAATAAAAGAGATGATCCTCCAGGAAGATATAACAGTCATAAATATCTATGCACCTAACCAGGGTGCCCCAAAATATATGAGACAAACTCTGGCAAAACTGAAGGGAGAAATAGACATTTCTACAATAATCGTCGGAGACTTCAACACCCCTCTCACATCATTAGATAGAACAACTAGACAGAAGATCAACAAGGAAACAGAGAACTTGAACAATATGATAAACAAGTTAGACCTAACAGACATATACAGAACACTGCATCCAAACTCAGCGGGTTATACATTCATCTCAAGTGCCCATGGATCTTTCTCCAGGATAGACCACATGTTAGGTCACAATACAGCTCTCAATAAATATAAAAAAATTGAAATTATACAAAGCACCTTCTCAGATCATAATGGAATGAAACTAGAAATCAATAACAGACAGGAAAAAAGGAAATTTGCAAATGTGTGGAGACTGAACAACACACTCCTAAATATTCAGTGCGTCAAAGAAGAAATTGCAAGTGAAATCAGTAAATATATTGAGACAAATAAAAATGAGAACACAACACATCAAAACTTATGGGATACAGCAAAGGCAGTCTTGAGAGGGAAATTTATAGTCCTAAATGCCTATATTAAGAAACAAGAAAGAGCTAAACTCAAAGATTTAACTGAACAACTTGAGAAACTAGAAAAAGAACAGCAAACCAATCCCAAAGCAAAAAGAAGGAAAGAAATAATAAAGATTAGAGCAGAAATAAATGAAAATCAGAACAAAAAAGCAATAGAGAAAATCAACAAAAGCAAAATCTGGTTCTTTGAGAAGATCAATAAAATTGACAAACCCCTCGCTAGACTAACAAAGAAAAAAAGAGAGAAGATACAAATAAATACAATCAGAAATGAAAGGGGGGAAATTACAAATGACCTCACAGAAATAAAAAGAATCATAAGAGGATATTATGAGAAACTATATGCCAACACACTAGACAACCTGGATGAAATGGACAAATTTCTAGACACTCATAACCAACCTACACTGACACAACAAGAAATACAAGAACTTAACAAACCAGTCACAATTAAGGAGATTGAATCCATCATCAAAAATCTCCCAGCAAAGAAAAGTCCAGGACCAGATGGCTTCACAGGTGAGTTCTACCAAGCATTTCTAAAAGAATTAACACCAATCCTGTTTAAACTCTTCCAAAAAATTGAAGAGGAGGGAAAATTACCCAACACATTTTATGAACCAACATCACCCTAATACCAAAGCCAGATAAAGACACTACAAGAAAAGAAAATTACAGACCAATCTCTCTCATGAACATAGATGCAAAAATTCTCAACAAAATACTTGCAAATCGAATCCAACAGCATATCAAAAGACTTATACATCACGACCAAGTGGGATTTATTCCTGGTATGCAAGGCTGGTTCAACATAAGAAAATCAATCAATGTAATACACCACATTAACAAATTGAAGGAAAAAAACCACATGATCATCTCAATAGATGCAGAAAAGGCATTCGACAAAATCCAACATCCTTTTTTGATAAAAATACTTCAAAAGATAGGAATAAAAGGAAAATTCCTCAATATGATAAAAGGCATATATGAAAAACCCACAGCCAACATCATACTCAATGGGGAAAGGTTGAAAGCTTTCCCCCTAAGATCAGGAACAAGACAAGGATGCCCACTGTCACCATTGTTATTCAACATTGTACTAGAAGTTCTAGCTAGGGCAATTAGACAAGACTAAAACATTAAAGGCGTCCAAATAGGAAAAGAGGAAGTAAATCTCTCACTGTTTGCGGATGACATGATCCTGTATTTAGAAAATCTTGAAGTATCCACAACAAAGCTACTTGAACTAATAAATGAGTTCAGCAAAGTGGCAGGATAAGATCAACACGCAAAAATCAGTAATGTTTTTGTACACTATTACTGAACAATCTGAGGAGGAAAATTCCATTTTCAATAGCAACAAAAAGACTCAAATACCTAGGAGTTAATTTAACCAAAGAAGTCCAGGACCTATATGCAGAAAACTACAAAACAATGGTAAAAGAAATTTAAAAAGACCTAAACAAATGGAAAGACGTTCATGGATTGGAAGAATAAATATCGTGAAGATGTCAATCTTGCCCAAACTGATTTATAGATTCAATGCAATACCAATCAAAATCCCAACAGCTTACTTTACAGAATTACAGAAGGTAATTACCAAATCCATCTGGAAGGGTAAGTGCACCCGAATAGCCAAAAGTATTCTATAAAAGAAGAGCAATGTGGGAGGAATTTTGCTGCCTGACCTTGACACATATTACAAAGCTACAGTGGTCAAAACAGCATGGTACTGGCATAAAGATAGACATATCGATCAGTGGAATAGAATTGATAATCCTGAAATAAACCCTCACCTATACAGTCAACTGGTTTTTGACAAACCCACGCTGATGGAAAAAACAGTCTCTTCAACAGATGGTGTTGGGAGAACTGGGTATCTATAACCAAAAGAATGAAAGAGGACCCCTATCTCACCCCCTATACAAGAACCAACTCAAAATGGATCAAAGATCTAAATATAAAAGCCAGGACCATAAAACTACTAGAAGAAAATGTAGGGAAACATCTTCAAGACCTTGTAGTAGGTGGTGGTTTCTTGGACCTCACACCCAAAGCACGTGCAACAAAAGAAAAATTAGATAAATGGGACCTCCTCAAAATTAAACACTTTTGCACCTCACAGGACTTTGTCAGAAGGGTGAAAAGGCAGCCAACTCAATGGGAAAAAATATTTGGAAATCACATATCTGATAAGGGTTTAATATCCAGGATATATAAAGAGATGTTACAACTCAACAATAAAAAGAAAAATGACCCAATTAAAAAATGGGCCAAAGACTTGAATAGACATTTCTCCAAAGAAGAAATACAAATGGCAAAAAACACATGAAGAAATGCTCAACGTCACTCATGATTAGGGAAATGCAAATCAAAACTACAATGAGATATCATTTCACACCTATCAGAATGCCACTATTAAAAAGACAGAGAACTACAAGTGTTGGAGAGGATGTGGAGAGATAGGAACACTTCTTCACTGTGGGTGGGAATGCAGGATGGTACAACCACTATGGAGGACTGTTTGGCAGTTCCTGAAGAAGTTGAATATAGACTTGCCATGTGACCTTGCAATACCACTACTAGGTATATACCCAGAAGAACTGAGAGTAGTGACATGAACAGACATCTGCACACCGATGTTCATAGCCACATTATTCACCATTGCCAAAAGTTGGAAACAACCCAGGTGTCCACCAACAGATGAATGGATAAACAAACTGTGGTCTACTCACATGATGGAATATTATGCAGCTGTAAGAAGAAATGAAGTCATAAAGCATATGGCAACATGGATGAACCTGGAGGACATTATGTTGAGTGAAGCAAGCCAGACACAAAAGGACAAATACTGTATGAATGCATTACTATGAACCAAATATATTGTGTAATATATTGTTTGATTCACAAAAACAACAACAACAAAAAAATTTACATGTATCCATTACATTTAATTGAGAAATGTATATATTTATTCATCTGTGTTTACTTCTTAGTTTTTAATTGCTTATGTTTTCAATTATTAAATGTACAAAATAAAGTTAAAAAAAAAAAATCCAACACCCTTTTCTGATTAAAAAAACACCCAACAAACTAGGATTAGAAGGGAATTTCCTCAACATGATAAAGTACTGTAGCAGTCTATTTATGAATTCCAAAAATAGATATTGGATTATGTTTGTAAACTGGTTTGTTCCTCTGGGCATATTAGATTCTGTTGGATTCAGAGGTTTCACTTTTACTTGATTCAGTGATGATTAAGGCTTTGATTGGGCCATGTCAGTAGGAAATTGAGTACCCACCCCATTGGTAGGCAGGGACTCACAGAGAAAACCACAGGGCAGAGCAGACATTAGAGATTTGATGCTGGTGTTTCGATGTAGAGCCCCAGGAAGTAAACACACAGAGAAGCAGATACCTGAGGAAAGAGAGATGGCTCCAATACACACGGCAGAGGCCCTAGGAAGAGAGACGAGCTGCTCACCTGATAGACTACAGCTGACCTTGTGGAGTGAGCTGAGCAGCTGAGATTGGAGGATATGAGCTCCAGGAGAGAGATGAGACTTATCCTAGCCTACAGCTGTATTGGAAGAAGCTGGGACCACAGAGCCTTAAGAGGAAGAGGAAGCCAGAACCCTCACAGATGTCAGCAGCCATCTTGCTCCAACACGTGGCAACAGACTGTGGTGAGGAAAGTAAATTGCACTTTATGGACTGGTAAATGTAAGCCTCTGCCCCAATTAAATACCCTT
>JAKSZT010054576.1:326033-387005 GCA_026826555.1 Tolypeutes matacus
TCAATAGAAGGAGTCCATTGCTGACCTAAAGAAACACAATTAGAAGCTATGTCCTTCCTTGATTCCTGGGGGTCTAGTGTCAGGGCTTCCAGTATTGCTGCTGCTAATTGATGAAAAGAGTGGTTCTTGGGAGCTTTGGCCAAGGGATGTGGCCAAGAGGTCCCAGCCTCATGCCCAAAACCAGCTGAGCACACCTGAGCACTCTCCTTGAGGACATCTCGCATTAAGCCTACTCTTTCGTTATATAACTGCCAGGGTTCCTGTGGGGCACATCAAAGTCCAGAGAAAGAGGCAGAGCATTCCCTGCCGATCCTCAGTGTTCAGTTGAGGCCAACTGACCCAAGGACTATTTCTGTTTTGTTCTCAGATTCATTGATTAGTCAAGAGATCTAAGATACTGGGGGAGGGCCTTGGTTTATAATCTTAAAAGGAGTCAAGCTTCTGGCCAAGAAAAGGAGATGGCAACTGGCCCAATATTAATAAAAGGTATTTTTTGTTCATGAGATGTGAAGAATTATTCCATGGTTTAGAGGTGGGCATGATAGTCATCTACATCAAAATATCAGGGATCTCTCTGGAACTTTCTAGTTTCCCTTAATAATTATGGATGCCCATTAACTTAACCCCTTTTTTAATAAAATCTTTTTATGTCTTTAGCCTGTCCCATCTAAACTTGCTTGGGCTTATGTGAAGTTTTGATTCTTATACATTTATCTACTGTTAGCTCATGTATTTACCTATTCTGTATTTGGTGACCTACATCTATGTTCACTCTTTCCATTCTTTACATGATTTTATATTTCTCATGTTCTTCCTCAAACGAAATCTTCCTTGATCAGCAGTTTTCAACTGGAAGGGGAAGGATACAGAAGGGAGAGGAGGTAGTGTATCAGAAACTCCTGGGGAGGTTTCCCAAATACAGTATGTACTCTACCCCTTCTCTGACAATGTCAAATATGGGAAAATGCATATTTTGAGAATTTCCACATCTAATCCTGACAGTCAATCTCTCCACCCTGTTGTAAAGCACTGTTCTGATGTGACGAGCCCTAATCTTTTTGTGCTATCTTCACTATGCATTTCCTTCATTCTGATGGAATACAGTTTCCATTCATTGTGGGAATGATAGCAGCTGAGGATTGCAAACAACCTTGTCAATCATAAAAATTAAACTGGCACTTAACTAGGAAGCTTGGAGATCTATTAGATCTTCCCTGATGCAGATCCTCCTTATCCATATCTTCATTTTCTTTTCTTCCAGGAGTTTTCCTGGACATATTCCTCAAGGGACTAAGGCAACCAGTGATGGAGGATGCCAACAACAGTGCCTTAGAGGCTTTCATTCTGATAGGTATATCTGACCATCCCCAGATGGAGATGATTTTTTTCATAGCTCTCCTCATTTCTTACTTGCTGACCCTACTTGGGAACTCAACCATCATTCTGCTTTCCTGTCTAGATACCCGATTCCACACACCCATGTACTTTTTCCTAAGCAACCTCTCCTTCTTGGACCTTGCCTACACAACTAGCTCTATCCCTCAAATGCTGATCAATTTACGAGGTCCAGAAAAGACCATCAGCTATGGTGGTTGTGTGACCCAACTCTATGTCTTTCTTTCGCTAGGGGGTACTGAGGCCATCCTGCTCGTGGTGATGGCATTCGACCGCTACGTGGCAGTTTGCCGGCCCCTGCACTACACCACCATCATGAACCCTCGGCTTTGCTGGCTACTGGCTGCCATTGCCTGGTTCGGTGGCTGGGGCAACTCTGTGATCCAGTCAACATTTACTCTGCAGCTCCCATTGTGTGGGCACCGGAAGGTGGACAATTTCCTGTGTGAAGTGCCCGCCATGTTAAAACTGGCCTGTGGAGACACAAGTCTCAATGAGGCCGTGCTCAATGGAGTCTGCATCTTCTTCACTGCCGTCCCCCTGAACATCATCCTGATCTCCTACTGCTACATTGCTCAGGCAGTGCTGAAGATCCGCTCAGCGAAGGGACGCCGGAAGGCGTTTTACACGTGTCTCTCCCATCTGGTGGTGGTTCTCCTCTTCTACGGCTCAGCTATGTATGGGTATCTGCTTCCAGCTCAGACCAGCAATCAGGACCAGGAAAAATTCATTTCCCTCTTCTACTCCGTGGTCACGCCCATGGTGAATCCTCTCATCTACACTCTGAGGAACAAGGAGGTGAAGGGAGCACTGCAAAGACTGCTGAGGAAAGGAAGGGACGTCGGCTAAGAGAAGCAAGAACTCCTCCATTGTATATTGCCTCTTTGTATATACACACTTTTTCTCATTATCTTTCTGGTCAGGTGAACATGAGGCGCACTGACCTTGGTATGTTCCCAAGAACCCTAAGCTGTCAGGACATGCTTAGTGTTATTTAAAATGTTCTACACTTATTTACCAAAACACCTGTACTATAGATAACAGGACTGACATGTGCCACTCAAGGAGCAGAAGTTCTTGACCTAGTTCGGACCTATTGCAATGTCTCTGTCTCCAATGTCCATGTGTTGTTTATTATACTTTAGATTTCTACAGAATTGTGTACTTTTCTAAAGAAAGCACCTTCACTTGTAGTATCTTATATAATGTTACTATAATTTCAAAAAATTAAGCCAGGTATATTAACCCCATAAGAAGATCCACAGAGTTCATCTTTGCACCCAAGGACCTAACTATCTGTGGCATTTTGATATTATTTATGAATTCCAAAAAGAGGTATTGATTATATTTGTAAACTGGTCAGTTCCTCTGGCCACGATACCCTTTGATTGTATTAAAGTCAAAGTCTACATTTACTTGATTTAATTAATATTAGGGCTCTGATTCAAACACGTCATTAGAGTGGGACTCTGCGTTGAGTCCCAGGCCCCTTGGTGGGCTGATAAAACAAACTCTCACACAGACTAGGAGATAGAGAAGATACACAGAGGATCATGCAGTCCTGGGAAGAGAGATGAGCCTGATGCTTTATAGCTGACCTTGTGAAGAGACCAGAGCAGCTGAGTCCGGAAAGGAACAAGACCCAGGAAGAGAGATGAGCCTAATGCCAGGCTACAGCTGAGATCAGAAGAAGCTGGCCCCTCAGAGCTTTAAGTGGGAGGAGGAAGAATGAACCCTCACAGACGTCACCTGCCATCTTGCGTCAATATGTGGCAACAAACCTTGGGTGAGGAAGTACCTCTTATGGTACCTTGAATTGGTAGAACTGTAAGCTTCTACCTCAAATAAATACCCTTTATAAAAGCCAACAGATTTCTGGTACTTCACATCAGCACCCCTTTTGGCTGACTAATACACTATCCATCATCTTTGTCCATCTTTCTTTGTCTCTTCTTCTCAATAATTGAGTCGATGAATACATATATCCATATATCTCTCTGTCATCTTGCTTACCCTCTCCCTTATGTCTACATCCCATTCTCCATTCTGCCTCATCTAATATTTAATGAGAAAAAGGTGGAAAGGCCATTTGTTTTCAATTCTAGCCAAAGAGAATTATTTTGCTTAAATCATCCCACCTAAAATTCCCAGTGCTCATGTTTGATCCCAGCATTGGAATATGCTAATCTGGTCAGTGGATTATGGAATGATCTGTGGTTCACTAAGCAAGTTTAAGAGCCCAAGACGGACCGTCCATCCATAAAGCATATCCTCTGCTCCAAGATCTTGACCCTCAACCTTACAGTTCCTGCAACACAGCAATCAGCCCAGCATGCACTGACTCACTTTAAGGAACTCAGGTATTAGAATCAGAATGCCAGCTTGAGGGAAGCGGCTGTGGCTCAATCAGTAGGGCTCCCGTTTACCATATGGGAGGCCCCGGGTTAGGTTCCCGGGGCCTCCTGGTGAAGGCAAGCCCGCCTGCGCGGCGTGGTTAGCTGACCCAGCGAGCACAAGCAGCAAGGGGGGGATAGATGAATGAATAAATAAATAAAGTCTTTAAAAAAAAAAAAAGAATGCCAGCTTGTGATTCTGTGCATTATTAGAATTGCCAAAGGAATCTCTAACCAACATAGTTCATGTACTATTTCCCCAGGCAAAGAAGCCAGGTTAATATGATAAAGCTGCTTGGCAAGTACATTATCAAAGAAAAGTAAATCAACAGGTTTTAAACTAGCATCAAAAAGGTCTTCAGTTTTGTGTCTCCCAACACACCTATAAACATGTGCCTCATGCATAGTAGATACTCAATAAATGCTTAATGAATTGAGTTAACCAGTTTCATGGGCTTTTTCACTTTTGCAACGAATTTGTCTAAAGGGCCATTTTCATTTTTGCAGTTTGGGGTTATCCTGTCCCTTGGACAACACTGAAAAGCAATGACAAATTTCCCCTCTCTCCACATTTCCATAACGCTCTGTAAAGACACCTAATTATATTACATTTTACTGTCCTGTCCTTAGATTGTTTTTTCAGTTGCAGATCAATGCCATGTTCTATTTTCTATTCCTTACACAAAAATACTGAGGTACGTCTCCAGGACCAGACAACTGGTGATATTATTTTGGTGAATTCGTCAAAGTCCAGTCTTGCAGGCTCAAAAATTTGGTTGATAAGTGCACTCAGATCAGATCAATTCTTAGGACGTAGACTCATAATAGTCAAGTTCCTAACGGTTGAGGGATAAACCAGAATTCCAGTTAATTTATGAGAACTGTAACTAGAAGGAGACTGAATGGTCACATCCTCCAGCTGGTTCATTTAAGTTGAGAAATGACATTAAATTCCCACTGTTTAAGCTACCTCTTTGCATGGTGTTTGCTTGAGCAGCCAGGAAACAAAAGTATATGGCAATCATCATCTCCTCTGAGAAGCCATCTTTGACCTTAATGTGATAAAGGTTCATTCTCTATGCTTTTTCCCCAGTGACTCTGTTTAGTGGGAAGAATCTGGGCTTGGAGTGATGGAGATGGGTTCTAATCTTAGCTCCGCTGCCACTAACTGGGCCCAACAGTAAAATAAGTCTCCACCTTGAAGGGCTGTTGTGTGAATCAAACAAGATTAGATATATATAGTACTTGGCACATGGTGAAGAGTACTGAAGAAATAAATTATTTCTTCTGATAGTAATTCTACATAACACACTGACTTTGACTAATTTGTTACTTTGTCTCTCACCATAACCCACATCCCAATTAGAGAGTGGCAGCTCAAAGACAGAGGCTTGTCTTGCTGTCATTGCAGGGGATGCGTTTAAGTGTGTACCTGGCACAGAATGATTGATAAATAAATGTTTGTTGAATGTTTTAATTGTGGTAAAAATATATATAACATAAAATTTTCCATTTTAACAATTTTAAGTGTTCAATTCAGTGGCATTAATTACATTCACAACACTGTGACACCATCATCACTATCTATATCCAAAAATTTCATCACCCCAAACAGAAAGTCTATACTGAAAAAGCAATAACTCCCCATTCCCCCTTTACTTCATCCCCTAGTAATCTCTATTCTACTTTCTGGTTCTAGGAATTTGACTATTTTAGATAACTCAAATAAGTGGAATCATTGAATACTTGTCCTTTTGTGCCTGGCTTATTTCACACAACATGGATTTCAAGATTCATCCATGGGAAACGGATGTGGCTCAAGAGGTTCGGCGTCCGTCTACCATATGGAGAGACTGGGGTTCGATCCCCGGTACCTCCCGGTAAAAAAAAAAAAATAAAGAAATAAAGAAAAGAAAAAAAAAAAAGATTCATCCATGTGTAGAATGTATCATAACTTCATTCCTTTTTGTGGTTGCATAACATTCCATTGTCTAGATACACATCATCTTAATATATTGCCCTGTTGTTGGACACTTGGGTATATTATTCCACCTTTGGCTATTGTGAACAATGCTTCTATGAATATAAGCATACAAGTATTTATTGAGTATCTGTTTTCAACTCTTTGAAGTATATACCTAGGAGTGGATTTGCTGCATCTTACGGTATTTCTATGTTTAACTCTCTGAGGAACTGCCAGACTGTTTTCCACAGTAGTTGCTCCATTTTACATTCCCATCAGCCATACCAGAGGGTTCCATTTCTTCATAGTTATTTTCCACTTTTTTGATGAATATGTTTTTAATAGTGACTTCATCCAAAGAAATGAAATGGCAATTTTTGGTTACATGACATATCCAGTGGGGACAGTATTTTGGAGCAAACTATTTTCTCAGTGTTCTCTCAAACTAGACCATAACAACTCCCAACACTGCCCAGGCAGGCACTGATCAGGCTCCACACTTGACTGCACATCTCGTCTCCAGGTCATTCTTCTCCCCTGCACACACTTTATTCTCTTCCTATTTTCAACTCCAACTTTGCAGCATTCTGGGGTAACTCAAAGAACATAACTGAATGTGAAGGACCCATACAAGTAAAAAAACAAAAACAAAAAAAGAAAAACCTCCAATGGGTACATGCTGTAATAACCTTATTTATAACAAACTTCAGTATGTGAGGTAATAAGGAAAAGGAAATTAGAGTAGCTGAAAGATAGTGAATAAGAAAGTGCTGCTTCTCTTCTGATGTTTTCTTAGAACAGAAGGTATATTAGAATGCATATGCAAAATGAAGAACCCCTGAGAAAATAAGAATGGTGAGTAGGCTTGGACAAATAGAGCTATGCAAATACTAAGCACTTATTAAATACTAATTTGAATGATTGCATTAGGAAAAACAAACAAGGCAATGGGAGTCCAAGGCAGTGGGGAAAGAAATGAAGCAGCATAGGCACCACATAGATAAATATCTGAATGTCCATAAAAATGAAAAGTTTGAAGATTATATATATTATGCCTGTGTATAGGAGTTTTAAAAATTGAGGTAGATCTATATATTGAAATAGAAAAATATTGAAGATATAATAAGTGGAAAAAGCAAGTTACAGATTAAGGTCCAGGAAGATACACAAACTGGAAGGGAGTGCAGTTTGGGAGATAATGGATAAAAGGAGACTTCTTTTCACAGTAAGAACCTTTCTGCGATACTTAATATTTGAAAAAAAAAAAAAAAAAAAAATTAAAGGGGAAAATACCATTAGGTTTGAAGCGAGTTCTAGTCCTACTTCTTGCCATTTGAAAATCTTGGTTTCCTCATCTGTAAAATAAAAATAATAACAGTATTTACTTCATAGAGTTTAGCACTGTGCTATCCTGCAGCCAGCGCTGTTTCCTACTGTGTTGTTGCCACCTCAGCTGTAAAGCTTGGGTGTTTACCCCGTCAGGGTTGATGCAAGCTCGCAACCAGCCCTACACTCCACTATAACCTCTCAAGGGCACTAGCACAAGGGCTGGAAAGCACAGCCAAGAGCATCTTCCTGCTCAATCAGCAGGCAGCTTGCCTAGCCGCTGTAGTAATCCACAAGGCCTAGACTGCCTAACTGCCGCTCAGGGAGGGGCCTGTATGTTCCTCAGGGAAGAACGTTGTTTTCTATCAACCAGTCGTCGGAAATCCTGAATGACGTCCAAGCCTACCAGACCAAGGCACCTGCCTCAAGGAGGCGGCTAAAAGCCCGGGGTCCCTCTTTGGCTTTTCCTGGCCAACTACTCGCTCATTCCTTGAGCCACTCTTAATTCCCCTAGGCTTAATACTCCTTGCGTTGACCTTTGCCCCTTGCCTCCCCCGGCGCCTTCCGTCCTTTGTCCCGCGGCAGCTCCAAGCAGCACAAGATCCTCTCAGGCTGCGCGGAGCCTCCCCTTGTGCTCCTCAGCACAAGCCCCGCCCACTTGCTCCCGCTTTCCTTCCTTTAACGGTTTCAATAAACCGTCTTGTTGCCTTAGTAGGTCCTTGAATTCTTTCCTACACTCGAACAAGAACCCGCTCCGTCAACATACAAAGTAACAGCACCGGAGGAGCCTCGCCTACTGGACCTCAGTAAACGACAACGAAGGCCTAAGAAACGCCGGGCTCCAGGGCCTTGGGCCTTCAAACATTGTGATTGGCCACAGCGTATGACGCGCAGGCTGATCCTTTTCCCTATTGGTCAGAGCTGCTGTTCATTAGCGGAAGGCGGAAGTCAGGTGGAAGGGGCGGTGCTTTAAGTGTAGCGCGGGCAGGCCCTCGCCACTCCCTTCAGGCCTAGCCCTTGCGCATGCGTCTGGCCTTTTGGACGCCCCATTGTACCTGGGGGCAGCTTCCAATGTGGCACCCTAGAGATAAGGGCGTGGCTGCTGAGTCGTGTGTGAGAAGTGTGCCGGGGCGAGGCCCGGGGGTTGTGACACTGTCTTCCACCTATCACTTTCCTCTTGCGTCCTGGGGCCCTGGGAAGGTGTCGGGACGTGCTGGTCCTGTTGTCCTCCGGGGCTCGTGTCCATCCTGTGTTTCTGGGAAAGACTCCTTTAAAGGGTTGTGAGCCTCTTGCTTCTGTAGCTTACGTAGCACACGTTTACGAGGCCCTGTTGTGTCCGTCCATCCGTCCTTATGCTGTGCGCTGGGGGCACGAAGATAACAGGCTCCTTGTCCTCAGAGAGCTCTCTAGGTGATAGAGGAAATAAACCCAAGAAACAAATTCTAATATTAGGTAGGATGAGATACGGGGTGGATCAGGACGCTTCCAGAAGATGGAGGTGTTGCTGTTACCAGCCCTCATCCTGTGGAGTTCTTGCCTTTGTGCCTCTCTGAAGACATTGAGTTTTCCTTACTTTTCTACTGCCTAGGTCCAGGTGCCCTTCCTTCCCTAGTTGGGAGGGATAGAGACCAACAGTCTCTCTTGTTCTGGGTCTATGGAAAGAATGACTCTGTCCTTGGGTAAAGAGTATTTCGGGCAGGAAAATTTGGTGGGCAAAGGTACTAGGGCTGGAACAGTACAGGGCCTGTTTCAGGAACTGGGACCAGTTTACCTGTGCTGGTATGTAGAATGTGTGTAGGCTAGTGAGAGGGCAATAAGGCTGGAATCTTAGGTTGGGGCCTTGAAAGCCAGGGAAAGCCTTGAAAATATCGAGATCTTTGGATTATATCAGTGGAAACAGGAAGTCTTGGAGACTTTTGAGCATAGTAGTTATATAATTACATTTGCTTTGTAGAAAGAGTCAAGAAGTCCAGATCTGCTGTGTAGGAAAACCAGGTGGAAGAATTTCACCAGCCTGATGTGTCGCTAGAGTAGGGGTTCTCAACCAGGATGATTTTTCTTTTCCAGGGGACATTTGACACTATCTGGAGACAATTTTATTGTCACAACTGGGGTGTTACTATTGCATTACCTTCCCCCCAACGTGGGACATGGGGTGTTACTATTGGCATCTAATGAGTAGAGGCCAGGGATGCTGCTAAACATCCTACAATGCACAGGACAGCCCGTCACAGCAAAGAATTTTCTGGTTCAACATGCCAGTGGTGCTGAGATTCAGAAACCCTAACCTACAATGATTGAACAGAAATGGAGAAGGGACAGATGGCAGAGACATCTCAGACAGGGACCAGTCTTAGTCTCCTTTTGTATCCCTTATGGTGCGTAAGTACTTGACACCCTGTACATACTTATCCATGAATCATGTCTGATGATCCCAGCCTTACCCTTTTTTTTTTTTTTTTTTTCACTTCTTCATTCATTTGCCAAATATTTACTTAGCACCAGTTGTTGTTCAAGGTGCTGGGATTCAGCAATGAACAAAGCAAAGTTGCTTCTCTTAAAGGCCTTACTGCCTTGCAGGGGGTGACAGACATTAAACACAAATGTATGTCAGGTGATGAGTTATCTGTGAAGATGTTCCTATAAGATGGAGTTTCTCTTACTGTCACCATATACCATTTACTCAGTACCCTCTAAGTGCCAAACACTGGGCTAGATGCTTTACCATTGCTGTTTATAATCTTTTCCTCCATCCTGCAAGTTGGATATTGTTGTCCTCAGATGAGAAAATAACCTCAGAGAAGTTGAAATAATTTGCACCCCTACCCCCAGGGAAGAGAGACTGATAAACAAAATTTTTGACCACGCTTGTAGGGGTAGTTCAGCCTGGAGAGGGTGATCCTGAATCAGAACACATTAACAGGAGGATGGAAAATCTCCAGATAGAAGATCCTATTTGCATGTGTTAGGTGGCTTGGCCATTGAGTAAGAATGAAGGATAAAATAATGCTGAACTGATTTAGAGTTCAAGTATTTAGTAAGGACCTAAGAAGCCAGGGTGAGAGGGTAAGGCAGGGGGTGGATAAATAAAGTCCCACTTTGTGCTTGGTCAACTCCAGAAGCCAAGCATTCCTGGGAAATAGTTAGTGCAATGAGTGTGACATGAGGTGGCAGCTATGCCTGCATCCTCCCAAGTTCCCCAGGCCTAAGGCCCCAGCAGGTCTTCCCTGGGATGGTATTAATATGTAGTATGATGACTGTGTTAAGGAATTTCACAGAAGTTTTTTAAGCCAGAGTGTTGAAAGTGAGAGACAGAAGAGACATCGTAATAAAAGGATTTGGAATTGGTTTAACCTGTGTTCAAAATCCAGCTCTTTCATTTTAATTACTTTGCAGTTCACTTAACCTTTGATTGCAGGTATGCACTGGAGACTACCAGGAAACCAAGACTTCACTTTCAATTCTCAATAAATCCAAAATCTATGAAAAACTCCAGATGTACCCTGGAATGACCAAGTATATGGGAGTGATTGAACAGCTGCAGCAGAGCCTCCTCCAGAAGCCAGAGCAGGTAACATCAAGTTCAAAAGCTTTCAGACTTACTACCACAGGGAGTGGTGAGGTTCTTACTAGAATCCTGTATTCTTCCAAGGAAATGAATATACTTTTGAATGCTTCTCAGTCCTTCTCTTTGTCTTTACCCAAAAACCAAGCCAAGATTGAACAGTGGGAGAGGAGGCTGGGATTGATAATGGTGAAAGAGAGGATTCATTCACATACTATCCCAGGGTCTCAGAAGTCCTGGGCTATTTCAAAACTGACTGGTAGGAAGGTCTCCTTACAGGAGAGGCATAGAAGAGGTAGCAAGAGGAAAGGGAAGTGGGTTAAGGAAGCTTGAGGGGCTCTGCTCTTGTTTTGGCTGACTGTCCATCAGCCATCTTACATTGAGGAACCATAGGAGAGTGTGAAAAGGGTGATATCTGTAGGCTTTGCCCTACTTCCTAAGGCTGCAGTAGGAATATTTGATTCTGTGCATGGGAAGTAGTTAGGAATCCTTGGGAAAAAAAGAGTGCCAATTTTTAAAAATTATATATCAATTCGTTAAAATATTCATTGAGGAAAGGAGGTATAGAAACTGTATAAAGAGCCCAGTATTTGGGAGGCGGCTGTGGCTCAATCAGTGGGGCTCCCGTTTACCACGTGGGAGGCCCCGGGTTCGGTTCCCAGGGCCTCCTGGTGAGGGCAGGCCTGCCCGCGCGGCGTGGTTGGCTGACCCAGCGAGCACAAGCAGCAGGGGGGGGATGAATGAATAAATAAAAATAAAATCTTTAAAAAAAAAAAAAAAAAAAGAGCCCAGTATTTAATTTACAGGAAAAAACTGCCTTTTTAATGGATGTCTGAAGGGCTGTACCAAACCAGGAGGATAATATTACACATCCAAGGAACTCTGTAGACTTGGGGATTTTGTCATTTGTACACCTACTTCGAATGCATTCTTGAGTGATTAGTGCGGTGATTGGGCTGAGTTAGGCAATGAGACAGGGCCTGTTTTAGTTTGGTAAGGCTGCGGAAAGCAATATACCAGAAATGTGTTGGTGGAGCGAATGTGGCTCAGGCAGTTGGGCACCCGCCTCCCACATGGGAGGTCCTGGGTTCAGTTTCTGGTGCCTCCTAAAGAAGAAACAAATAGACAATGAGCAGACAGTAAGCATAATCAACAAGCTGATAAAAGCAAAAACAACGAGCAAGATAACAAGCAGACAGCAAAAAAACAAACAAGCAGGGAACGGCTGTGGCTCAAGCAGTTGGGTGCCCACCTCCCACATGGGATGTCCCAGGTTTGGTTCCCGGTGCCTTCTAAAGAAGAAACAGACAATGAGCAAAACCAATGAGTGGACAAAAAGCAAAAACAATGAGCAAACAGACAAGGGAGCCATCAGGGTGTGGGGGAAGAAATGGGTTGGCTTTTACAATGGGGATTTATTAGGTTATAAGTTTACAGTTTCAAGATTAAGAAAAATGTCCAAATCAAGGCATCATCACGTGATGCTTTCTCCCCAGAGACCAGCTGCTGGTGATCCTGGACTCCTCTCTCATATGGCAAGGGACATGGCTGGTCTCCTTCTCTTCTAGGTTTCATTGCTTTCAGCTTCTGGCTTCCTCTGACTTTCTCTCTGCTCCTATGGCTTTCTCTGCTTCTGTGGGTTTCTCCCTGTATTCATCCCATTTATAGAGGACTCCAGTAAGAGGATTAAGACCCACCCTGGTCCACACCTTACTGAAGCAATCTAATCAAAAGGCCCTTAACTGAAGTGACCTAATCAAAATGTCCCACCAACAATAGGTTCACACCCACAGGAATGAATTAGCTCTAAGGACATGATTTTCTGTGGTCCGCCCAGCATCAAACCTTAATTGTGGTCACTTGACCAAGAAGGAAACAGTCCTAGGGCTGACATCCAGAATGTTCTGTCCTGGTGGCAGGTATGCACAGGGGTCTGAAGAAATAAAGACCTTCTTTGCCATCCTTGGCAAATGAGAGTTTCATGAAAACTTCCTACTACTAGAACTACAGGATACACAAAGCAATAGCTGTATAGCCAGAGGAGCTGAGTATTCACAGATCCTAGAGCAGTGTCATACCAAGGTCAAATGCCACCAGATATCACAAGGAGAGCAGAGGCCAAGTCCCAAAGCCCTCTTTGTTTTTATGAGAAAATGAACAAGAACATTGAGGAGCCAGTCCAGGAGCCTAGCTCTCCCAGCACCCAAGCCCCAGACAAAAAGATTAAATGGTAATAAACTTTCTCTTCTGGAACATTTGCATAAAGGATTTGGTAAGGCAGGAGTCCTCTGCAACTTGGGAACTCTGGGTTATAACTGTCTCTATCCCTGATTGAGCCATAAGCCTACTCTGTGCCCCATCCCTACCCCCTCCAAATTTTTGTCCTCTTTCTTAAAGGAGGTAATAATCTATCCTCCTTCTTGCACAAAGATACGACAAAAAAGACTTATATTCCATGTGAGGTTGTATCTCTCTCTCCTTCCTATAAGTTACTTCTTCCTCTGACTTCTCCATATTTGTGCTTCATCCATTGACCCTGATAAGGACCAGAAAGGCCTAGAGTGGACATAGATGAGAAATATAAGTGAAAGGGAGAATTGTGAAGGCTGAATATGGAAGAAGTCTCCACCTGGGAAGCAGAAACCTTGCCAAATTGGAAGAAATCTTCCTAGAAAAGGATCTTGGTATCTGGGAAGACAAAGCTCTTTCACCTGGGCATCCTCTGAACTCTCTAAGGGCAGGTTTCTACAGGCAACTCTGCCCCCAAACGATAGCTCCAAGGAGAAATCACAAGCTTGCAAAGTGCCTGAGATAAAATCCCAATTTTTGGCATTGATTCAGTGGATCTGGATTTCTCTATTCAACATTTCTTTATCAACCATCTGGATTTCTCTCTATTCAATAGTTCTCTAATTCCTATTGCTCTTAAAATTTATATCATTCCCTGCTTAAAATAATCCTCCACTATCTTCCCATTACACATAATGATAAAATCCAGAATTTTTAGCATAACATGTAACAGTAAAGGTCTAGTCAAGAAAAACAGAAACACAAAAAATTCAGATGTTGCTATCTTTTTAGGTAATGTACATACCACTCATAAAATGTAATGCTGAGTTCAAGACTTCAGTGGAGAAATAACTGCAAGTGTGGTGGAAATAGTAAGAGAACAAGAATTAGAAGTGGTGCCTGAAGGTGTGACTAAATTGTTGCGATCTCATAAAAAAACTTCAACAAATGAGTTGCTTTTTATGGATGAGCAAAAAAAAGTGGTTTCTTGAGATGGAATCTAGTCCTGGTGAAGATGCTGTGAACATTGTTGAAATGACAACAAAGGGTTTAGAATAGTATATAAATTTAGTTGTAAAGCCATGGCAAGATTTAAGAGGATTGACTCCAATTTTGAAACAAGTTCTGCGGGTAAAATGCTATCAAACAGCATTACATAGCACAGAGTAATGTTTCATGGAAGGAAAAGTCAACTAATGTGGCACTCTTCATTGTTGTGCTATTTTAAGAAATGGCCACAGCCACCCCAGCCTTCAGCAACCACCACCCTGATCAGTCAGCAGCCATCAACATGGAGGCAAGACCCTCCACCAGCAAAAACATGACTTGTAAAAGGCTCAGATGATGGTTAGCACTTTTTTAATCAATAAAGTATTTTGTAATTTTTAAAAAATGTAATGCTGAAAGTTCATGGCATTTGTGTATAACTGGATAAACAGAAATGACCAATGTAAGGTGATTTGAAGTCCCCAAAGAAGTGTTTGCTTTAGGTCTGATCCTCTTTTGATGGAGAAACTGCAGATGCTAGGAAATTGTCGAGCATTGTGGCATACAAATTACTTTCTGATGGATATTGAGATAAACTTGAAATTCAGGAGCTGACATCAAACTAATGGTTCCATAGTCAATGTTAATTACACACATTTTCATAAGTGGATGAAAAAATACATGCTATTGATCATGTCCAAAAGCCTCCCAAGGATTTCTGTGGGAATGCTCTAGAGATCCAAACGCAGAATTGAGGTGAACGTTAAAGTCCAGACCTCGAATTCGATGCAGTACTATCTTAGTGAGCTTTGAGCACTGTATTAATTGTGTTTTCTCATGTACTAAGGTGGCACAAGTACCCTATTTTATCACACTTCTCATGTATAGTGAAGTTACATGACAAGTACACAATTTTCTTGCTTCACTGCTATTCTATATCACACCAGGTTATTTTGTTTGTTTTGAGAAATTAAGTGGCAGGTAGTTTCTAGAAATACGATGTTTAAGGCTACCACAGTGAATAAATAGTAATGTAATCAAGGATTTTTAAAAAATCTTCTGCAGCTTTTCAAAGTTGATTGTTTCAAAACTGGTGTTTATTTAAAATAAGTGGTAACTTGAATCATTTTTTATGACGATTATAGTAATGGTAATTTTACTGTTAAAGTGAAAGGTTTAGTTTTGTTAGCATGGCTCAGTATGTAGCTGTCAGGTGTTTCTCACCAAAGGGCAAAAGAAAATGATAGTAATATTGTAGTGGTTTGTTTATTTTTGCATATGTACCAAGCATAGGTTTAAAGGTAGGCAGGTAAGTGTACTTCCTAAATTTGGAAATAATTACCTTTCTGTAGGTTTGTTATGCTTGACTATTTCCATGTTCTTCCAGTGACAGCTTTACAGTTTCTTATCAGTTTGCTCATGGGGAATTAAAATGTAAATTGTGTTTTTCAACTGTCATTTCCTCTAATTGAATAAGACTGCTATAAGATATGTTAACTACAAACAGCATTAATCCATTTAAGTTCTGTTATGTTATGCTGTGATTTGAACTTTCCTCATGACAATTTATTTAAAAAGCACCAACAGTTTCCCATTTATGGGTAAAAAAGAAAAGAAAAACAGAAACCACAGTAGATATTTCAAAGAGAATTTAATATAAGGGATTGGTCAAATGGGTGACAGAGTACAGAAATGAAAAAGGAACACTAAGGTAGGGAGCAGCTATCACACATGAGGTTGAGGAAACAAGAGGGAAAAGATTGGGTTTATCAGAACTTGGAAGCTTGGAACAGAGGCCCTGAAAAGCTGGGTCTCAGACCTCTGCAGAGGTGGGGAGGGACTTGCTGTCTGACTGGGGCTGGTGCCTTTGAGGGGCCCAAGTTAGGTTGGTTCTGGAAGAGAGAGAAAAAAAAGCTGGAGGCAGGAACTAACTGCCCCTACCAGAGTAAATGGCACAGTATTTTCTGAATGAGTACATGAACGTATTCTCTAATTCTGACCACTCTACTCCCGAACACCTGCAGCAGTGGCAGGCAAGGGTTGCAAGCTGTAATACTGTGTTCCTTTTTCTGCCCAGCAGACTAGAGGATAAAGAAGTTTGAAGTGTGGGGGTGACTTTAAAAATTCATTCAGTAGTTGCATCCCAATTCCCCTGGCCATAGAAGGTCCAGGAATGGGAGGAGCCTGCTAGTGAGGCCTCATGAAACACCTCCAATTCCTTAAAATCTCTGTGACTTGTTCTGGATCAGTAGGTTTTAAATTTGGCTCTTATTGCATTTCGCACGTATTGCTCCTTTTACTTGCTATTCTCTTTGCAGTAAGACCCTCCTGAAACCCCTGTACTTTCCCTATGCCTATGATCTCCCTTCTCAGTGATGGCTCAAACCCTTCCCAGCCCAATTCTGTTCCTCCTCTCCCCATTTCCTGCCCTTTATTTCTTTTCTGCATGTCCTACTGTGCGGAAGCAGCTTCTACACTTGGATCCTCTTCACGATCCTTCAAGCTTCTTCATGAGCATAGTTTCCCCTAATTAAGAAAATTACAACCACGGGCCAGGAAAGTTGAGGAAGAAACACCTTTATTTTCATCAAAAATAGTAATGCTTATAAGCTTGTACAAGCCATTTACTGTAAGACACAATAAACCAGGCAGTAGGGAGGGGGGGTGGCAAGATGAAATATCTTCCAAAGGTAAACCTAGATGTTATTCTTGCTCTTAAGTGGCTTAACTCATCCTTCCTCTCTCTGAAGGTAGCAGTAGTACATAGCAGAAGGTACCTAGATGTCAATTTCTGACTTAGAAAATATCCAGGCTGTTAACTTCTAGATGTACTTCCATGAGGGGGAATTTCTTTCTTGTGCCATGCTCTGATCTGGCCTAGAAATACTTCTCAGGCCACTGACCACCCATTGTCAGTGTTGGGAACAGGGATACCCTGGTTTCCTGGCAGGACTTATAGATCCTATAGCCTTCTCTCCTTCAAAACAAAATTTAAGTCCACAGTGAGACACAACTCCGGAGTCATAGGCAGAGCTAGAAAGGGAATTTAGCATCATTATTCTGATTCCTATTCCTGGACATGGTTCTAACGTTCCAGTTGTCAATAAGGCAAGGACTCGCTAACAGATCCCCCCACAAGCAGAAGGAAGCTCTAAGAAGCATGTGTTGGCCTAAGAAATTGATCTTTCAGGATTCCTACATGGTTACAACATTTCTCTACCCTCCTGTGATGTGACTGGCTCTTTTACGTGAACCCCTCTGGTGGTAGGTGAAGGCAGAGTTCTTAGTGAAGCTTTCCTCACACTGAAAGCACTTGTAAGGCTTTTCCCCAGTATGGGTTCTCTGGTGGACACTGAATTGGAGCTGTAGAAGCTTTCCCATACTCCACATAATTATATGGGCTTTCCCCAGTGTGGCCCCGCCTGTGAGCACTAAATTGGGAACTGTTGTTGAATCTCTTTCCACATACAGTGCACTGATAAGAAGGCTTCTCCCTGGTATGGTTCCTATGGTAGACAATGAGGCTGGAACTCTGGTTGAGGCTTTTCCCACATTCCCCACAGTGGTAGGTTCTCTCCCCTGTATGAATTCTTAGGTGGGCAGGGATATTGGAGCACTCAATAAATTCTTTCTCACATTCAGTGCATTTGTGAAGCTTTTCTCCTGTGTGGATCTTCTGATGCCAAACGAGGCAAGAACCTCAGCTAAAACTTCTTCCACATTCATCATATTTAGAGGTTTTTTCCAGTTTGGGGGCTGGCTGATGGGAAAAGAGGGACCTCTGAGAACAGTTTTCCCAGACAGGAGATGTTTGTAGGCTTTCTCCCCGGTACAAAGTCTCTGGTAACTCATCCTTTCCTGGGGTGGGGATTTCTCCCCACTTTCCCCTGGAGAATTTCTTCTATGCCTTCTTGATGTTAGTTCATTCTCCTAGCATTTCTTTAGCTCAGAGTGCGGAGAAACTTCTCTGCTAGACTTTCTCTGTAAAACCTTGTTCATTTTTTTACTTCCGCTAAACCATTCCTTTTTGGATTCTCTTTTTTAATCTCATTCTTGATCTCAAGACCTGAAAGAATAGAAATACACTGACTGTACTGTAGGGAAGAGAAACAATGGAACGAGGAGTTACTAAACTACTATGAAAAAGAAATACCTAACTGGAATCCTTCATGTGATTAAGTCTTATGCTAATTAAAAGTCTAAATTTTATTTTCCAATAGTGATGTTTTTGGGTTATCAGAAATTTGAGATCCTCATTGTTTCCACTAGCTCCAAATTCTGTAGTCACAGGCATATTACATCCTGGCCTCCATACCACCTTTTCTCCTATTTTCTCTCTTTTTGGTGTTCTGACATGGTGACAAAACAGGTAAAGACTCAAGCTCTGTGTCAGCTGGTGATCTATTAATAGGTATATTTTCAATTTGTGAATAGCCTAACTTCTGGGAGCAGAATGACAAGAGACTACCTGGGTTTGGCTAGCTGAAAGAAGAAGAAAACAAGTTTCTGAGTAGCTGGCAAGCACAGGCTTGGGCTACAAAGGGAGCATCAATGCTGGAAAAGGCAGGAAGAAGATGGAGTCTGGGCTGGAAGCCTAACTAGTAATCTAAGGAAGCAAAGTAAGTGGAACTCCATAGAGTAATATGGCTTGGCCTCAATGAAAGAAGTTGGCAAATGCAAAATCAGGGTTCTATAATACAAGAGAAATAAGCCTTAAACACCATGAAAACCAAGACTCCCTGACCTGTACCAGGTCACACATCAAGACAAGGACAAAGCCATGAGCAGAAACAGCTCCCTCTTCATTGCTGGGCTACGGGCCTCTAAGTGGGCTTTCCCATCCTTTCACCATCTGAAACAAGAGTCTTACCAAGTCTGTTAGGGAACAGGATAGGCAGATCAAGTCTAACTTCCTGGCCAGGATTCCTGAGGTCCTTTTCATCCCTGTCTGCACCATCCCTAGTGGTACCATCTCCTTATTCTGCTGATTCAGCTCTCCAAGCTCAATTTCACTTCCCTCTTGGTGAGAAACATCATCACTTGCCATATGGGGGCAGAGGCCAAGGAGCTCATCTCCTCATAAAAGGTACAAGGCTTAGTAAAATGGCCTCTCCTCCCTTTGCAGTAGCTCGACTGTGTGCTTTTGAACTTGGTGCAACACTGCTCTGGGGTCCACAGAAAGCCCTGCTCCTGGAGTTGTACTGTCACAGCACTGTAGATATGACTTTTCCGCTGACAGGTTTGAAGTTTTTAATAAAGCTGAGAATCACTAAGAATGGCTAGGAATGTCTTGGTGTCTTCATAGCCCCAGTGCATACCTGCTGACAGGGGACAAAGAACACAGCAATCAGATCAGGGAGGACTGCACATATTGAGTAAAGGGTCTGTGTAGCCTAAGAAGTTATATCTAGTTTTTCAAACTAAACCACAACTGGCTACTGTTATTCCTAGGAAGACATCTCACTGTGGGCTTTTAAAGTTAAAATATAAAAACTTTTGGTATAATAGAAAAACATCCTCTCCAACTGAAAAGGAGTTGTACAGTTATCTACTAAAGCTGCCATTTCTATTTCTCCTTAATTCTCCTGAGACCCACTAATTTTTCCTGGAGAGATAACAGCAATAAGGGTAGTGGTTTGCCTGTCTCCACAGTTGTGGGAATCCTTGGGGATGTGTGGCCATATAAGAAGACATAGTGGGCAGTGGTTTTTGTTGCCGGTCAGGAACTGGGTCCGTGAAAATGGTGCCGCGGATGAGAAAGAAAGAATAAGACAAAGAGTAGAAAAACTGGGATCAGGGGACTCTCCGTCTGATAGGGAGAGAAGAGCCCAGCCACCTCATAAGGTGTGGCTTTTATTTTGGCTTTAGAACAAAGAAAATATGTATGTACATATACAAAGTCAATAGATACTTGACAGTTTACATTTTACTAAAATGAGCAAGTCTTAAAAGTTAATGGCTCAGTTCCTCTTTTCCTTCCTGAAATTCACAGACATTATAAATCTTACAAGCTCAAGATGTTTCCCACCCAGCTCCTATTAGCATGAGACCGGAGGGCTTTTTCCTACATTCCAGGGTGACCTTCTTTTTTGTCAGTTGCCATGGCCTTTAATTGAAACTCCATCAGTTTTTATAGCTCACACTATGCAGGCAAGGTGAAGAACCTCCGGAAAACATCTTCGAGTGACTATTCAGTCTTTGATAACTATTATATTCCCGAAATCACCAGTGTTTTGCTGCTTCGATCCTGTAAGACTTTAACCCATGAGATTGGACATATATTTGTTTTTTTTTGTTTTTGTTTTTTTTTTTTTTTGTATTTTTTTTTTTTTTTCTTTTAGGACATATATTTGGACTGCAACACTGCCAGTAGCTCTCATGCCTAATGCAAGGCTCCAACCACTTGGAAGAAGCTGACCGCCGCCCTCTAAACCTTTGCCCCATCTGTTTAAGCAAGTTGCAGTGTGCTATTGGCTTCAGCATTGTAGAAAGATACAAAGCGTTGGTGAGCTGGATTGATGATGAATCTGTTGACATAGCTAGAGAAACACCGAAACATAGTCATGAGGATGATGTGCATTTGCCAAAACCTGTGGAAGCCTTTAAGGAATGGAGAGAGTGGATAATAAAATGCCTTGCTGTTCTCCAAAAATAAGGACCTTCAAATAGGAGTAATTAAAATAAAATGCTTGCACATTAAAAAAAAAAAAGAAGAAGAAGACATGGTGGACAGCAAGGTCTTGAAGGGAAGCCAAGACTCAGAGGAGAAAAGGGCTGTTATAGGAAACATCTGCCTACTCTCACTTCTGATACATGACTAACTCCTGATCTGGTCCATCTCTGTTTCTCTGTATCTCCTGTTATCCTGTAATTCAAGAAATTACATTACAAGAACTAATACCCAATGTCAAAATAAGTAGTAAACTCCTGAGAAGAGAAGTCCTGGCTGAATGGCTACTCAAGAACACTCAACACACACTCCCACAGCCTAGGTGAAGCCAGGCATCCTCCCAGAGGAGTGCCCACCTGGGGCCTGAGTGTGAGGGCAAAATTATCTAGAACTGTCCCAACCAGTGCAGTCTGAAAACATCTGGTCATGTTACTCTGAAAGGTACTCAGCCTCCTCTCATCACTATACTCTGCTCATAGCCACCACCATCTCACCCCAGGATCGCTGCTGTAGCTTCCTATATGGTCCTCTTGTTCTTAACCTCCTATAGTCTATTCTTAATCCAGCAAAGTAAGCCCCTCCCTCTTTACTACTCAATTCAACCCACTTTTTTCCCCCATTCACTCCACCTAACATTTATTAAGTGCCTACTATGTTAGTTTATGATTAGTACAAATACAAATATGACATTGAACTTGCCTTATTGGAGATCATAGTGCTATAAAAGTCACTGTGGCAAAAAGGAGTCACAAACAAAATTTTAGGTAGTGTTAAGTGCCAAGTAAATTGAAATATTCAAAGTGATCCTTTTAAAACTCAAGGTAGAGACAGTTTGATTGATCAAGATGGCAGCAAAAGATGCTCCAGGATGCTGTTCTCCCACAGCATCTTTGAAAAACTACCAAAACCTGGGAGAGACCCCATTGTGGGTCTCCAGCCTGTTCCAGAGGGAGCAGAGTAACCCCAATGTCCATACTGGAGTGCTGTATGTCACTGCCAAGCTTTTGGGTGGCAGCTTGAAAGACCGAACCAGGAAACTTGTCTCAGGCACACCCTCCAAGAACTTGCCCTGCAGGCAGAAGCAGCTTGCAAACAACTATGGAAGTGTAAAAAAAATACAAGTCAAAATGGCCTGGAGCAAAGGATTATCTGTTTTAAGTCACACAATATAGCATTAGGAAGGGAGGAAAGTCTATTTAATAGGAGGGGGCATTCAAATTCCTGTAAATGAGAATTTCTAAGGCCATGAGCAAGCACAAGCCCAGGACAAGATGCAAGCTCAGAAGAAAACAGAGAGGACCCTATATGTCACATCCACATTGGGCTCATCTTGACAGGAGGACTAAACTCTGAAGGAGAGTACCAGCCAATTAAGGGCCATTTTGCAAAGACTGTAAAAGGTGTTTTTCGTGTTGGTTTGTTTATTTTTGTTAGCTCCTGGCACTCCAGGAAGTCTCTGTCATATCATTAGCTGGATACAAACTAAAGGAATAGAGAGCTCAAGGACTAAGTCCCAGAGATAACATATTATATCATTAAAATATGCAGTGTGTAAAAAAAATTACTAGACAAAGAAATGGGAAATGATGGCCAGTCCTAAGGAATATGATAAAAATCCGGAAACAGAAACTATAAACCATAAACTTTGAACATACCAAACACATACTTTTAAAAAATGATCTTCAATATGTTCAAGGAGATAAAGGAAAGCACAAAGAAAGAGCTAGAGGATATCAGAAAAACAATGAAGGAACAATAGGAGAATCTCAATAAAGTGATAAAAATTTTATAAAGGAACCAAGCAGAAATACTGTGGTTGAAGACCACAATAACTGAAATGAAAAATATCCTAGAAAGTTTCAACAGAGGATTAGAGCTGGCAGAAGAAAGAATCAGTGAACTTGAAGAAAAAAATGATTTACGTAGAGGAGCAGAAAGAAAAAAGAATTTCAATAAGCAAACATGATCAAGCATACCAATATATGCATTATGGGATTCCGAGAAGTAGAAGAAAGAATATTCAAAGAAATAATGGCAGAAAACTCCCCAAATTTAACAAAAGTCATAGATATGCACATTCAAGAAGCCCAATGGTTCCCAAACAGGATAAATGCAAAGAGAATCATGCCCAGACACATAGTAGTCAAATTCTTGAATGCCAAGGACAAGGAGAGAGTTCTGAAAGCTGTAAGAGAAAAGCAATGTGATATGTACAAAGGAGTCCCAATAAGATTGTGTGCCAATTTCTCATCAGAAACATGGAGGCAAGAAGGGAGGGGGATGAAATATTTAAAGTGCTAAAAGAAAACAGTTGCCAACCAAGAGTTTTATATCAGGCAAGATTTTATTTCAAAACTGAGGGAGATATTAAGACATGTCCAGATAAGCAAACACTGAGGAAGTTCATCTCCAGTAGACCTGCCCTACAAGCAATGCTAAGGGAGTTCTTCAGACTGAAAGGAAAGGATGCAAAACAGTGGATCAAAGCAACATAAAGACATGAAGACCTCTGGTAAAGGTGACCATATAGATCATTATAAATGCCAGCACTATTGCTTTGTATTTTGGTATGTAACTTCACTTCTCATGTCTTACAGGTTCTAAAAAGCAAATGCATAAAAATTAATGATAGGGAAACAGATGTGGCTCAAGAGGTTCGGCGTCCATCTACCATATGGAGAGACCGGGGTTCGATCCCCAGTACCTCCTGGTAAAAAAAAAAAAAAAAAAAAAAAAAAAAATTAATGATAAATCATTGGTTTTGAACACACAATGTATAAAGATATACTGTGTAACAAGTACAATAAAAAGGTGTGTAGACAAAGGAGTATAGGAACAGTATATGTGTATGCTATTGAAGTTAGGCTGGTAGCAAATCAAACCTGATTGTTATAAATTTAAAATGTTAAATGTAAGCCCCATGGTAACCAGAAAGAAAATATATGAAAAACTTATACAGAAAGAAATGTGAAGGGACTCAAAATGATAAAATACAAACAAATAAATAAATAGACGATAAACATAAAAGTAGGCATTAATGTTTATCAATTAATAACATTAATTGGTTGGGCTCCCTTTTACCATATGGGAGGCCCCAGGTTTGCTTCCCGGGGCCTCCTGGTGAAGGCAAGGTGGCCTGCATGGCACGGTGAGCTGACAGCCTGCGCGGCGCAGTGACGCAAGAAAAGGGAGACAAGCAGACACAGAAAAACACAAAGTAAATGGACACAGTGAGCACAAGCAGCAAGGGGGGAGATAAATAAATAAATAAACATAAATCTTAAAAAAAAAAAAAAAAAAGTAGGCATTAATGGAAGAATAGAGGGGCAAAAGCTATAAGGCTTACGGTGACCAAATAGCAAAATGGCAGAAGAAAGTGGTGCATTCTCAATAGTTACTTTAAATGAAAATGGATTAAATTCTCCATTCAAAAGGCAGAGATTGGCAGAATGAATTTTTAAAAGTATGACACAACTATATGCTATTAAAGAGACTCACCTTAAATTCAAAGATACAAGTAGGTTCAAAGTGAAAGGATGGGAAAAAATATACCATGCAAAGAGTAACCAAAGAGAGCTATATAGCTATACCAATGTCAGATAAAATAGACTTAAAGTCAAAAATTTTTATGAGGGACAAAGGAAGTCACTAAATACTGATAAAGGAGTCAATTCAACAAGATATAACAATTATAAATAGATACGCACCAAATGACAGAACCCCAAAATATACGAAGCAAATTTTGATAGATTTGAAGGGAGAAATAGATGGTTCTACATTAATAATAGGAGACTTTAATATCCCACTGTCAGTAATGAATAGACCATCAAGACAGAAGATTAATAAAGAAATAGAAGACTTGAACTATATTATAAACCAACTGGGAAGCGGCTGTGGCTCAATCAGTGGGGCTCCCGTTTGCCATATGGGAGGCCCCGGGTTCGGTTCCCTGGGCCTCCTGGTGGGGGCAGGCCCACCCGCGTGGCGTGGTTGGCTGGCCCGGCGAGCACAAGCAGCAGGGGGGGGGATAAATGAATAAATAAATAAAATCTAAAAAAAAAATAAAAAATAAAAATAAAAAAATAAACCAACTAGACATAACAGACATATATAGAACATTTTACCCAACAGCAGCAGAATACACATTCTTCTCTAGTGTACAGGGATCATTCTCTAGGACAGACCATATGTTAGCTCACAAAATAAGTCTCAATAAAGTAAAAAGTATTGAAATATTACAGTGTGTCTTCTCCAACCACAATTGAAAAACTAGAAATTAATAACACAGGGAGAACTGGAAAATTCACACGTATGTGCAAATTAAACACACTCTTAAACAACTAATGGGTCAAAGAAGAAATCACAAGGGAAATTAGGAAATATGTTGAGACAAATGAAAACGAAAACACAAATACCAAAATGTGTGATATGCAGCAAAGGCAGTACTGACAGGGAAATTTATAGCTCTAAATGCTTACCTTAATAAAGAAGGGAGCAGGTGTAGCTCAGTGGTTGAGTGCCTGCTCTGCATGTATGAGGTCCTGGGTTCAATCCCCAGTACCTCCTAAAAACAAATGGAGGTGGGGTGTTTTTACCATTGACCCCATAGAAATAAAAAGGATTTTAACAGAAGACATAGCACAACTGTATGCCAGCAAATTCATAGAGTCAGAAAGTAGAATACAGGTTACCTGGGGCCAGGATAGGGGTAGAGAATGGGTAGAGAAATTCTGTTTCGGGTGATGGAAATATTTTGGTATTGGATGGTGGTAATGGTAGCACAGTATTGTGAATGTAATTAACAGCACTGAATTATTTATTTGAATGCAGTTCAAAGGGGGAAATCATAGGACTATACAACATAGTGAACCCTAATGTAAACTATGGACCACAGTTAATAGTACAGTTATAATAATATTCTTTCATCAACTGTAACAAAGGTACCACACTAAAGCAAAGTGTTAATGATAGGGAAAATTGTGTGTGAGATGGGGGCATATATCAAAACTCTATTTCCTGCACAACTATTCTATATACTTATAACTTCTTTAATTTAAAAAAACTGATTAAAAAAAACAGGATAGATCATATTACTCCTCCGCTCAGAGCCCTGCAGGGCCATTTCATTTCAATCTGCCCTACCTCAGTCTTTCTTAAATTATTTGTGGTAAGGACCAGTTTTTGTTGTGGTTTTTTTTGTTGTTGTTGTTGGTTTTTTTTTGTTGTTTTTTTTTGTTTGTTTGTTTTTTTGAGGTACCGGAGACCAGGGAGTGAACCCGAGACCTCTTATGTGGGAAGCCAGCACTCAACCACTGAGCCACATCGGCTTCCCTGAGTTGGCTTTTTCCTTTGTTTTGCTTGTTGTTTGTTTTTGTTTTTTCGGGAGGCACCGGGAACCAAAGCTGGGACCTCCCATGTGGGAGGTGGTGTAACCGTTGGCCAATTTGATGTAATTATGAATTCCAAAAATATAATTGGATCATGCTTGTAAACTGATCTGTTAATCTGGGCATGATTAGGTTATGGTTAGGTCATTGAGCCCCACCCCTTGGTGGGTGGGGAATCAAATATAAAAGGTATGGCAAGAACAGTTTTGAGAAGCAGTTTTTGAGAAGCAGTTTTGATGTTGGAGAAAAGGCCCCAGAAGAAGAGAAGTGAGCTGTTCGCCTGATTGTCTACAGCTGACCTTGTGGAGGAACCAGAAGAGCTAAGCCCGGAGAGAAACGCAGCCCCGGGAAGAAAGGAACCCAAGAAGCCTGAACCCTGGCAAACGTCGACAGCTGTCTTGCTCCAACATGTGACAATGGACTTTGGTGAAAGAAGAAACTTAATGCTTTTTTTCCTGGTATCTGTGGACTTCTACCCCAAATAAATACCCTTTATAAAGACCAACCCATTTTTGGTATTTCATATTAGTACCCCTTTGGCTGACTAATACAGATGGGTACTCAATTGCTTGAGCCACATCTGCTCCCCAAGGACCAGTTGTTTTCTTTTCCTACCAGTTGTTTTCTTTTCCTTTGTTTTATTTATTTATTTATTTTTTTTTAAAGATTTTTTATTTATTCATTTATCCCCCCCTTGGTGCTTGTGCTCGCTGGGTCAGCTAACCACGCCGTGTGGGCGGGCTTGCCTTCACCAGGAGGCCCCGGGAACCGAACCCGGGGCCTCCCATATGGTAAACGGGAGCCCTACTGATTGAGCCACAGCCGCTTCCCTTTTCCTTTGTTTTATAAAATTAATAAAAATGTAGTTGGATAGTGCAGAAATCTCAAATTTTTAAATGCTTGTTGTCCACTTCAGTTCACCTGTCCACAGCACTACCCTGTGTGAGTTGGCTCTCTGGTGCCTCTCTGTCCTCACTTTTTAATTACTCTCATCCTCTCTCCATCTGCACAGTCACACTGGCCTCCTCTACTCTAAACACCCAGACTCATGCCAGCCTCTGAGCCTTTACATTGGCCCTGTCTGTTACACTCATCCCCCAGAGAGTCCCATGGTTCACTCCCTCTCCTCCTGTAAGTCGTTGTTCAAATGTCACTTTTCTTAGTGAGGAATACTCCGACCACCCAAATTAAAGTGCAAGCCCCTCCAGGCCCCCAGTACTCCCAGTCACTCTTAGTCTGCTCTGCTCTTCCATCCCATAGCACTTACCACCTCCTTACATGTTACACAATTTCCTTGCTTATTACGCTTATTGTCAGCGTCTTCCCACAGGGCAGGGGTCTTCGTCTGTTTTGTTCACTATCGTACCCCTAAGGACCTAGATCTATGTCTGAAACATAGTAGGCACTAAATAAATATTTCTTAAAAGAGTGACTTGTCTTCCCACATTTTCTGTCTCAATTCCCATCACTAATTTTAAAAGGTCCTAAGTGGTTTGTAGGGGTCTGAAAGTGTGTGGGATATATACGCCCTATTCAGTAAGCCTAATAGTGTGCTGGGTATGGGGAAATTAAAATTATAGGACTTCCAAAAGAGTGTCTTATCACCATCCCAGGATTGGGGAATGAACTATGGACTACAGTGGACTTACTGGTATTCTACTATAGATTTACTGTGATTCTAGCAATGGAAGAAATTACACTAATGTGGAGCCAGTGGCCACTGGAGGCTCTGGGGGCAGGGAGAGGGAAAAAGAGGCTTTTTTGGGACTTGGGTATCGTCCTGAATGACACTGCAACAACAGATATAGGCCATTTTATATCTTCCCATAACCTGCAAAATTGTGTGGGAGAGAGTGTAAACTACAATGTGAACTATGGTCCATGCTCAGCGGCAATGCCCCAGGATGCTTTTATCAGTTGCAGTGAATGTGTCACACTAATGAAGGATGTTGTTTATGTGAGAGGGTGTGAGAGGTGTGGGGCATAAGGGAATCCCTATATTTTTTGTGTAACATTTATGTAATCTAAGTATCTTTAAAATATATATATTAGGGAGGCGGCTGTAGCTCAACTGGTTGGGCTCCCGTTTACCATATGGGAGGCCCCGGGTTCGATTCCCGGGGCAACAAAGGGAGACAAGCAAAGTGGACACAGAGAGCACAAGCAGCAAGGGGGGAATAAATAAATTTAAAAAAAAAACAAAACATATATATATATGTGTATATATATACATATATACACATATATATATATATAAAATGTCTTACCTCATTGTATTAAGCATAGATATTTAGTAATACAAATCTGCTCAAAAGGACACATTTCCCTACTCTGTGGAACTGGCCAAAGATAAGGTGCAGGAGGAGCCTGAAGAGGAGGCAAGAAAACACAATGCTAAAGTAAGGAAATGGGCACTGCATGGCAAAGAACAGAGCTAGATGGCTGTGGATTGAGCAGGGGAACATCATGGGCCAGAGGGAAGGCACTACTGATAAGACTGAGGCAGGGGCAGTATCAAGGATCAGAACTGAGAAGAGAAGCAGCTGTGGTTGATGGGAATTGGGTGGCCCCACTGAATCACACTTCCCTTGTGTAGTCACCTCCCATCTTGGGCTTGGCCATGCGACTAACTTTGGCCAGTGGGACATTAGCAAACATTATGTAAGCAAAGCCTTGATAAGCACTTGCACATTGGGGCTTCTCCTCTTGGAATACTTCTGGAATGCTCCTCTGGAAGGCTCCTTCTTGAAACCATAATGTGAGGAAGCACAAACAACCATGTGGAGATGCCCATGTAGAGAATGACAGACCCAGCTAAGCTTCTGGCTGGCAGCCAGCTCCAACGGCCAGCCGTGTGAGTGAGGCCATTCTGGATCTTCCAGCGGCCCCCAACACCTCAGCCAACATCAGGAGAAGGAGAAGAACCACCTAACTAACTTGCAGAATGATGGGAAATAATGGATCATTGTTTTACACCACAATGTTTTGGGGGTGGATTGTTTTGCAGCAATAGATAACTGCTTGGTCAGGGATATGGCAGTAATTTGCAGGTGTTCTGAGAAATATAGTCATCATGGACACAGATCAAGTCCCACTGCTGCCAACTGAATATAACCGATCCCCAGACTAATGAAAATTGTGGTAGATTGAATTACATACCCCAACAACAGACATGTTCTGAATCTTAATCCACATTCCTGGGGGTGTGAACCCATTGTAAATAGGACCTTTTGAAGATGTTAGTTTTAGTTAAGGTGCAGCCAACTGAATCAGGGTGGGTTTAAATCCATATTACTGGAGGCCTTATATAGAAAAGAAACCAGAAGCCAGAATTCAGGAAGAAGCCAGAAGTCAATAGAAACTCAATAGAAACCAGAATGGCAGACACAAGGAGAGAGAGATCAAATGTGACAAAAGGCAAAGATGCAGGCCAAGGATCCCCAAGGATTATGGCAAGCCAGTACCGGAATACTAGAGACTTTAGGGCAGGGGTTCCTAACAAGGCATCCGTGAGCTTGAATTGAAATAAAAAAAACAACATTATTCTTGTGGGGACGTGTTGGTGTAGTAAGAACCCCTGCTTTAGGGAGAAAGCATTGCCTGACCAATGTCTTGACTTTGGATTTCTAGCCTGTGAAACCGTGAGCTAATAAATGCTTGTTGTTTATGCCAACTCCTTGTGTGGTATTTGTCACAGCAGCCTGGCAAACTAGAACAATCACCTTTTGAACTCACATAGTGGCCCCTGTCCAAGACATCATCTTCCATATAGTATACACTCATTCCCCAGGCTTGCATCATTTTCATTCTGTTATGTTCTATTAACAAAATCTAGATATAGCACCTACTCTGATAATTCACCACTTTGGTGAAAGAAAGATACCTGCTTTGGCTTTCATCTTTCACAACTCAAAAGAAAATTCTCTGAGTAACCTGGGTACAGATAACATGAGGGTTTAGGTACTACCTTTCCTCTATGTAATTCACACACGGTAAAATGAATGGCATTACACTGAATATCCACTATAGCTTTTATCCGAACGTAATACCCAACAGTGAGGGAACAGGAACTGTCCTCGATTTTTAGCTAGAAAATAGTGTCAGGGAGTGGTTTGCTTATAAGTCATCAGTGCCAGAGTAGTTAAGAGCAGAAATCTGGGACCTCTTAGCCAAGCAGCTCTGGAGCAGGCTGTAGGTGCTCAGGCTCCCAGTCTCCTGGACTGGCTGTTTGCTGGTGATGCTGTATCTGTCCGATTTCTCCACTGCATCGATGTCCCCTGCTTCTTTCTGCTTCCATGGGCCCTCACCTGGCCTTCTGGCCTCCACAGCCCTGTCTGCCCAGCTCCTGGGAGAACCGATGGACCCAGGTGAGGCCAGTAAAGCTTCCATCTCCTGAAAGGCATAGGGCTCCAGGCTGTGGCCTTGTCTTCCTCAACAATAAATGGCCTGGAGGCTTCGGAACTTGGTCCGACACTGCTCCAGAGTCTGGTGGAAACCTCATTTATACAGCAACTTGGCGACTTCCCCTCGGAGCTGGCTACTCTGTGGGAGCACCTGGACTTCTTCATAAAACCGAGGCTCACTGAGAACAGAATGGAGAGCCCGAGTTTCCTCATAAGCCCAGGGTGCACCTGCCATTCTCTCATCTGCCAAGTCCAGCTGTTTAGAGTCAGTCCTGATATTTTCTTCCTCCTCTGCTGGTGTCTCTTGGGCTTCCCCCCTGGTCTCCCTTTTGGAGATTTTAGAACTCTTCCTTTTTCTGCAGCTGTGGAAATCTGGGATCCCTATGTGTTTGTCTTGATCCATCCCAGAAATCACATTTGGACTATGAGTGGGAAATCCTGTTTGTGAAGAAGCAAAGAGGAGACATCAAGGCCCAAGCTCATTGCAGAGCATCTGCCTCAGAATCTGGATGGTCAGGGCGGCTGCTCTAGGGAGGTGGTGTTTGACCCACATGGGGCACAACTGACTTGAGAAAGGCAAGAGAGCATTCCACTGGTAGAACCTTCCCCAGGGTCCTGTGACTCTGGAAAGGGGCTTGGGCGTGGCAGTAAACTGTCGGGGTTGGATGTTTTGCCTTATCTTTTAACTCCTCTGCCACTACAGAAACTCAGGAGATAACACAGCCAACTGTGCGTGAGCACACATCCGTTCATCTCTCGCACCTGTTCCTCTCACAGACTGCCTCACTGGCTGCCCATCTGTCTGCCTGTCTCTCTGGTTGGCTGCCTGTCTGTCTGTCTGCCTGCTTCACTAGCTGCCTGCCTGCCTGCTCCTGATTCCCTGGCTGGCTGGCTTTCTGCCTCGCGGCTGCCTGTCTGTCCATCTCCCTAGTCAGCTGGCCAGATGTCTCCTGCTCTGTATTTCTCTTGCTTTGCCTGGCCCTTGCACTTGGCTTCTTCCCCTCCCCTGCACATACTCGGTCCCCACAGCTGTTGGTCTCATGCTCCTTTCTTGCTCCTGCTAGCTGTCACACATGCTCTCCATCCCTGACATGAGCCTTCTGGTTCTCATTCTCTTTTCTCATGCTCTTCTCTCTTTTTCTGCATCTCGCCTGTTCTCACTGTTGTCCTGTTTATTTCCTTCTTTCCCTCTGTCTCCTTCTCTCTTGGCTTCTTTCAGTCCTTCTCTCTGAACACTGAACAATGTGCTCTGGGGATCTAGAGGGAAGGCGGACGCTTACCCAGTGAGACGTGTCTGTCATTCTTCTATGTCACACCCCTGTAGAGGCCCTCCGTGCGGGGCCAAGGTGCTTCTGTGGCTCCTGACAGAGGGATACGGCTCTGTCCTCACACATGACTGGCCCCTGTAACAACACCGGGGTCTGCTGCTACCGAGAAAATAGCACCGCTCTAGCCTAGCGTGGGGGCAGAGGCAGGAGCACAGCCGTCAGATCAGGGGCATAGCTGAGACAGGATGAGAACAGTCCTCCGTGGAAAGGAGCGGTGGGTGAAGGGCATGTGATGATGGCAGGGTGCACAGAATAAAAAATCCACCTGAGAGAAGCTCAAGAGCTATTCATAAAATTCTAACATCTCTGGACAAGAAGGAATTTCAGTGTGAGAGTGAGTCCTCAGGTGAAATGGGAATTTCAAGAGAGAGAAGGACTCAAGCACAGCTCACCTGGGATCCAGCTTTCCAGAGCAGAGCACTCATCTCCTGGTCATGAAGCCACCTCTTCCGGGGAAGGTTCCTGGGAGCCTGAGGAGCAAGCCAGGCTGGTAGAGAAAGACCCAGCTGGATGGCAGGCAGCGTCCACATTAACAGCCACAGAGCAAAGTGGGGTTCCTGGGCAGCGGCGACGGCGGCAGCAGCAGCAGCACCTGTGAACTGTCAGAAATGCAAATTCTCAGGCCCCCCCAGATCCACAGAATCAGAAACTATGTGGATGGAGCCTGGGAATGTATTTTAACAAGCCCCCCAGGTGAGTCTGACACATGCTTAAGCTTGAGAAACACGGTGGGGTGGGGTGTGGGGGGTGTGGAGAAGAGGCTTCTGCATCTATCCTGGCTGTGGGATCTTTGCCGTGAGCTCGGCGAGCCTTCAGAAGTCCGCTCCTCTGGTCTCAGCTGGAAGCTCAGTGATTCTTCAGCTGCTCCCAAAGGGGCCTTTTTCTTGCAGAACACTTCCAAGCCCTTCCCAGAATCTGGGACCTGGGAACAGACCCCATCGTCTGTCACTACAAATTCCGGCCTCATCTGGACTTGACCAGCCCTAAGAGTGGCATTAAAAGTGAAACATAAGGAAGCAGAACAAAATTACAAAATAGATTCTCGAAGCCACTGTACTGCTACTGTAATGAGAAAACAGAATTTGGTCTCTCTATGAAGTGATTAAAGAAGATCGTCTATTTATATGAAAGCACTTAGCACAGAGCTTGCCAGTATGGATACATCTGCCCTGTGATCTCAGCGCTGCCATTTCCTCTCCCCCCAAATCCAGTGCACCACCAAGTCCTGTCAGTTCTACCTTCAAAAGATACCTTGAGTGTGTCCTCAGCTCTCCAAACGCACAGCCTCCAGCCTCTGGGACTGCTGGAACCATCTCTTAATTGGCCATTCTCTGCTTCTGTACCCTCTAATCCAGGGGCTCTTAACCAGGGGTCCATGGTGGAAAGCTTTCAGGGGGTCCGTGAGCTTCAATTGAAAATTCAAAACATTCTTGTGGGGACGTGTTGGTATAGGTGTGAAATATTTATTAAATAATACACAGTATAATGTGGACTTAGTAAGGAGTCTTTGGTTTTCACCTGACTGGCAAAGGGGTCCGTGGAACAAAAAAGGTTAAGAACCCCTGCTCTAATCCAGTCTCTCCACACAGAAACCAGCATGATCTTTAGAAAACGTAAGATCATGTCCCTCCCTGGAACACTCTTCAGTGGCCTCCCACTGCACAGAGGGTAAAACCCAGTCTCCTCTTTCCAGCCTGAAAGGCCCCTGCTGTCCTTTCTCTCTGATTGCTGGGCTCTTTCTCAAAACACACCCAGCCCCTTCCCATCTTAGGCGCGTGGTGTGTGCTGTGCCCTCTGGCTGGATGTTCTCCTCCTGGATCCTGGCACAACTGGCTCCTGCCCCTCCTTCACACCTCAGCTTGGACAACACCTCCTTGGAGGGGCCTTGCCTGAAGACCCATCTGCCCTGTGAGCATCCTGTCGGATCACCCTGCTCATCCACTCCTGAAAGGATCTGGATTCATTTGCTCATTGTCTGTTTCCCCATGAAATGTAGGCTCCAGCAGGCCAGGGACCACGTCGTGCTCACTGTAATATCCCCGATATCTGACAGATGGTGGTCATTTAAATCCACTTTTCAGGGAAGTGGCTGTGGCTCAATCAGTAGGGCTCCCGTTTACCATATGGGAGGCCCCGGGTTCGGTTCCCAGGGCCTCCTGGTGAAGGCAAGCCCGCCCGTGCGGCGTGGTTAGCTGACCCAGCGAGCACAAGCAGCAAGGGGGGGATAAATGAATAAATAAATAAAATCTTTAAAAAAATAAATAAATAAAATAAATAAAATAAATAAATAAATAAATCCACTTTTCACAGCCTTCTTCGTTCTTTAAATCCTATCCCTGTAACTTTTCCTTAAAGTGACCGAGGAGAGGTACTAAGAGGCACCTGGGGTCCCGAGATGTCATACTCACCTCTTTTACTACTTCCCACCCCCTCTTGCTCTCCCCCTTCACTTTCATGACAGGTTTCAAATAGCTGCACTAACCCTTCCATTCCTGTACTGTTTTCATTCCTATTAATGCTTTGGCTCTGAAATGGTGAGGGATAAGAAAAGAAAATGAGGAGTAGAGCTCATCAACACAGAGAAATGACGAGAAGAACTGGGATTAGGATGACTATTAGCATACAAGGGCTCCCACTCTTTTCTTCACCTCTCCAAACCCTGGTCCATACATGTGCTACTGCCTCTCCCACTCCCATTTATTACTGATAATCCCATAGATTTTTCAAGTAACTTCCTCAACTTCCCTAAATCACCACCACCAGGCCGCTCTTCCCTCTCCAAACTATGTCAGAATAACTCAGTCCTCAATCCTATGAAATTGCATCTCCACTCCCTTTCCGACTCTTCTTCCTCACAGCCCATGTATGTCCCCCCTCCTCACTGAAATGCAAGCACCTCCACTGCGTGGCTCCTTTCTGTTCCAGCCCTGTACTCAGCGCACCCCGGCAGGGTCTTCTGCTCTGGCTATGGACCTACTTGGGCTAAACAGCCTCCCTCTGACCCACACTCCTCCACTGCTCTACGTCTCTCCCACATTTCTGATCTGGGTTTCAGTTGCCCTCTTCACACCAAATCTCCCACACCAAAGTCCTCACGTTACTTTCACTTCTCCCATGCTTTTCAAGCTTCCATCCTCCCAAAACACACAAGACAGTTATACTGATCGGATCTCAATCACAGTCCCCACCTCCAAAAGAAATGATTTTGTGAAAGCCACCACCTCCCATACTGACCACTTAATCCATTCAGCAAGAACTAGAGCAAGGCCTGGCTCTATTAGAACCCACAGCACTCCATACTCAAGGAGCCACCTAGCAAGAGGATTTTATTTTAACTCACCAACATCTCTAATATTTCTGATCCCCTGAGTAAAGGATAGTTGTCTTTTCTCTGGCTGTGCTTTGAAGAACTTTTCTTTCTCAGTGTTTTTACCACTTTAAGAGGGACTCTACACATTTACTGGATATATGAATGTCTAACAGTTGTTTTAGCAAATGAGAAAGTCTTCCCATACAATCAGGGGACAGGATCAACCCAAGACAGCAAATATATTCTGGTGTGCAGCAGTGGGCTACTGTGCATTTCTTATCTGAGTGCCTCTCCAGGAACTGGATTCCTGTGCTCTTCATTTCAACTTCTTCATAACCCAAACCACAAGGTTTCCAACTTCCTTTTCTCACCGGTTACTCCAGTTGCCCAGGTGCTCTCTGTACATCCTCAACCAGAGCCACAGCTTCCTCGCCATTTCCTGGACACTGCTCCCTCACCCAGGTCTGGATCTCCTCTAGCAAGATGGTTGGTAATTGCTTCAAAACCAGCAGCTCCAGCATCTGCTCTTTTGAGTGTGTCTTGGGCCTCAGCCAATGACAAGGGAGTTCCCAGAGTTTGCTAAAAGCTTCTTGAGGTCCAGCTACTTCCTGATAGCAGAACTGCTGGAAGTGTGTACAGGAGTTGGGTTGTTGCTCAGGAAGAGTTGATTTCTGTCCCTGTGAAGAGTCCTTGCTTGGGGGTAGGTGTGCCTGGGGACACCCTGCTGCAGCCATGATTTGCTTCAACAGACTGGCTCATACTGGGTGCCACTTCTACCCTGGGGATCAGATTCCATCTCCCATATCCTCCTGGATACCAGTGAAAAGAGTGTCTTTCTGAAATCAAAGAGACATGAGAATGTCATAGGCCACTTGGGGATGTTGAAAGAAAAGGTTCAACTTTGAAGAGAGGCTGAAAATGGAAGAGGACAGCATGAAACTGTCCCATAGACTCTTCACTCTGATTCTTGTAACTGACTTTCTAATCCCTTCCTCTAGTCCATAAATCCAAGTCAAGAATCCAAAGCACTAGAAGTCTCAAAAGATACAGTTTCCTACCTCGCCAAATTCCTCTGTTAATGGATTACCCTCACAGTGTAGTCCAGCTGTCCCTTCTCTTGTCCTCTGGATCTTTCCCCTGTCCTCCCCTTCCCTCAAGAAGCCTGGATCTACATTCCCAATTGCCACCTTCTCTAAAGGGAAGGACTAGGTGCCTCTCAATTAACCTCTTCATCACTACTACAACCCCCTGGTGCCACGAGCCTTCCCCCTTCCCACCACAAACACAAACAATGTGTTTGCTAAGTGACTGTTTGGTTTGTTTTACTTTCAGCATTTCTTCCTCACTTCTTCTGATAGCAGAACCTTCTTCCTTCGTAAAAGAGTTCCTCCCCTACTCCACTGGCTCTGGTGGAGCTCTTAATTACAATACACTTCCCTCCTCCCCAGGAGTGGGCACATGACATAAACTGGACCTGTAAGAATTCTTCTCTTGCGATTTTACATAAAGGTGAGACGGGAGAAATTCTGGATTTTCTGGGTAGGATGTAAGATTAGAGTTGTCTGAAACTGCGTCCTAGTCTCTCCATTCCACTCCTCTTCTGCCAAAGGGGGCCTGTTTATAGGAGGAGACCAATACACAGGGAGTCTCCACATCTATGGATCCCTGAGGCCAGTTTATGTAAGCCATGTTTTTTAATTAACTTGAGTTGGGTCTCTACTATGTAAAACAGAAAGAGATGAAAACAAATACAATCCTAATGGGCAAGACAGTATTCTCTTTAAATACCAACACCATTAAAATGGATTCAGGTTGCATTCCAAAGAACTCTAAGTGCTTTCCCTTGTATTGTCTTTATATTTCAGAATGGCAGGCAGGGACTAGAGATGCAGAAATCAAAGCATTGTTAGCACTCCTGACCCAGCGAGCACAAGCAGCAAGGGGGGAAGAAATGAATAAATAAATAAAATCTTTAAAAAATAAAATTAAATTAAATTTAAAAAAAATAATAATTAAAAAAAACAAACAAAAAAAACAAAAGGCAAGAAACTGAAACAGAACAATTAGTGTCTTGCCTAGCATCATAGAGTGTAACTCCTAGGCAGCAACTCCAGGACACACCTGTGCCCCTGCCTTACATCCTGTAACTTATCTGGTGAGAGATATAATAACGCAGAAGGCAGAACCAGCGCTCCTCTTGCCCTACACCCTACCTCTCACTCATAGTTAAATAAAAAATAAAAGCAAACAAACAAAAAACCCCACAAAACTAGTCTCTCACTGAATTGTATACTTGAAAGTGGTTAAAATGGGAAATTTGTCAAACATGTTTACACACAAAACACCCCAATACTAGTCTCTTGGAAATTTGTTTCATTCTAGCGATGAGGCCAAAGGCTCAGAGGAATGCAGTACGAGGGTGGGGAGTTGGGCTGATTCATTTCTCTCTCGACAAGTTTCTACTGAGAACCTGCAATGCATTCACTGCTAGGGTCAGGTACTCTGGCTGTGGCGGCGAGATAAAAACACTTGGGCGGCAACGGGATGAGACAAGCAGCGTCACACGCAGGAGTGGATGGGCGCGCCGACTTCAGGGTGAGGGGCCCGGAAGGCGCCCGAGCTCCGGGACTGCGCGTGGGACCCGGCACGCGGGCAGGTGACCGCAGAGCGTCCGCCGCACGCGAGCGAAGGCCGCCAGTCCCAGCGGGACGCCCACAGCGGCCTGACCCTACCCCCGGCGGAAGCCACCCAGCAGCGAGAGGCGTCCAGCCCGGAGCTCTCCCGGGCGCCACGAAGCAGAGAACTCACGCCACCAGAGCTCTCCCGACACACCAGACCCCCCCAGCGGCGGGGCTCCAAGCCCGCCCACCGCGCGAGGTCGCCATCGCCCCCGCCGGCCTACAACTCCCAGGATGCACTGCGCCGGCGGGGCGCCGGCACTGACGGACGTAGAAGCCGACGGACGCGAGAGAACCCCTCAAAGAGCCAATCCCTCTGGAAAGGAGGCGACCCTGTCGCGGGGTAGTTCCCAGGCGACCTGTGGGGTCTCCGCGACTAGCGGCCTCGGCTCCGCCCCCGCCTTTGCGCCTGGGTTCCGAGTCCCGGGTCCCCAGAGAGGTGAGTCTGCAGCAGGTGGGCGCGGGGTGCTGGGCCGCTCGCCAACGGCTCGAGCTCGGACCCGGCCGCGTCGCCGGGCCTCGCGCTGGATTGCCGCTGCTGAGCCAAGCCCGGGGCCAGCCGGGGCGCGGAGCCCGAGCGGGGCGCCCTTGGAGGCCCGAGCAGCTAGGCCTGCGGAGCCTCGGAGCCGACAGCCGCCGCGCCTCCGTCAGCCTTACCGCCAACTCACAAACGTCGGCCTGCGCTGCTCTCCCCCTTGGTTCTACCCTTTAGCTCCCACCGAGGTGCTCGAGGTCGGTTTAAGCCAGGAAGAGGGAGAGTTGGTGCAAGCTATCTCTATGACGACTTAAACTTTTTTTCTGAGAGATTTCTGTCAGCCTAGTACATTGTATTGCTCATTTCTTCTGAGCCAGAAATAAAAGCAGTATTTTCCCCAGTTTCCTTTTAGGACGTTATGGTTTTTCTCCGTTGTAAGACAGTTCAAGATATTGCTGGAAAGACTGCAGGACTGTGCTATCTTGTGGAGTTGGGGGGGTGAAGGCTAGGAAATGAGAAGGCCCTGGCTGTGGAACCTGAACTCTCGAACTGGGCGCTCTCAGCTATCTCAAAGGACCTTCTTTCCTAGCATCGTTTTAGCATTTCAGAAAGGCTTCTCTAGACGCCTGACCCCGGAAGTTTGAGCTGCCTACAAGGACAGAGACGTTGTCTCTCGGGCTCCAAAATGGCGGCTAAAATGGAGATAACTTTGAGCTTGCAGTCCCACACTTTGACTTTGCCCAAACAAGAGAGACACATAATAACAAAGTTAGAGGAAGGGCAGGGGCCCACAATGCAAAAGACCTGCCCGGATCCTGAGCTCTCCCGCCAGCGCTTTAGACGGTTTTGTTATCAAGAAGTATCTGGACCCCAGGAGGCGCTCTGCCGCCTACGACAGCTCTGCCATCAGTGGCTGCAGCCCGAGCAGCACACCAAGGAACAGATCCTGGAACTGCTGGTGCTGGAGCAGTTTCTGACCATCCTGCCCACGGAGATACAGGCTCAGGCGAGGAAACGATGTCCAATGAGCAGCAAGGAGATTGTGACCCTGGTAGAAGATTTTCACAGAGCAGCCAAGAGACCAAAGCAATGGGTAAGGAGGGACTGAATGGCTTCTAACGTTGCTTCTGGCCTCAGGGAGTGGTGACGGTTTTTCAGCCAACTCAGCTCTTGGCATTCCACTGAGGTAGTAGAGGATTAAGGCTCTTGACAGTCCATTTGGGCCTCATGTCCCCAGAAGATGTTTTAAGGTTCTTGAATCTGCTGTCAGATCTCCCCTCCCACTCCTACCCACCCTATTCCTCTTGAAGTTTTCCTCCCATCAGGATTCTTAGAAGGCAAGGTCATCCTGTTGGGTAGGAATTGGACTCTGGAGGAACATCATCGGACTTTGTTCCAGTGGAGTGTATTGCATATTGCCTTTGGATAAGAAAGTTACGGTTCAGTTGGCCAGCATTGCTATTCCTGCCCACTCCCATTCCCCAGGTCAGACCCAAATCAGGGCATAGGCAAGAAACAACCTTTTGCTTGGGAAAATGGGGGTTAGAGAATGGGGGTGAGACAGTCTCCTGGAACCCCACTACTGCTGAGATCTCATCTGGACAGCCTTTGGCAGAACAATTTCTTCTAGAAGAATTGTTTTTAATGGCCCCCTCACCCTATGTTTTCTAATCCTACAGGACCTATTTCCAGCAGAAGTAGGGAAGGTGGTGAGGCAGAGGGTGGGAATCTGATGGACTATTGTCATGGCTGACCTTGATATTTGTGACAACTCTCCTCTGATGACTCCAGGCATTGAGAAAGGCCCAAGCTTTAAGGGCAGCCGCCCAGGAATTCCTTGCTGATTTGAAGCAGTCTCATTGTAGCCATTCTGCATGTCCTTCCCTTCGCATCCTTTGAGGGTTTCAATGGTCTCTATCAAAGTTGATCTCCAGGCAGTCATCAGGAGTTCCAAAGGTAAAGGGGTCATTGTAGAGCAATGAGAGGTAAAGCTACCTTCAGCCAATCCTTGGGCTTTAATGGATATTGGGTTTGTTCCTAGGTGGCTGTTTGTATGCAGGGACAGAAGGTCCTCTTGGAGAAAACTGGATCTCAGCTTGGAGAACAAGAACTTCCAGACTTTCAACTGCAAACCGCTAGGAGGTATCCCAGAGAGAGCTCACCGGAAAGCCAGGCAGGCTCTCAGGACCAGCTGAGCCACCGTTTCAGGGAAAAATTCCAGCTCCTCCAAGAACCAACCCCCAAATTGACTGAGACAGGTAAACACTCTACATCTCTCCCTTTCATCAGCCCTTTATCTCCATAGAAGCATCTCATGGTTCTGAAAAAGCATAAACCAAGTAGGTATTTTTTTTTTTTTTTTTTTAATGTGTGTAATAATAGATCTTTAGTCTCTAAAAATTTCGTGAGTTAGAATGGAAGTGATAATATAAATATGTTTTCAGCATTTTTTTGTTAACGAGTATTTGACAATCCAATGCCAACAGGATTATTCTAGTACCTACTTTTCTGTCTTTTCAGAGATTCTTATAGTGAAGACAGGTTCAACTATGACCACTAAAAGTACTAATGAATTTCCATTCAAGCTGTAGCTGAGTTTATCACTTAAAATGGTCCCATATTAAGAAGGAGCCTAAAGGATATTCTGTTAGAGACAAAGCCCCCCTCCATATTGTTTTCTGCTCCCTACCCGTCCCATCCCCATGAATTCATTGTTTGTGCTTTAAATCCCCCCTGTGTCTACCTCCCTGTCTCCGGTATACAGATACAGTGACTGGCCCCATTCTGCAAAATCCTGTGATTCCTAATAATGATTCATGGCAATGTGATAATGGGATCTGGTCAGCAGGGTAGAGAAGAGGATGTCAAGAAGACTAGAGCCTGTTTCCTTATGATATGCTGCATTTAATGAAACATTTTGGTTTTAATTTTCTCAGAACTCAGGAAAAGGAGAAGGCCTGGGGCATCCAGTAGAAAACCTTTACAGAGGCAGCTGGATGTTTGTGCCTAAGACCATCTCCATGAAGTGGTATTTCATTGTTTTTCATGTGCTTATTGGCCATTAGTGTATATTTGGAGAATTGTCTATTCAAGTCCTTGGCCTACTCTTAAATTGGGTTGTTTATCTTTTTGTTATTGAGTTGTCAGAGTTCTTTATATATTCTGGATACTAGATCCTGATCAGATGTATGGTTTTCAGATACCTTCTTACCATCTTTTCAGTCTTGAATAGTGTCCTTTGATGCACAAATTTTTTTTATTTGGATGAAGGCCAATTTATGTTTTTTTTTATCTTTGATTGCTTGTGCTTTTGGTCCTATGTCTAAAAAAGTTGCCTAGTCCAAGGTCACAAAGATTTATCTCTTTTTTCTTCTAAGAGTTGTATAGTTTTAAGTGCTCACATTTAAATCTTTGATCCCTTTTGACTTTATTTTTATGCATGGTGTGAGGTAGGTCAAAATCCATTCTTTTGCATATGGCTATCCATTTGCCCCTGTACCATCTGTTGAAAAGGCTATTTTTCCCACACTGAATTGTCTTGGCACCCTGTCGAAAATCAATTGACCACGAATGTATGGGTTGGCTATTTAAATTAAAATTAAATAAAATTTAAAATTAAGTTTTTCAGTCATACTAGCCGCATTTCAAGTGTTCAATAGCCACATGTGGCTAGTGGCTTCCAGTAGCACCACACAAAAATTTTCCATATCACAGAAAGAACTATTGGCCAGTGCTGCTCTAGACCCTTCATTTGCACACAGGCCCTTCCAGCTCATTTCCATCCTGAACATTAATCCTGCCAGTGAAAAATTGGGGTGGGGGGGGGCGGGAGGGGGCACAGGGTTCTGTAATTAGCCCATATTCCAGTTTCCAAATACATATGCTGACAACTTTGTAATGAAGGAAAACACCTCAGTCGCTGGACTTACCATCCTTTGAAAAGAAGGATGTCCATGTAAATGAGGGGTTTTTGTGTAGATAGCTCAAGCACTAGACTATGGGAGTAAAATTTGCAGTATTGAGATTTCAACTCTCCTTTCATTCATTAGTTGATACTCAGTTTGATGGGTTTGCTTTTCCCTTTTCCTCCTTTCCCAAACTTTTCCCTAAAAGTAGAAAGGAGAGAGGTCGGTTGGAGAACTTGGTTCCTAACTTTAATATAAGTCACAATCATCTCAGAAGCTTGTTAACTATGTAGATTTCAAAGTCTACCCCCAGAGATTCTGACTAAGAGCTTCGAGGGAGTGGTGGGGCGCCTCCTTGCCAAACAAGTGCCCCCAGATTGAGTGTAATGTAAGTTGAGCAGAGAAGCACACTTTGAGAAACCATACAGTATGTTTCATAACTCTTTTGATGAAGTTCTTTCTTGAAAGCCCAGAAAATGGAACATACTTTTTCTAATTATAGAGCCCACCAGAATGAGAAATGACAACAAGGAAAATCCACAACAAGAAGGGGCCAAAGGAACAAAGCCATGTGCAGCACCAGCTGGCAGATCCAAAGGGAATAGTCTGCAGAATCCTGAACCTAGAGGGGTGAATCTAAGTGAGCCTCGGTTGTCACGGAGACAGGTCAGCCCCCCAAATGCTCAAAAGCCATTTGCTCACTACCAGAAACATTGCAGGGAACTGGAATATGTCAGCAGCTCCCTGAAAAGCCACCCACTGAGGGAGCTGAAGAAAAGCAAAGAAGGTAAAAGAAGCCTTAGCAGTCATTTGGACCGTCTTGGGCACCAGCCAACTCGCTCAGCAAAGAAACCTTACAAATGTGAGGACTGTGGGAAAAGCTTCACATGGAATTCAGAGCTGAAAAGACACAAGAGAGTCCATACAGGAGAGAGACCCTACACATGCGGAGAGTGTGGAAACTGCTTTGGGCGGCAGTCAACCCTGAAACTGCACCAGAGAATCCATACTGGAGAGAAGCCATACCAGTGCAGCCAGTGTGGGAAAAGCTTTCGCCAGAGCTCAAACCTTCACCAGCATCACAGGCTGCACCATGGAGACTAAGTGTGGGACTTCATTCATGTTCAGAAGGAAAGTATTTGTACTTCTTCCTCTTATTTGCATGTGAATCACAAAGACTGTGTGACTTAGAAGGAGACAAAGAAGTCCCTGAGGAACAATAGTGCATATTGGCTGGTGAAGACCCCTTCAGAGGCTGATTGGATGTGGCCATTCCCAGAGACAATGGTGAGGAGATAGCAGGTCAGGGCATTGGGCCAAGAATAGCAGTTGCTGTTGGAGAACACGGAGAAACTGCTAAGAGAGAATCGACGTTCCTGCAGGTGCCCCCCTCATTGTTAAATCTTCCTGTTGCTTTATTTAGCCTCTAAAATAGGTTAAAGTGTGCATTCTATATATCTGTAGTTATGCATTTGCTGTCACATCAATTTTTATTGTGCTCACAACTTCTTTAATAAAGATGAGTGATCTATCAGAATTTCAAGGTAAAAGTTAATTGGAATATTAATCCCCTGGTATTCCTTCTGCAATTCCTGGCTGTTCATGACAAAAGGACTGTGTTAAGTGAGAATGTGTGCATATTTGTGTGAGGAGAGGGCTTCCAAAAAATTAAAAGTTGCATTTACAAAAACAAAAAATCACAGGAGGGATCCTTTGTATATCAAAGCATCTTTGATTTAGAAAAAGGAATTCTACCCAGTTGCTGCAAATCCAATGCAAGAGCAGGGAAAAGCTACAGAGAGAAGTAAGTAGTTGATAAAGACGGTGTAAAAAAAAATAATTTACTACCTATAAATCAAAGCATGAAAAAAGGTTTATTGAGAGAGAAAATCTGTTCGTGAGCAGGGAGATGTCAAACCAGGGAAGTCATAGTGAGAGTCTCAGTAGCCATCTGTTCACACCGGCTTATAAAGGCACATAGGGAATTTCCAAGTAGGGGTGTTACAATGACTATCTGACATTAATTAAATAATAGAGGACCCCTGCTTTCCCCTCAAGACCACTTTCTGCCTGAATGAAGAGATTCTGGTGATTACAGTCTATTAAAAACAGCAGGCTAAAGCCTCTTCTGTGCAGAGACTTAATGAAAGCCCAGTAGCCTTCCTCATAGCTTTTGGTGGCTGTTAGGGCCTAATCCAAGGTCCCCTTTCCAATGACTGTTAGACAGTGAAAGAGTTTATTTTCAGTATTTGGCTGCTCACTCCAGTTTGCTTTCTCTTGGGCCTCTTTATTCCTCAGTTGTTCTCCCCACCCGTTGCACCCCCTTTTTCTAGGCCAATGCCACTATACTTGTTCCTTAATTACTTCTCTAATCATATTCACATATCTCTTGAACAAACTTGGTTAGTCAAAGAGGATCTCTCCTAACAGGGAAGGACCATAGATTTCCACTTTTCTTAAGGGTTCGGGACAGGAAATCTTCCTTAAATAAGGGTTTTTGCTTGCTTGGTAAATTTTGAAGTTCTTGGAAAAAGAATGAAGAACCTTTTTGAGTTTTCTTTCTTCTGGTTACAAAATTAATGTGTTCATTGTTGAATCTTAGTGTCTTTGGATATCTGTCCAGCCGTGGACCTTGAATAAATGTGACAAAATTACCGCTCTGAACAGCCATCATTTCCAAAAGGTTTTCAAGTCTGTGTCACTGCCTCCCCATCATGCTCCTTGCTTTGGCAGATAAAAGGTTCTTCTCCAGGTGAGGCATGCCAGTAAAGGTCCAAAGCCCTGGAAAAGGCCCCTAGGCTATCAGCCACATTTGCAGGTCTGTACTCAGTTCTTCAGACACAGGCTTTCCCTCATCTCCTTTGTCCATGCATGGTTCCATCAGAGGGCCACAGCACAAAATGCTGACCTGCTTGTCTGCGATTAGCTGCTGCTTACATCACTCCAATATAAGAAAACCATCTCTCTCCTGTCGTGTGCAGTGCTTTCCCTGCAAACAGCCTGTGAGGTTCTGTGATCCTTCCTAGACTTGCCCCGTTTTCACCCTCATGGGGGTGGGATGATTCCTGCTCAGGTTATTTGGTCCCTGGTTTGCCCTCAGGGAGGTGGCGGGGAGAGGGGAAGCATCAGTGGATAGGTGGAATATGGGCCCTGCAGATTTCTGTGAAAAGTAGTTTCTGTCTATTGCAGATAAGGACTTTAAAAACCAACCCCATAATACCATTATCAGTCCCCCCAAAATTAACAATAACTCCTGAATACCATCCAATAAAGAATGTTGAAATTTCCCCATTGTTTCTAAAACAATGTTATCTTTTTACAGATTTAAGGTATATTTCATATACCATAAAATTCACCCATTTAAATTGTACAGTTCAGTGGTTTTAATATATAATCACAGTTGTGCAACCATCACCACAATCTAATTTTAGAACATTTTAAACAGCCCAAAAAGAAACTTCATAATCATTAGCAGCCCCTCCCCTTCCTGGACCCCTTTATGTCCCTCCCTTCTTTCACTCAGCATAACATTTTTAAGGTTCATCCATGTTGCAGCATGTTTTGGAATTTGATTTTTTTTTTTTTATGGCCATAATAATTATATGGATAGACCACACTTTGTTTATCAGCTGATAGACTTGGGGTTCTTTCCACTTTGGAGCTATTATGAATAATGCTGCTGTGAACATTAATGTACAAGTTTTTGTGTGGACATATATTTTCATTTCTCTTTGGTATATACCTAGAGTGGAATTGCTGGATCATTCATTTGGTAATTCTTTAACTTTTTTGAGGAACTGCCAGACTGTTTTCCATAGCAGCTGCACCATTTTACATTCTTACCAGCAAAGTAAGAGAATTCTAATTTCTCCACATCTTCACCAACACTTGTTATTTTTTTTCCTCTTGATTATAGCCATTCTAGAGAATGTGAAGTGATATCTTATGGTTTTAATTGGCATTTCTCTAAGAGTTAATGATATTGAACAGCTTTTCATGGGCTTATTGGCCATTTGTATATCTTCTTTGGAGAAACATCTATTCAAATCTTCTGCCCATTTATAATTGTGTTGTTTGTCTTTTTATTGTTGAGTTGTAAGAGTTCTTTATATATTCTGGGTACAATTTTATCAGTTATATTATTTGCAAGTATTTTCTGCTATTTTGCTGTAATATACTTTTGCATAATTGCAATACATCTCTTTAAAACAGCTGTCACCTGCCAAAATAATCCTGAGTTGCCAATGAAATAGCAAGACATCTCTGTGAATGAAGATATGTACACTTGAGATCACTGCAACACCATGTGAGTCCCTGGCAGCCTTCCTGGTCAAACCATAGTGATTGGATTTTCAATCACATACGGTGCAAATTTCTTCAATGGATAATTTAAAAAAAGAAAATAATAATTCTGTTCAGACTCTAGAAAAGTTTTCCACTATAATAAAGATAATATTTTGTCTACTTAGGAAGCAACAGACATTCTAAATCCTTTACATACAAGACCTCATTTAATTCTGTGAGATAGTTGTTATTCCAAATGGGATAGTTATTCTTTCCATTTCAAAGAGAAGAAAATTGCATAAATTCAAAGAATTTAAAAGAACTTGCTAGGGCACCACAACCAGTAAGGAGCAACCCAGAATTAGAACTGGCTGTTATTTCAAAGTCTTTCCTTCATTGCTATGCAACAAACTACTCCATGTTTCACTACAGAGACTCCTCTCTTTGGCAGTCAGGGGTCAGTGGTTATTCTCATTACTGATTCCACTGAAGCCCTGAAGTGAGAAGGAAGGCAGGATGAGACAGATGAAGAGCCTGGAAAGTAAGGTCCCTGTTTCAGTTTGCTAAACGCTGCCAATGCAAAATACCAGAAATGGGTTGGCTTTTTTTTCCATATATATATATATATATATATTTGGGGGCGGGGGAGGTGGCTTTTTTAATGGGAATTTATTACGGTAAAAGCTTACAGTTCTGTGGCTGTGAAAATGTCCAAATCATCAAAGATGCTGTCTCACCAACAGTCAGCTGCTTGCAATCTGGTCTCCTGCCACGTGGCAAGGCAAAATGGCAGCTGGTCTCCCCCTTCTCTTCCAGGCTCACTTTCTCCCAGAGCTCAGCTGTGGGCAACCAGGCATATGGCTTGTCTCTCCCCTCTCTCTTCTGGTGGGCCTCGTTGCTTGTCTTCGGCTGCTTCCAGTCTCCAGCCTCTCAGGGTTTCTCTGTCTTTCCGCAGCTGCAGTTGATCCTGGAGCCCTCTCTCACATGTCAGGGTAAAACTAGCAGCTCTCTTTCTCTGTGTGTGTCTGCTTTCAGGCCTCCGTTTATATAGGACTCCAGTAAAAGGATTAAGACCCACACCAGGTCCCACAGCTTAACCGAAGACCCTTAATCGAAGTAGTCTAATCAAAAGTGATCTAATCAAAAGATCCCTTAACTGAATCTAACCAAAAGTTCCCACATACAGTAGGCTTACATGCACAGGAATGGGTTAGCTAAAGAACATAATTTTCTGGGGTCCACAACAGACAAACCTAGGAAGGTTTCAGTGGGGAGAGAAGACTGAGATATCCCAGGTTTAACAGTTAGCCCAGGAACAGAAATCTAGGGCAGGCTTTTCTGATTTGGGGCTGCACTGGAGTTTGCCACCAGGCAGCGTGACTGTTCCACACTGGAACAGGAACACCTAAAAGATTTCCAGGGAACATATTCCAAGAACAGGATGGTCAGGATGAACAGACAAAAGGTGTTAGAGGGAAGTGGCTGTGGCTCAATTGGTTGGGCTCCTGTTTACCATATGGGAGGCCCTGGGTTTGATTCCCAGGGCCTCTTGGTGAAGGCAAGGTGGCCTGCACAGCGCAGTGAGCTGGTGCAGCAAGATGACCCAACAAAGGGAGACAAGCGGACACAGAAAAACGCAAAGCAAATGGACACAGAGAGCACAAGCAACTGGGGGAGGGGAGGATAAACAAATAAATCTTTTAAAAAAAAGTGTTAGAGCTATACTGTGGAATGTTATTCACCCATAAAAAGGAATCAAGTACTGATTCATGCTACAACATGGATGAGCCTTGAAAACATTTTGCTAAGTGAAAGAAACCAGCAAAAGGTCATATTGTATGAGTCCAACTATATGATGTGTCCAGAATAGGAAAATCCAGAGACAGAAAGGTTAGTGGTTGCCAAGAGCTGGGAGGAAAGGGGAGTAGGGTATGAGTGCTAATAAGTACAGTTTCTTTTGGGGGTGATGAAAATGTTCTAGAATTAGATGGCAGCAATAGTTGCACAACGTGAATATACTAAAAGCCACTGAATTGTGTACTTTAAAGGTGTAAATCTTATGATAGGTGAATTATATTGCACACATAAACACACACACACAAGAACATGGAACGCTCCCCAGCCTGAAGCCTCCACTGCATATAACCAGGTGAGCCAGTCACTAGGGAAGGAATTGTGGCTGCCCCAGACCCAAAGCACGACAGTGGAAGCAGAGTGACTGGCAGGTGACCGAGCACTGTTGTTCTCCTGCTGCTCCCCGACCCTGTATCCCTGGCTCCAGCCAGATCCCTGCTTCACTTGCTTCCTTATGGCTCAGAACCAGCCCGCTTCTGAAGCCTCACCAGAGCATAGGACCCAGACAGCTCCCTGCACAGACCTCAGAGGGTCTGTTCTAGAAGATGACAGAGTCGTCTCTGATCCAGAATTTGAAGAATGAGGTCCTGCTGTCAGGGATCATGGCAAAGAAATCAGATGCGTGCCTTCAGGAAAGAACAGATCTGAGCCAAAGTCGTTTCTGATGGAGAAGTTTGCTCCTAGAGAATAACAGGATGTCCTGAAGTGGGAGTCAGGGATGGTGGCACTTAGTTATATCCCAAAGGGCTAGTCACCTGGGTGAGTCTCTGAAGACAGAGGCTTCTCTTTCATCTCAATGGTCTACTCTGTCCACAGCGTCTCCCCAAAACCCAAGAAAACTCTTCCACACACCCAGTTTGTTGACACCATGTGAGACTGTGTTAACAGGGTCTTATGGAAGAAAACAGTGCCTAAACCAGGACAGGTATCTTTTTTTCTCATTAATTTATTTATCTGTCTTTGGGGAACTGCATTCCTATATTAACATCTATTTTGTTTTTGATTGACAGTATTGAGAAAATGCTAACTCACACAGATAAGAAGCTGCAAATGCTAACCATTAAATAGCTCGTCTGGCAAGATACTCTGCACAAAGAAGGAAAAGCAGCTTTACAATAAGGTCAGCACAAAGTCAAGCTGGTAGCATAAATTGTTTTCATGTCTTTGATATGTTTATTTCTTGCATGTTGCATATTATATTTAAATATGTTTTATTTTATATATATATATTTCAACGTAGTTTTTACTTCAAAAGTTATTTATGTTTTTATTGGGGATGTATTTCATATGCCATAAAATTCATCCTTTTAAAGTGTACACCTTAGTGTACACTTTTTAGTATGTTACAAAGTTGTGCAACCAGACACATCTATATATCTATATCTATAAATACATAGATAGATAGATAGATAGATATCATGGCGACAAGTACAACATAATGTTTCCCATTTTAACCACATTCAAGTATACAACTCAGTGGCATTAATTACATTTACAGTGTTTTGCTTCTATCACCACCATCTATTATCAAAACTTTTCCAACACCCTAAACTCTACCCATTAAGCAGTAAGTCCCTATTCCCTACCCCTGCCCTGGCAAGACTCGTGTCTTTTTCAGAGAGACAACTGTTACTTCTTCACAAGGAGTTACGTGCTATTCTGGTCCTACAGCTAGCATGCTGCTTACAGTGCTTCACCAAGAATCAGCTTGGGACAGTGGAAAAAGCAGTTAGTACTGCAACTAACCAGTTACGGAGCTGTTAAGAGGCCTATACCCATTCTTACCAGTAAAATAAGGGGGTTAGATAAAATGCTCTTTAAAATTTTTTCAGTTCTACCCTGAGCTGCCCATCAATACCCTGAAGGTTTGGTTCTGCCTTGGACCAAAATAAAGGTGAGCTCAGAGCTCAGTAGTTGGATTCTTGTTGAAGGCCCTAGAGAAAAGGCCCCAGCTGAGGGCTAACACTTGCTCAGGGTATCCCCCGTAATTTGACCAAGGAGGTGACCTAATCACCCATCTCCTACAGACTCTTTGGGTCCCTTCCCACTCAACACCGTAGTTTCCTGGCTCTCTCCCTGCCAATCCTCCGCGGGGGTTCCCGCCTCTCTTTACCTCTCAAGGCTGGTCCTGAACCCAATCTGGATCTCTCAGATGGTGGTCAGGAGCGCTCCAGCTCCAGGTCCAGCACAGGCAGCTCGAGGATCTGCTCCTTGGTGCATATCGTGGGCTTTTGCCACTGATGGCACAGTTCCAAGAGGTGGCTAAGGGGCTCCCTGGCTCAGCTACCTCCTCCTGCCAGAAGATCTAAGACACTGACAAAAATAAGTCAGAGCAGGCTGGATTCCGACCCCTAAGTGGCACTTTTTATCGAGAAACCTGCCAGTTCTTGGAGGTTAGGGAGGCTCAGGGTACTGTTTGCAGCCATCCAGTGGCTCAGGGATACCCTCATACTAGCTGGGACTGGCCCTGGGCACTTCACACCCTGTCTCTCTATATGGGGTGGTTGGGCACCTGGGGTCTGCCAGCCTCTGGCAGTTTTTCCCTAGAAATAGAGACAGAACAGCTGAGCAGGAAGAGTTTATTCTACATGTGGTCAGCTGACACAGTAGCTCAGGCCCTTGTGTGTTTCTCCATTAGTGACTTCAGCCCCTTCTCCTGTGCCCTTTCTGGAAAGCTCCAACCAATTAACTCCAGGTCACTGTTTAGTTAGTCCTCAGCTCGCAGGTCCAGCTCTCCAGAAGAAATCCATTCCCTTAGGCTTTCTTCGTAGCTGTTACCACAGCTGCAATTTTACACTCATTTGTGGAATTAACCCATCACTCTTTGTAAACTGTAAGCTTATGAGACAAGAGATCTTTCCATGAGCTCCATCAAGTCACCCAAACCACTAACCAAGTCATCGCTGACTCCTTCACCTCACCGACTCCACCAAATTGTTTTCCCTCCCAAATCTGCCTTGAATTTGTCCCCTCCTCTTCATTCCGGTGACCCACCGGCCCGCATCTCTCACTCTTCTATTCCAAAAGCCTCCCGGCCCTGCGTGGTCTGCTTGTCTCCAGACCTTCCCGATCCGATGCAGAGATCCCATCCAAACACTGCGCCCCTTCTTGCCTCACCTCTGCGCCTCGAAGGTGGCGCCGGCGCGCGGGCACGCGGGCGGCCAGAGGCTGGGGAGGTGGGGGCGCCATGCCCCCTCCGCCGGGGCAGGGGCTTGCTGGGCGGGAGGGGGGGTGCGCCTCACGCGCCACCACTCGCAGAGCCCCCTCCAGACGGGAACCCGACGGGCCAGCCCTCTCCCCCGGAGCGGCCCTCCCGGGAATCTGAACCCCCGGGCGCAGCCCACCGAGGGCGAGGGGCGAGGCCCCGGCGGGAAGCAGCTGGCCACTTCGCCCTGACTGGGCCGCCCGGGCGCCCGCCCAGGGAAGCCTCGCCTCCCGGTGCCTGTCGCCCTCTGGGAAAGGTAGTTCTGGCGGGCTCCGCGCCCCGCTGAGGTTGGGAGGTGCAGCGCCAGAGCTCACGTGGGGCAGGTGATCCCGGATCTTAAGGGCCGTCTCGGAGGACCATTTACTAAGCCCATTCATTCATGTGACAGACATTTGTCGAGTGCCGACTACACACCAAGCACCTTTAAATGCTGGGGCACTATGGTGAGCCCAAACAGCCGACGTGCGTGCTGATTGCACAAACAAATGTAAAGCTGCAACTATTCCTACTAAGAAAAATTAAACAGGAGTTACACGACGGGAAGTGCTTGGGGATCTACTGTAGATGGGAAGGTCAGGGCCTCCCAGCTTTCTCCTGCCAGGGCAGTCACTGGATTGTGATCATGATTCCTCAAGTAGATATACCAAGGTTTTCACATATAACATCTCATTTGACCCTTACAGACTTTGAAATAGATTTTATTATTTTCCTCTTGACACACACAATATGAACCTCTCCTAAGAAAGTTGGTGATTTAACAGCATAAGTCCAACAATTCCATCCTGTGTCCTCCTTCTCAAGGCATACCCTACAATGCAGCTCTATTTTCTGCATGTTTAAAATGTGAATGATAATGACGAAATAACCCAGGAAAAGGGCTTATAGCACAGAAGGGCCTGCACACAACAAGTACTTGGTTACTGTTAGCCATTTTTATTAATATTTATCTTGGTTTGCAAGGCTGCTCTGACATACCACACAATGAGTTCACTTAACAATAGGAATTTACAGGCTCTTGGTTTAAAAAGCTAGAAGTCCAAAATTAAGCTGTCAACAAGGGTACGTTTTCTCCACAAAGTCTGTGGTGCCTTGCCTCAATCCCTGGGTTTCCTTGGCTTGCATCTCTACCTCCCATCAAATGGTGATCTCTCTCTTCTTGTATCTGCTCTTCAGTTTTCTACTGACTTCCGGCTTCTGGGTGCTCCCTGGCCTTCTCGGACTGTGTCTGAATTTCTTCTGCTTATAAAGGAGTCCAGTAATATGGATGAAAATCCACACTGCATTCAGTTGGGCCACACCTTAAGTAAAAGTATCATCTTCCGGGGGGGAGGGGGGTGGCTCAAGTGGTTGGGCATCTGTCTCCCATATGGAGGGATCCGGGTTCGATCCCTGGGACCTTCTGGTAAATAAAACTAGAAGGTGAGCAAGCGAGCCACTGGCCCGCGCACATGTGCACAGTGAGCCAGGCCTGTGCAGCAAGCCATTCCCCGCCAAGCCATGCAGCAAGATGATGACACAGCAAAAGAGAGACACAGGGGAGAGCCAAGGCGAGACGTGCCAGAATCCAGGAACCGAGGTGGTGTAAGTGGCAGGGTGCTTCTCTCCCACATTGGAGGTCCCTAGGATTGAATCCCGGTAAAGAGACTGGAGGAGAAAAATGAGAAGAGAAGGCAGGAAACAGACACAGAAGATCACCCAGCAAATGGACACAGACAGTAAATGGGGGGGGGGCGGTGACTCATAGAACTGTACACCAAAAAAAGTAACATCTTCAAAAGGTCACATCTGCAAGAAGGTGAATTGAGATTAATAACAAGTCTTTACATGGAGTACATGATTCAACCCCACTATACTATTCTAATTACCTCTCAAATTATGTACTCCAACTCACCTATTATTATTTTTTAAGGCAGTACAGGGGATTGAACCCAGGACCTCATACATGGGAAGCAGTCACTCAACCACTAAGCTACAGCTACTCCCCTCGCCTATTATTTATATTTATTTTTATTAGAAAGGTTGTAGATTTGCAGAAAAATCATGCAAAAACTAGAGTTCCATTTATACTCCTCATACACATAGTTTACCTTATCATTTGCATTAGTGTGGTAACTTTGTTACAATTGATGAAGCAATGTTATTATCATTATATATTAACTAGAGTCCATAGTTGATGGAGTTTCAATTAAAGGCCATGACTACTGACAGAAAAGAAGGTCACCTTGGAATGTAATAAACAAGCTCTGCAGGCTCATGCTAGGAGCTGGGTGAGGAAACATCCTGAGCTTGTAAGATTTACACTGTCTGTGAACTGCAGAAATGTAAAAGAGCTGAGTCGTTGACCTTTAAGACTTGTTGATTTCAGTAAAATGTAACTGTCAAGTATCTATCGCCCTTGCACATGCTCACACATATTTTCTTTGTTCTAAAGCCTAATAAAAGCCACACTTTATGAGGTGGCGGGGCTCTTCTCTCCCTATCGGACGGAGAGTCCCCTGATCCCAGTTTTTCTTCTCTTTGTCTTATTCTTTCTTTCTCATCCGTGGCACCGTTTTCACAGACCCAGGTCTTGACCGGCAACACATAGTTTACATTAGGATTCACTGTTTGTGTTGTATGATTTTTTTAAAAGTTTTTTACCTAGTTACATATTTACAACATAAAATTTCTCCTTTGAATAACATTCAAATAATTAATTCAGTGTTGTTAATTATAGTCACAATGTTGTGCTACCATTGCTGCCATCCATTGCCAAAACTATTCTATCGTCCCAAAGAGAAACTCTGCATCAATTAAACATTAACTCCCCATTCCCTATCCCCACTCTGGCCCCTGGTAATGAGTATCCTAGTTTCTGACTCTTTCAGTTTGCTTTTTCTAATTATTTCCTTTCAGTGAAATCATATATTTGTACTATTGTGCCTGGATTATGTCATTCAATGTGATGTTTTCAAGGTTCATCCATGTTGCCACATGTATCAGAACCTCATTCCTTTTCTCAGCTGAATAATATTCAATTGTATGTATAACCACATTTTATTTATCCATTCACCTTTTGATGGACACTTGGGTTGCTTCCATCTTTTGGCAAGTGTGAATAATGCCACTGTGAACATCGGTGTGCAAATATCTGTTCAAATCCCTGCTTCAATTAATTTGAGTATATACTAGAAGTGGGATTTCTTGGGCATATGGTAATTTCTGAGGAAACTCTAAACTGTTTTCCACAGTGTCTGCATCATTTTTACATTCCCATCAACAATGAACCAGTGTTCTTATTTCTCCACATCCTCTTATTATATGTTATTTTCTACTTTTTAATAGTAGCCATTCTGGGAGATGTGAAAAGTTATCTCATTATGGTTTTGATTTGCATTTCCCTAATAGTCAATGATGCTGAGATTCTTTTCATGTGCTTTTTGGCCATTTGGATATCTTCTTTGGAGAAATGTCTATTTAAGACTTTTGCCCACTTTTAAATTGAGTTACTTGTCTTCCTGTTGTTGAGTTGTAGGATACGCCCCCCCCCCACACACACACACACATTCTGGTTATTAAACCTTTATCGCATATGAGGTTTCCAAATATTTTCTACCATTCTCTTGGTTGAATTTTACTTTCTGATGAGGTCCTTTAATGCACAGAGTTTTTAATTTTGATGAAGTCCCACTTATCTATGTTTTCTTCATTGCCTGTGCTTTCGGTGTAAAATCTAAGATCCCATCGCTTAACACAAGGTCCTGAAAATGCTTCCCAATGTTTTTTTCAAAGAGTTTCATGGTTTGGGTTCTTATATTCAGGTATTTGATCTACTTTGAGTGAATTTTTGTATATGGCATAAGATAGGAGCCCACCTTCATTCTTTGCATATGGATATCCAGTTTCCCCAGCAGCATTTTTTGGTAACATTAACAGATACTTTTAATAGCTATTTTTAACTATATTTTGTACATTTAATAATTAAAAATATAAACAATAATTAAGAAGAAAAAGAAAATGAATAAAAACACATTTTTCAATTAAATGTACTGGGTACATATTTTTTTTTTTTTAATCATACAATATGTTACACAGTATATTTGGTTCATAGTAACACAGTCATACAGTATTTGTTCTTTTGTGTCTGGCTTGCTTCACTCAACATAATGTCGTCCTCCAGGTTACCTTTTTTTTTTTTTTTTCAGAGTTATTCTCTCCCCATTGAATGGACTTTGAACCCTTGTCAAAAATCAGGGGAGTGGATATAGATCAGGAGAGCAGATGTAGCTCAAGTGGTTGAGAACCTGCTTTCCATGTTCATGGTCCCAGCTTTGATCCCTGGTACCTCCTAAAAACAAAACAAATAAACAAATGAAAAAAACATTTCTCATTGGGGAGCAGATGTAGCTCAGTGGTTGAGTACCTGCTTCCCATATATAGGGTCCTGGGGTCAATCCGCAGTACCTCCTTTAAAAAAAAAAAAAATCAATTGACCACAGATGTGAGAGTCTATCCTGAACTCTCACTTCAATTCCATTGCTTTATAAGTATATCCTTGTCCCAGTACCATGCTGTTTTGACTACTGTGGCTTTGTAATAAAATCAGGAAATATGAGTCCTTCAACTTTGTTCTTTTACAAGATGGTTTTGGCTATTCAGGGTCCTTTAAATTTCCATATAAATGTGATGACCATCTTTTCTATTTTTACAAAGAAGGCTGCTGGAATATTGACTGGGATTATGCTGAATCTGTAAATCACTTTGAGTAGAAGTGACATCTTAACGATACATTTTCTAAATTTTTTTATTCCCCACCCTGAGATGGCTCCCTCATCTGTCTGCTCATTGTCTGTTTGTCTTCCTCAGGAAGCACTGGGAACCAAACATGGGACCTCCCATGTGGGAGGGAGGTGCCCAACTGCTTGAGCCACATCCGCTCCCTGCTTGTTGTGTCTCCTTGTTGCATCATCTCATTGTATCAGCTTGCTGCATCAGCTCGCTCGCTGTCTTGCTCATTCTTTAGGAGGCAGCAGGAACCAATCCTGGGACCTCCCATGTGGGAGGCGGTGCCCAATTGCTTGAGCCACATCCATACCCCAACATCTTAAGGGTCTTTAGTCTCAAATCCTTGAACATGAAAAGTCCTTCCATTTATTGAAGTCTTCTTTGATTTCATTTAAAAAAAAATTTTTTTTTTATTTATTTATCCCCACCCCCTCGTTGTTTGCATTTTGTTGTGTGCTGGTCTTCTTTTTTTTTAGGAGGCACTGGGAACCAAACCTGGGACCTCTGACTTGGGAGGGAGGCGCCTAATTGCTTGAGTGACCTCCACTCCTTGCTTTGTTGTGTCTCTCATTATGCTTTCTTCGTGTCTTTTGTTGCATTATCTTGTTGCATCACCTCACTATGCCTGCCCATCGCGTCAGCCCACTGTCCTGCTCATCTTCTTTAGAAGGCACCAGGAACCGAACCTGGGACCTCCTATATGGTAGGCAGGAGCTCAATCACTTGAGCCACATCTGCTTCCCTTCTTTTTTTTTTTTTTTTTTTACCGGGAGAGGTACCGGGGATCGAACCCTGGTCTCTCCATATGGTAGACGGACGCCGAACCTCTTGAGCCACGTCCGTTTCCCTGCTTCCCTTCTTTGATTTCCTTTAGCAATGTTTTGTAGTTTTTCATGTACAAGTCCTTTACATCCTTGGTCCAATTTATTCCTAGATATTTGACTCTTTTAGTTGTATTTTAAATGGAATTTTTTTCCTTCATTTCCTTTTCATATTGTTCTCTCCTAGTGTATAGAAACACTACTGACTTTTGCATGTTGCTCTTGTACCTTGCGACTTTGCTGAATCCATTTATTAGCTCTAGTAGCTTTGTTGTGGATTTTTAAAGGATTTTTTTTTTATGTAGGATCATGTCATCTGCAAATAGAGATTCATCCATTACTTCCGTCCCAATCTGGATGTCTTTTACTTCATTTTCTTGCCCAATTCATCTGGCAAGAATTTCCAGAGCAATGATGAATAACAATGGTAAGAGTGGGTATTCTTGTCTTGTTCCTGATCTTAGAGGGACAGCTTTCAGTTATTCACCACTGAGTATGATGTTGGCTGTTGGTTTTTCAGATATAACCTTTATCATGTTGAGGAAGTTTCCTTCTATTCCTAGTATTCAAAGTGTTTTTTAACAAGAAAGGGTATTAAATTTTGTCAAATATCTTTTTTTTTTTTTAAAGATTTATTTATTTACTTTATCCGTTTTAAAACCCCCCCTTCCCCATTTGCTGTTTTGTGTCCATTTGCTGGGCAATTCTCTGTGTCTGTTTCCTGCCTTCTCTTCTCATCTTTCTCCTCCAGTCTTCACCAGGATTCGATCCTGGAGACCTCCGATGTAGGAGAGAGGTATTCTGCCACCTGCGCCACCTCGGTCCCTGGTTTTCAGAGCTTTCAGAGCATCTCATCTTGTCTCTCCCCTGCGTCTCTCTCCAGTTACGTCATCATCTTGCTCCATGGCTCCTGGGGCCTGGCAGCTCACCGGCACACAGAGCCTGACAGCCCATGCACCTTCTTTTTATATATATATATATATATATATAAATTTTTTTTTTTTTAATTTTACCGGGAGGTCCCGGGGATCGAACCCAGGTCCCTCCATATAGCAGACGGACGCCCAACCATTTGAGCCACATCCGCCCCCCACATACCTTTTCTTTGCCAATTGAAATGATCATGTGGTTTTTTCCATCATTCTATTAATGTGGTGCATATGTTCATTGCTTTTCTTATGTTGAATCACCCTTTCATAACAGGGATAAATCCACTTGATCATGGTGTATAATTCCTTCAATGTGCAATTGGATTCTGTTTGCTAATATTTTGTTGAGGATTTTTGCATCTATATGCACAAGGTAGGTAGGTAGGTCTGTAATTTTACTTTTCTTGCAGTATCTTCATCTGGCTTTGGTATTAGGGTGATTTTGACCTCACAGGATGCGTTAGTAAGTGTTCCCTCTTCTTTTTTGGGACGAATTTGAGCAGGATTGTTGTTAATTCCTGGAATATTTGGTTAAATTCACGAGCGAAGCAATCTAGTCCAGGGATTTTCTTTGTTGGGAGGTTTTTGATTACTGATTGTGTTAGTCAGCCAAAGGAGTGCTGATGCAAAGTACCAGAAATCTGTTGGCATTTATAAAGGGTATTTATTTAGGGTAGAAGCTTACAGTCACAAGACCATAAAGCCTAAGTTACTTCCCCCACCAAAGTCTGTTGCCATGTGTTGGAGTAAGACGGCTGCCAGTCTCTGCAAGGGTTCAGCCTTATCTTCCTCCTAAGGCTCTGTAGTCCCAGCTCCTTCCGTTCTCAGCTACAGATTGGAGGGCTCATCTCTCTCCCTGGGGCTTCTCTCCGGGCTCAACTGCTCAGGGCTCTGATCTCTGCAGCTGCAAACTATCAGACCAATGGATCATCTCTCTTCCCAGGGCCACAGAATCCTGTCTAATGAGCTGTTACTCTTCCTCTGTGTTCTCCTTCTCCATGCATTTACTTCCTGGGGCTCCACCATCAAAACTCCACAACTCTCTCCTCTGTGTTTCTCTGTGTTTTCTCTGTGTTAAGTCCCTGCCCCCTTGGTGGACAGGGACTTAACACCCTACTGATGTTGCTGAATCAAAACCCTTATCATAATTTAATCAAGTAAAAGTGAGACCTCTGAATGTAATACAATCTAATATGCCCAGAGGAACAGACCAGTTTATAAACACAATCTAATATCTATTTTTTGAATTCATAGACAATACCAAACTGCTACACTGATTCAATCTCTTTACTTGTTATTGGTCTGTTGAGATCTTCTATTTCTTCTTGAGTCAATGTAGGTAGTTTGAGCATTTCTAGGAATTTGCCTATTTCATTTAAGCTATCTAATTTGTTGGCATACAGTTGTTTATAGTATTGTGCTAAAATCCTTTTTTATTTTTGTGGGGTAGGTAGTAATGCTCCCTTTCATTTCTGATTTTAGTTATTTGTGTCCTCTCTTATTTGTCAGACTAGCTGACAAAGATTTTATTATTGAATTTATTGATCTTTTCAAAAAAACTACTTCTGATTTCATTGATTATCTTTATTGAATTCTCTCTCTAGAGGTTCTATTCTATCAATGTACGTAACATATTGCTTTTTTCTTGTACTATTCAGAACTCTGTGTCCTTGGCATTCCACAGTTGGACTACTATATGTCTTGGCATCCTCCTGGGTGCTCTGTTGTATGTGTTAAAGCTGGTAATCACTTGCCTTAGCCTGCTTTGACTTAATTATTTCTTAAACTGCTGTAGCGCTCTGCAAGCTGCTTCTGCCTGCAGGCCAAGTTCTGGGATGGAGATAACAAGATGAGTTTAGTTTTTCAGAGTGCCACCAAATAGGCTGGACATATAGGCACCCCAGTGTGTTCACAGGGGTTACTAGATATCCTCTAGAATAGGTACAAGGACATACAATGGGAGTATAGGCTGGCTCCACAGCACATCAGGAAGGGGGTGGTGAAAGGCCAATAGATTTTCTGATCATTTTTAGAGCTGTATTTTCATGATTTTTGACTCACCCAGTTCCTGCAACCCTTTATCTGTTTTCCAGAGTTTTGAAGAAAATGACTCTACTAGTTTGTATAAAGATTGTCTGGGATAACAGCACCCTTGAGTATTTGATGCCATCATCTTGGCCAATCCTACCTTACCTGATATTCTATACTTCAGGACCCATCCTCTCTTCTTGGAACAATATCTTAATTTTCCTTTGGAGATCAACTCTTACTTCACTCCTAGTCCTTGTGATTTGGTGGGGCTGACCACAAGTCCAGTCTCAGGAATGGGCCCAAGAACTGGACCTGGCCAACCAGTCTACTCTATCCTCCTGGCCCGAATGGCTGGTTCAGGGATGGATTCATGAGCGAAGTCAGTCAAATGAAACCTGACTTCAAACAGGGATGTGGACCTCTGGCCAAGTCCCTTTTGTTCCATGGTATTCAGGATATCAGTAGTTCCCTCTCTTGGAATTCCCTAGGCAGCCTGGCCTTCACGTGTAGCACCATTGTGCCCACCATGGGTGGTTACTCCTCTCCCACTGAGGGTATTCTATGGGGATCTTCTAGAAAGGGAACAACATTGAAATTTATATTATTTGGCCAGGCACCTTCTGGCCCCTCTTTTTTTCTTACATAAGTGATGTGAGCCACTTTAATTACTAACACTTTATGCCTAGAAGGTTCAACGCAGTAAGATGTAGATCCAACTTGTTCAAGTCCCTTTGTTATCTTAGTTCAACAAAACTCTGTTTGAAATACAAACATAACCTTTACCTCACTTCCTTCAAACCTTGCTGTAGTAATTGTGTATCATCAATAAATCATTCCCTTCAGGCCTTTAGAGTATCATATATCTTTATCTTGGGAACTTTCTTAGTCAAGTTTTTATTTTCTTTCTAAATTCCTTACAGGGAGCAGATGTGGCCCAAGCAGCTGAGCACCTGCTTCTCACATGGGAGGTTTCCCAGTGCCTCCTAAAAAAAAAAAAAAAAAAAAAAAAA
>JAKSZT010054576.1:388042-437645 GCA_026826555.1 Tolypeutes matacus
GAAAGAAAAAGACAAGAGAGGCTTGGAGGAGAGTATAGAAGAAAGAATAGCAGAAAGGATAATCAAAAGAGTAAAAAGAAAAACAAGATGACATATGAAAACTAAAGAATAAATTGGAGGAAGTAAATAGTGCATTTACAAAAAAAAAAAAAAGTAGTAGTAAAGGCTGGCTTTGTAAAATTAAGGCTTGATGAAGAAAAAATGCCAATAATACAGAGCCCGTGATGATGAGAGACATGATCAAACAGCGATGATAGGAAAAAGGAGCTTTAGCTGAGCTGCTGACCTGGAAGGTTCTGAGGGAACTTGAAACATCCCGGCTGTCTGCTCCCTCCATGTAGGTCCAGTGCAGTCTTCGGCGTAGGGCTGGCTTTGTGTGTTCTCGGACATTTCAAATGAAAAGGCAAGTACACGTTGCATATATTGCCTGATCAGCCATGTTTTAAGAATACCTGATATTTCTGGAAAAGTCTATAGAGCAAAAAATCTAAGATTTTGCTTTACTCTCCACCGCTGTCAATGGTTAGATGAGCTCAGCATTCACATGCAGTCATAATAAAGGCCAGCTGCACGTATCACTTGGAAAAAAAAAAAAATGCATTTACAGTAATATCATTGAATATAAATGGATTAAACTCACCAATCAAAAGATACAGTCTGACAGAATGGATAAAAAAACATCACCCATCCATATGCTGCTTACAAGAAACTCACCTTAGACCCAGGGATACAAACCAGCTGAAAGTGAAAGGTTGTAAAAAGATACTCTCCACGAATAGTAACCAGAAAAGAGCAGGGGTAGCTATACTAATATCAGACTTTAAATGCAAAAACAGACTTTAAATGCAAAAAAAGTTTTAAGAGATACAGAAGGCCATTATATATTAATGAAAGTGACAATCTACCAGGAAGATAGAACAGTCATATATATCTATGCACCTAACGAGGGTGCCCCAAAATACATGAGACAAACTCTGGCAAAACTGAAGGGAGAAATAGACATCTGTACAATAACTGTTGGAGACTTCAACACCCCAATTATATCATTAGATAGAACAACTAGACAGAAGATCAACAAGGAAACAGAGAATTTGAACAATATGATAAACAACTTAGACCTAACAGACATATACAGAACACTGCATCCAAACTCAGCGGGTAATACATTCTTCTCAAGTGCCCATGGATCTTTCTCCAGGATAGATCACATGGTAGATCACAATACAGGTCTCAATAAATATAAAATGATTGAAATTATACAAAGCACCTTCTCAGATCATAATGGAATGAAACTGGAAATTAATAATAGACAGGAAAAAAGTAAATTTGCAAATGTGTAGAGGCTGAACAACACACTCCGAAATACTCAGTGGGTCAAAGAAGAAATTGCAAGTGAAATCAGTAAATATATTGAGACAAATGAAAACAAGAACACAACGTATAAAAACCTATGGGATTCAGCGAAGGCAGTATTGAGAGGGAACTTTATAGCCCTAAATGCCTTCATTAAAAAAGAAGACAGCTAAACTCAAACACTTAACTGAACAACTAGAGAAACTAGAAAAAGAACAGCAAACTAATCCCAAAGCAAGCAGAAGGAAAGAAATAATAAAGATTAGAGCAGAAATAAATGAAAATGAGAACAAAAAACAATAGAGAAAATCAACAAAACCAAGAAGCTCGTTCTTTATGAAATCAATAAAATTAACAAACCCCTAGCTAGACTAACAAAGAAAAAAAGAGAGAAGATGCAAATAAATACAATCAGAAATGAAGAGGGGGAAGTAACAAATGACCCCACAGAAATAAAAAGATTCATAAGAGGATATTATGAGAACTGTATGCCAACAAACTATAGACAACCTAGATGAAATGGACAAATTCCTAGAAATGCACAACCAACCTACACTGACGCTACAAGAAATACAAAAACTTAACAAACCAATCACATTTAAGGAGATTGAATCCATCATCAAAAATCTCCCAGCAAAGAGAAGTCCAGGAGCAGATGGCTTCACAGGTGAATTCTACCAAGCATTTCAAAAAGAATTAACACCAATCCTGTTTAAACTCTTCCAAAAAATTGAAGAAGAGGGAAAATTACCCAACACATTTTATGAAGCCAACATCACCCAATACCAAAGCCAGATAAAGATACTACAAAAAGAGAAAATTACAGGCCAATCTCTCTAATGAACATAGATGCAAAACTTCTCAACAAATTACTTGCAAATCGAATCCAACAGCATATCGAAAGAGTTACACATCATGACCAAGTGGGATTTATTCCTGGTATGCAAGGCTGGTTCAACATAAGAAAACCAATCAATGTAATACACCGCATTGACAAATTGAGGAAAAAAACACACATGATCATCTCAGTTGGTGCAGAAAAGGCATTTGACAAAATCTAGCATTGTTTTTTTTTTTCACAAAAACACTTCAAAAGATAGGAATAGAAGGAAAATTCCTCAATATGATAAAAGGCATATATGAAAAACCCACAGCCAACATCATACTCAATGGGGAAAGGCTGAAAGGTTTCCCTCTAAAATTGGGAACAAGACAAGGATGCCCACTGTCACCATTGTTATTCAATATTGTACTAGAAGTTCTAGCTAGGGCAATTAGACAAGAAAAAAATTAAAGGCATCAAAATAGGAAAAGAGGAAGTAAAACTCACTGTTTGCAGATGACATGATCCTGTACTTAGAAAATCCTGAAGTATCCATGACAAAGCTACTTGAGCTAATAAATGAGTTCAGCAAAGTGGCAGGATACAAGATCAACACACAAAAATCAGTAATGTTTTTGTACACTAGTACTGAACAATCTGAGGAGGAAATCGGGGGGAAAATTCCATTTTCAATAGCAACAAAAAGACTCAAATACCTAGGAATTAATTTAAATTAAATTAATTTGGACCTGTATACATAAAATTACAAAACAATGCTAAAAGAAATTTTAAAAGACCTAAGCAAATGGAAAGACATTCCATGTTCATAGATTGGAAGACTAAATATCATGAAGATATCAATCTTACCTAAACTGATTTATAGATTGAACGCAATACCAATCAAAATCCCAACAGCTTACTTTACAGAATTAGAGAAGGCCATTACCAAATTCATCTGGAAGGGTAAGTGCACCCGAATAGCCAAAAAAGAAGAGCGACGTGGGAGGAATTTCACTGCCTGATCTTGAAACATATTACAAAGCTACAGTAGGGTCAAAACAGCATGGTACTGGCATAAAGATAGACACATCAATCAGTGGAATACAACTGAGAACACAGAAATAAACCTTCATCTATACAGTAACTGGTCTTTGACAAACCTACCAAGTCCATGATAACGGGATAAACCAGTCTCTTCAACAAATGGTGTTGGGAGAACTGGATATCTATAACCAAAAGAATGAAAGAGGACCTCTATCTCATTCGCTATACAAGAATCGACTCAAAATAGATCAAAGATCTAAATATAAAAGCCAGGACCATAAAACTACTAGAAGAAAATGTAGGGAAACAACTTCAAGACCTTGTAGTAGGTGGTGGTTTCTTGGACCTTATACCCAAAGCACGTGCAACAAAAGAAAAAACAGATAAATGGGACCTCCTCACAATTAAACTCTTTTGCACCTCACAGGACTTTGTCAAAAAGGTGAAAAGGCAGCCAACTCAATGGGAGAAAATATTTGGAAATCACATATCTGTTAAGGGTTTAAAATCCAGGATATATAGAGATGTTACAACACAACAATAAAAAGACAAACGACCCAATTAAAAAATGGGCGAAAGACTTGAATAGACATTTGTCCAAAGAAGAAATACAAATGGCAAAAAAAACACATGAAGAAATGCTCAACATCACTAATGATTAGGGAAATGCAAGTCAAAACTACAATGAGATATCATTTCACACCTATCAGAATGGCCACTATTAAAAAGACAGAGAACTACAAGTGTTGGAGAGGATATGGAGAGACAGGAACACTTCTTCACTGTTGGTGGGAATGCAGAATGGTACAGCCACTGTGGAGGACTGTTTGGCAGTTCCTAAAGAAGTTGAATATAGACTTGCCATGTGACCCTGCAATACTGCTACTGGGTATATACCCAGAAGAACTGAGAGCAGTGACACGAACAGACATCTGCACACCTATGTTCACAGTGACATTACTCATGATTGCCAAAAGTTGGAAACTTTCACACAATGAAATATTATGCAGCTGTAAGAAGAAATAAAGTTGTAAAGTATATGACAACATGGATGAACCTGGAGGACGTTGAGTGAAGCAAGCGAGTCACAATAGGACAAATAATATAAAATTGCGTTACTAAGAACCAAATATATTGTGTAACATATTGTTTGATTTTAAAAAAATTTATATGTATCCAGTACATTTAATTGAGAAATGTATTTATTCATCTGTGTTTACTTTCTAGTTTTTAACTGTTTATATATTCAATTATTAAATGTACATAATAAAGTTTAAAAAATATTTAAAAAGAAAAAGAAAACAGGCATTCAGAGGTAGATGTCAAACTGGATGATCAGATGTGCTGGCTGTGTTGGCAGAGAACAATGAGAGGTTGGTAGGCTATTGCAGTCAGTCCTCCATGTCAATACAGGAAAAGTATTTTTGGATAAGGGTGGGGACGTTAGAGATAGAGAAGCAGTCATATTGAGAAATACTTTTTAGGTAGAATCCACAGGACTTGATTGAATGGATGTGGAGGGGCAAGGAGAGGGAATCTGTTACTATCATGGGGGGGGGGGTCTAGGCTACAGATACAGTGAGATCTTTGTAATTATGGGAGTGGTTAAGTTCCTTTGGGGAGACCACGTACCCAGGTGAGCCCAAGATTTACTTCGAGGAACAAGAAGCACATCAGAATTCAGTTGCAGGGCACAATGAAAGCAGGCGAGGAGACTGATGTTGCGTCTAGAGAAGCTATTTTATATTCCACCCAGAGCGGAGTGAGAAACACAAAGTAACGCTTTCAACAAGACACAGACGCAGAGCAGGTCTGTAACTCCGCAATGTCAAAGCGGGAGGAGGGCCGGAGAGAGCGCGAGGGTCCTCTTCTGTCCCTCAGCGCAGTCGGTGCCTAGAGTCCCGGGACAGAGGCCTGGGCTGGACCCCGATTGTTGCGCCCGCGGAACCCTTCAGCTGGTGCGGAGGCCAAGACCCGAGGAGCTCCCTCGGCAAACGCTCCCGGTCCCCACCGCCGGGATTCTGCGGAGACCGCCTACCGGCGCGGGGAGGTTTGCACCTGCAGCCCTGCCCCAGCCTCCCGCCGAGGCCGGCCGCCCGCCACCGCTTCCCCCTGGGACGCGTAGCACGCCCGGCGCGAGAAGAGCGCCGGAAGTGAGCTCGCAGCTTCCGGCCCCCAGGGAAGCGAGCCGCTCCAGCGCGTCTCATCTCGTTGGCATTTCCGCCAGCCAGCTGGAGAAGGGAAATCCAGGGCTTCTCCAGGGCCGCGCAAAGCCTCCTGGGAATCCTACTCCCCACGCCCTCTCTAGCGGGTACTCCTTATTTTGAGCCGCGACCCACGTGGAACTGGAGCTTCCTGGCCCCGTGCCCCGCTATGGAGCAAAGACTGGACGAGAAATGGACGTCTAGTGCTCTGTCTTCCCGGAATAACGCCGGAATTTTCTTCTAAGCTCGAGGAAACAAGTGATTTTACCTCTGTTTTTCTGAATGGCAATAAGTCATTTATTCACCCTCCTCCCCAAACCACAATCCCGTCAGTCTTCAAGGTTCATTGTGGATAGACTCAAAACGATTGAAGTGTTTAAAAAACAAAAAACAAACAAAAAAAAAACAACTCAATGCCAACATCATAAAAATCATTTATTAGATGCCAAATTGCACATTAACCACTGCCTACTGAAAGTTTAAAATCTGGAGCTAAGACTGATGAGAATGCCCAAAAACAAAATATTAAACAGAAATAAACAGAAGTACACATACAACAAACATACTTCTGAGGTATCCAAATGAACTGGAGACTGCATTTTCTCAGGTTACATAAATGAACATTTGTCATGTCCCCCTCCTGCCTAGATTGTTAATACAAAGAGGAGTATCAATTTTAAAAAAAGAAAAAGAAAAAAAAAAAGCAACACTTAGAAAGATATGGATAGTGGTCATCTTTGTCAATAGCTCCCCCAATGTGAAACAGGTAGGCACTTCTAATGAAAATCATTTCGTTACTTTTTAAACAGATGGTTAAAGCTAAAACACTTTTCTACTGAAATCCCACAGGGATAACAAGGTTAATGAACAATTCAAAATGGACTCTCTATTCACATAAACAAGATGCCATGCCTCCATTTGTACACACATGCTGTAAATTGGCAGATTACTTTAAGTAAAATCTGCAGTTCTAGATTATGTGACATTTTATGCTGCAGTCATCAGGACACCGCCATTTAATTATATGGAATCCCAGGAGTCAAAAGTTGAAAATAGAATTTACTTTGTCATTTGTTTTTAGTTTCAACTTTCTGAATTCTTGGGTTAGTCACTTTCTGCATTAACTGGAGAGATGTTAACAGCCTATTACCTGAAGCAACAAGACTCTAAACAACACTATTTTGAGTGAAACACCTTTGAAAATAAATTCCACAATTTTTAAAATCACAAAATGTAAAACTCTGACATCTGAATAACAATGGAATTATGTCGTTTCAACATTAATGAGTGTTTAACAGATCGTGATATTCCAGCAACCATGTTAAGGATTGTTGGTATATATTTTCATTACTACCTCAATAACAAAATTCAAGGCATTTGTTCAAGAGGTGGTTTCTTCAGCACAAAGCTTTCATTCTGCATGCTAAGTCAACGTCCATGCTGCAAAATGTAGTTAACCAACAGTTCATACAATAAGCTCTTGCATTTAGCTTTACATCCCTGGGTCAATTTTTATCCAGTATTTGTGAATAGCACTTAACTCGGTAGCCTAATAATATCTCTGAATTGACAATCTTGTGGAATCTACGTCCATCAGTTGGCACTGTAAACAGAAAGGTTAAAAACCCATCACCATAATAACAGCATGGATCTTACCGGCTTAACACTGGACTCTTCCTTCAACTTTCTAGGCTCAGAGCAGCTTGAATTACACTCAGCAAACCTGTTTAGGTACAAGTGCACAATAAGGCACCAACTAAAAATATGCCAATTTCATAGTAACTGGAACAAAGGATTTCCTGCCCTCTCCTCTTTGCCTGCACAATTATTAACAATATTACCCCAAAAGCCATTTTAAGTAAGCACATGTGCATGTAAATGTGAAATTGCTGTTTTTCTAATCTTTTATCGAGGCTTGACTTAACCTTCCAAAATCTGGGAGAAAAAAAAACTGCAAAAAAACAGAGAGGTTAATTGTAAAGGAAGCATCATCTGGAAAGGTAAATTTCCAGATTAAGTTGCAGAATGGGATTCATGGCATAAATTCTTCCCTTCCCATATACTTTCTTAGGAACAAGGAAAGGATAACAGCTTCCATACTTTCTGTCCACTCCATTCTCTCCAAGTGCCTTCTAAGATACTCTTCTCTTCTTTCTGCAAGAGCTGTGCTAGTGGGGGCTGCTTTTCCAAATTCATTCACCACCCTTCAACTCTTTATTATAAACAGTCTTTAATGAAAATTTTAGAACCCTGAGTTTGAGCTGAGGAGGCACTGTGCCAACTTCTCACACCAAGGGGAAGGAGAGCAAGGAGGCAGTGCTCTTGGGAAAATTTAACAAAGATCATTATATCCCAGAATTGGCCGACAAGAAATTCAACTGGAAATTCTACACAGTTCTTGCACAACTGCAAGCATTCTACACAACTTAAAGCTCCTCAGACAGAGGAATCTGCTGAAAAAAAAAATCTCTAGAGGTGCTCATTTTTCAATTCAAGACCCTGAAGTTCTGGCAGACTGGTGTCCTCTATCCTAAGAGTGGAGATACCAGAAGCAAAGATTCAAGTCTGACCTTGACATACAAGCACATGTTCTCAATTGTGGATCTGCAAACAAGAAAAAGACAACAGCAGCAAAAGAGGAAAAAGGAGTGGGTAGACTGGGGTAAGGCTTTTGGTTTCGGTTTTCGTCACTCACCACAGCATCTTTGTGCCTCTCGTCAATTTATCAGCTTAGAATAGTAACCAGCATCTTTCTGTACATTCATTTCTCAATTTGCTGCTCTACAGAAGGACCAAGGACTACCTTCCATCCAATTAGGCCTTTAGAGGCTTGATTTTTGCTCATGAGGTTTCCCAGTCATAATCCCATTTTACCAAATACTGTCATTTTATAATGTCTATTTAAAGAGAGTAAGACTATTCTCACATCCTGCTCAAAAAGCCTTTTGATGATAACTATAGAATCAATTTTTTATGAAATAGAAGTTTTATGTAAATGTGTATTTACAAGATCCTCTGGCTCTTTGCTATTAATAATCATTCTATTTAAGAATATTTTGCTACATTATTTATGGGTAACAGCAGTATATAAAGACCCATCTATTGTTATGTATTCTGGTTGAACTCCAACAATTTTCAACATGTATTTTTCTTTGGAGATGGGGAGGAAAATTAAAAAAAAAAAAAAAAAAAAAAAGCCCAACTAAAAAGTGTTGACTCTGTAGAGTTTGCAATCTCTGATAAAGGGATGACGGATTGAACTTCAAGTCCTAAAAAGTGTTTCTGTTGCTTTCTAACTATACACCTAAGTCAGGTTTTGGACAAGGCACAAAGAGTATATCAGATGCAAGCACGCAGGACGGCCTCCATCATGACCATCCTCGCCCTCCCCAACTGCTTGCAGTGCTCACAAATGGTGAGAATCCTAACACTGCAGTGTCACAATAATGCATGGCTTTGTAGTTAGAGTAACCTGAGTTTAAATGTCACCTTCACTTCATTGCTACTTTTGTATCTCGGGCAAGGTATTGACTTTACCCTTTGTGGGCTTCAGTCTCCTCACTTATAAAACGGGGACACTTCCTTCCCTGTCACAGATTTAGGATGGAGATTAGGTATTATACCTAAAGCATCTAGTATGCTCACTAAACAACAGTTACTATTATTCAGCCCAGACACATAAAGTGCTTTGGTAGAGATTTGGAGGCAAATCCCCTTAACAAGGGTCACCTTTGAGAGGGCAGGCTCTGCTGCCATTTGTAAATACCTTTCCCCAGACCAAAGCACAAGCGAAGGGTGTAGCTAGACTGCCAAAACACCTTGCACACACTCGAACCACAAAGGCCAGTACCTGCCATGGGCATCAGGTCTGAGAAGAGGAAAGCCATGGTTACTGATAGCCATAAAGACACTAACTAATCCACCCATTTAGGAACTTTTTACAGAGACAAAAACTGGCTTCCAAAATTCTCTAGAAACTCACATGTAGAGCAATAATAATTTCCTACAAATATTACAAATAGTTACTGCAAAAAAAAGTATAAAACATATAGTAAGTATTTACTCTCCTAGATACTCTATATGCATAACTGGCAAAAAAATAAATTTTCCCCTTTCCAAAACTTATTTAGAAACCAAGTAAACAAAATTAAAAGAACCCTAACAATAACCTTCACTTGAATAAAAACTGAATTTTTAAAAAATCAGTTGTATCTTTTTCAGGCTCATAAAAATAGAATCTGAACAGTAACTGAGTTAGCATCCTAGAATCCTGGCTTCATTCACTAGCCATGTGACATCAAGTATGTTTCCTCAGTTATAAAACAGAAATAATACTGCTGACATCAAGGCATGGTGAGAATTAAATGATTATCATACATGTAGTAAGGGTAAAGTGCTTAGCACAGTGCTGACACAAAAAATAACAGTTTGCCAGTGTACTGACACTAAAAAGCTTAAGCAGCAATAAAAATTTGTTCTATTTACATGGTGTTTTTCAAACGGGTTCGCTGATGAATAACAAGATGAGTATTCAGCCTGAAACTTTTCCCACACACAGCACATTTAAATGGTTCCTCTCCTGTGTGGCTTTTCTGGTGACATGCAAGATCCGAGTCCAAAACAAAATTTTTTACACGTTTTGCATTCATGGGGCTTCTCCCCTGTATGATCATCCTGATGGGAAATAAGCCAGAGATACGAAGGTCATCTCACACATTTTAAGGACATTTTAAGGGCTTGAATTTTGAAAATGAAAGTAAGTTTTCCCCACAATCATTGAATCGTTCAGAGCCCTCCTCTTCCTCCTCCTCAAGGCCCTTCTTGGAGAGGGCAAGATGTGGAGGCTGCTCCAAGTTCTTCCCATCCTGAGGGTACTGGTACTGGGTTGCTAATTTTTTCATTTTCTCATGCAAAACAAGATTTGTTTTCTGACCCAAATATTTCCCATGCTTAGGACCCACACGGGCCTTCCCTGCAGCATGGGTTTTCTGGTGCTGTGCCAATCGTGGGAGCCACATAAAGCCTCTTCCACGTATGCCACACGTATATGGTTTCTTCTTTACATGGATATTCATGTGCCGAGACAGATGTGAGTGCTGGCAGAAGCCGGTGCCACACTCAGCACATGTATATGGCTTCTTGCTGGTGTGGATTCTCCTGTGTGTCTTCAGGTTGGCTCTATGATTGAAGATTTTCCCACAGTCACCACATTCATACTTTTTCTCTCCTGAATGAATTTTTTGATGCAAAATAAAGCATGAATTATCACTGAAGCTTTGGTCACATTCAGGATATTTACACACATTTTTGGCTTCCTCCCAGGGAAATTCAAGGATTTCAGAAAGTGCTCTGGTTCCCAAACATTGAGATAGTTCTACTAATGGTGTATGATTTTCAATGGTAACTAAAAGGCTTATGAGTCTTTTTTGGCAAATGGATGGTCCATCCGATATTGTCCCTTCTGGGCTTTCAACTTCATCATCAGATGGTTTTTCTGGATAATAGACTAGGGGCACAGCAATGGAGTACTTTTCCAAGGCAAGCTCCTCAAGTTCCATAGACTCTAGACTTAACTGCTGATTAATCTCAATCTTGCTTTCTCCTCCTGTTGATAAAAATAAAACAAAGCAGGGAAGCAGCTGTGGCTCAATCAGTAGGGCTCCCGTTTACCATATGGGAGGCCCCGGGTTCGGTTCCCGGGGCCTCCTGGTGAAGGCAAGCCTGCCCGCACGGCGTGGTTAGCTGACCCAGCGAGCACAAGCAGCAAGGGGGGGTAAATGAATAAATAAATAAATAATCTTAAAAAAAAAAAAAAAGCAAAACATGGGCAACACTCTCAGATGGTATTGGGGGAAGAACAAGCTAAGAAAGATACACAGCAGACCAGAAAAACTGTGGGTGGGTTATCCTATAACCCAGACATTGATAACATACAAAATCAGAAGTCAGCAGACTCTACTGGCTTCCCAAAGGATCCAGTTCTAGATGAGCCTGCAAAGGGAGGGAGCAGAGCACACTATCAGTAAGGTTATAACAGGAAAGATGATAAGAACAATCCTGATAGAAATTGTCTGGAGGTGGGATTCTCTAGCAAATCTACTTAGGACTCAAGAGTTTTTAATCCTTTAATCTATCCCAAGGGACAGCTGAGCTATCACAATTGGAATAGTGATTGGGTTTCATATTTGTCAAGGAAAAAAGGGCAAGTGAGTATTTTTCTGCCATAATAGAGAAATACTGAAATAAAAAAATGGTTTTATTGTCACCAGGAGAGTTCCCCAAAATTTCTTTTCCCCTCACTGAGGAAAGATCTTGGGCCTGTCAAAAGGCATTCCTTTTTAATATTTTTCCAAATTTGCTTCCATTTCTAATGCCAATATATGGTTACAAAATGGGCCTTGCCTTCCAAAGAAACAGAGCTCAATGATTGCCCAGCTGGAAAGGGTTTCTGGGCTGCAGTGTAGGCCAGAGGAATCCAAAGAGTATCCAGTGGTTTTGCTGATTTGAGGAGACTAAGTTCAGTGATACCGAGATGTCTAGAATTTGAGGGCAAAATACTAGAGAAGAGAGAGATGCCCATACAGAGGGTTCTGGAGAGCTACATAGGGGTCCCCTTAAGACTTTGGCTGAGAACTGTTCTGCAAGTACATGAGAGGAAACTACCTGAAGCCAGGGAAGAATCACCGAAAAGAAACAACAGAACAATCCCTAAGTTCACGCAATAGTTCATGTTTCCACCAGACAAAGTTAAAGACCTCCTAACACACTAGGCATCAGGTAGCATTCTCAGATGGATAATGATTTAGATGTAGGCCAAATCAGCTTTAGACTAAAAGAAGACTAGAACTCAATTTAACAAAGAAAGCAAGATTTGAAAGGATCAAACTGATTCCAAGTAGCTTAAGTCACCCAAAACCAAACCAACACATATATATTTTAAATACAACAAAAACCAGCACCCAATGACATAAATTTCACAATGTCCAGCATCCAATCACACTTATCAGACATGTAAAGAAGCTGAAAAATAGAACCCATAACTAGAAGAAAAATCAATCAATAGACCCAGAAATGACACAGATGATAAAATCAGCAGAAAGGATGTTAAAATAGCTATCATCAATATGATCCATATGTTCAAGAAGGTAGATGAAAACATGAATATGATAAAAAAGAAACAAAGTATAAAATGAGTTATGAGATAGTTTAGATGTTCAACCCTGGTCAGGGATAAAATCTACTCAGACATAGAAATACTTCTGCATATGGTTCACCTAAACTGAGAAAGGCATAGCACACCTTAAGAGTAAATCAATTCCCAATCCTTAGTAAATGATAGTAACCTCTCCTAACCGGTGTCCCAAATAAAACTGTGAAAATTGTGAAACTATTTGGGAAGATTATCAAGTATTACCATGTCTCATGTAAAACCAAAGTCACTGAACTAGACTTTGATTTTGGGTTTTTTTTTTTTAAAAAAAAGCCACATCCTACACTGAAATTTGCTCTTCCATGCAAATTCTCATATCCATATAAAACACTCAGGGATAGGTCCTACTTCCCCAAAATAAAACATGGATAAGGCATGAAATCCTAATCCTAGAAATAAAAATTTTGAAATGCAGGGCATAAAAAACAATTCCCATACCCAGCAATGTCATATCCTCCGAACAGTCCTGTGCAGCATCTCTGCTGAGGGACCTCCGGGCAGGGTGCAGACTCACACATTCCTCTTGGGAAAAGTACACAGCCAGATCTTCAAAGAGCATTGGTCCCTGAAACAGCATTACATCCCTTCTGAGTACAAGAGATCTCAGGGCCACCCCCCACCCCAACCTCCATTTAGTCTAGAAAGGCAGGTAAGAACTAAAAACATCAAATGCAAGAGAGAAAAGGGATTGGGGTAAAATGTTTCTGAGTGCTGGGTATGGAGTATAAGTCCTAAGGTTGGGGATGGAGTTGGGAGGAGAGAGTAAAGACAGGCACTGAATAAGAACCAAGACAGTAAACTGTGAAAATGGTGTAGACTTCCTTACTCATAAGTAAGGATATGCTAAGGGAAAGGAGACTTGAGAAGTTCATTAAAGAGTTGAGGTTGCTGGGGCCCTCCCGACATCCTTCCCTTTCTATTTCCTCTCTCTTCCCGGTGATACTCACTGCTAAGCTCACTGCATCATCTTATCTAGACCAACTCTTCCTTCCTTATGTTTACCAGTCCTGTGAATCCGTAGTAGAATTTTTATGTGATTAAAAATCATCTGGAGTACCTCCTTTTTTGTTGTTTTGTTGTTTTTAATTCAACAAGTATAGAATGAAGCCCAGAAATCTGCAATTTTGAGAAGCATTCCAGAAGACACTTTGGGAATATCTGCTATAGACTCCCTGCTCCCAGCTGGTCTAAAAGGAAGAATTTGCTAAACCATTTCTCCTATATGCCTGGTAAAGAAACTAAGCTTGGTAAAGGGCATCAGGAGACAGGAACTTAGGATGAAGGAGCCTCGCCTCACCTGGGTCCCCGTGGTCGGGAGCGTGGACGCCATCTGGGGGGTGGAGTGAGGAATACCTTCAAGTCACCACTGGGATGTTGGGAAAAAGCTGGGAGAAGAAGAGAATAGTTCTTAGAGCAGCCGATTCGGCCGCAAAACTCCTCCACGCACCCCCAGGCTCCCTCGCTTCCCCAAACCCCTTTAAGACCTATGCCGACTGCTCCTCTCCCCTACTCGGCCGGCCAAGCCCCTCTGGCCGCTCTGGGGCTAGTGACCGTAGAAAGCCTCGTCCTACCCGGGAAATAGCAGCAGAAAGCGACGCCCAACGGAGAGCCAAGAACGAGCTCCGCGGCCGCGGGAAGACTCCCACGCTCTCACGCCCCCACCCCCGTGGCCGGGAAAGCCGCCGGAAGCGGCCCGCCCCCAGACGTGTACAGCAGCCTGCCCTGTGATTGGTCTGCGTGGCCCCGAGGGGCAGTCCTTCTTGAGCGTTGAGCGTCGAGCTCCGTAACGGACGACTGAAGAAACGCTAGGAATGCCGGGAGATGTAGTTTTCCCTCCTTTTCTCCACGCAAGTATTTCCGGTTCCGCTCTCTGGGTCTCCGCCGTGAGCTCTATGGCCGCTGGCCAGTTGAAGTGGGTAACGTTTCTGAGTAGGAATACAGGGAGACTCCGGAACCCGAAGGAGAGTCGATAACGAAATGTTGTCTTGATACTTGGGTCTGGCAGGGGTGAAGTGAATGAGAGGCCGGGCCTTCGGCCTGAGCAGTGTGCTGAGTGTTAGGCGGATCGTGGGGCCATGAAATTTAAAGGAAAACTACGTTTACACAGTTCTAATCGGTGTAGTCTGAGTTGCTAGTTTCCTCCCCAGAGTATTCTATGGGTATTGTATCCAGTGGCTGCTGCCCAACCAAGCTACAGGCGACCTCGAGCGGGAGTAGAACCATAGGTTTACTTTGCGAGATGTTGCGTGCCTCTTAATACCTCTAATTGAACCTGCCCCAGTGTCAGATACATCCCATTTGCTGAGACTGGGTGACGTGGCGTAGAGACTTAGAATTAGAAAATTGCACTCCTTCCCTCTAATTGCTTGGGTGATCTTAGTCAATTTACAATTTTGCTTTCCTCAACTGCGTAGAGCTCAGAATGCCTCTCCTGACTCCCTCCCAGAGTAGTTTCAAAGATATGATAATGTAAATGGAAGATACTTACAAAAGTTTGTTTTAAAAAGAGAAAATTAAAAAAAAAAAAAAAATAGATACCTTAGTAGAAAATATATGTTCTTAGTCCAATGTTAAGCATGTGCCTGTACCTACGTGAATGGTTTGCTGGATGTGTAATTATTAAAAATATTATCAGAGTTGACAAATTAGGTAGTGTAAATTGATGGAATATCAAATAAGGATAATTTCAACTGCAAGTAACAGAAAACTCAACAGAAAGATGTTCAAAGGTAGGGTAGTTACAGGTTCGTTAATTCAGTGGCTCAGTGGCACCCTCAAGGACCCATTGCTTCCATATTTTTCCTCTGTCATCCTTGGCACGTTGCTGAAGGTGATGATGAATCCATATGATACATGTAGACATGATGATGTCAGCTAAGAAGAGGAGTGTTTACTTCCGAGTTTGTCTTTATTAGGGAGGAAAATCTTTCCCTCGGCCATCAAGGAGATATCCCTCATTCATCATCAAGAGTAAAAAGACTGCCATGATTGGTTTGGGCCTATCATGATTCATTCCCTGGCACTAGGGGAAGGACCCAGCCTCCCCTGACCATCTACCTGCACAAAATAAGGGCTCTGTGTGGAAAGGAAAAAGAAGGAAGTAGAATGGGTATCAACTCGGTAACCAACAGGATTTGCCACAAGTGATATCTTTTGACAGCTAGCTAACAACACAGCCTGTGGAAATCGATCAGAAAGAGGTATTTAGGAAATGGGGGTCCCAGGATGAAACAGTTGCTGAAAGGACAGGGTGTCCAGATAAGGACAAACTTCCCTTGATTCAAAGCATATATGTTGAAGAAGAGCTCACAGTCAGCTACGTGGAAACCTGTGTTCATCATAGAGTCATGGTACTGCTCAAGTAGTCATCTTCCCCCTCTTCCTTCTGCTTATATTCCTCCTGCTGATATTTAGTGGTGTTCTTATTTCAGGGATATCTCATTTGTGGTTCAGATTCTCCTGGTTTGGATTTTACAAGGCCCTTTCTTTTGAACCCAGTTCCTATTATTACAAAGAAAAATAGAGTTTCCAATGACTAGATATGAAGCTGGTGGTATTAACACAATGGATAGTCAGAGAGAGGGTTATCCCTGAAATAGTAGAGGAAACAAAATCTTCCCTAGACCTTCTAGGAGCTAACTACCAAAACTAAACAAGTATACCAGGACAGAGGAACTGAAAGTTTGAAATCTTGCTGAAAATAAATATGAGATACAAAGTCCAAGATGACTGAAAGAAGACTGAATTATATGACTAACTCAATTTTTTAAAAATTCGAGATGCTCAGCTATGTATTTGTTATATGTTCAAGTGACAGTTTAATCCTTGGTACTTAAAAATCTTTCTGCCTCAACCTTTTGCAAATTTCTCCATTTCAGCCTTTAATATGATAATGATAATAACCTGTACGTATTGAAATTCTTCCTATAGCCAAATATCTGCTTCCTCTCAACGATCACATCTTTTTTTTTTTTTTTTTAAAGATTTTATTTATTTATTCATTTTCCCCCCCTTGCCGAACCCGGGGCCTCCCATATGGTAAACGGGAGCCCTACTGATTGAGCCACAGCCGCTTCCCGCACATCATCTTTTTGAAGAGTTAAAAATAACTTTTTTATTACAAAGTATATGTGCATTTTATAAAGTTAGAAAATACAGATTTAAAAGAACAAAAGAAAAGCACCACATTCCTATTGATCAGAGATCACCACTGTTAAGTATATATATATTTTTTCCCTTGGTGATTTTTTAACATGATTTCCAGAGTGCATTGTTCACTAGGTTTGGTGTTTTACCTGGAAGGTACTGCTTTTTAGGGTCCATTACTTAAAAATAGGTATATCTCTGGCACTTATGGCCTTTAGTAAATCTTTCATGAGATGTCATTGCTAATTGGAAATTGGCAGGGCTTTCTCACGGTATACCAAAGGGGTCTAGATAAGCAGAATTGTCTTTCTCCCCAACTTCAACAGTTTTTCTCACAAATGTCCAGAATACTTGGGCTGAGCAGTTAGAAAACTGATGTTCAGTAGTATCCAATCTCTTATCAAAGGGAAAATGATTGCAACTCATACCAGCAAACTTTACATTCACCAATAACAAGAGGCTCTCACGATTTTGAAGCTAGGATCACCTTGAGCTGGACTGCAGACCTTCTGTCACAAAGAGGCTCTGGGCTCTAAATTGTACCTCCAACATGTTAATCCCCTTACCAAAAAGTGACTTGGCTTTATGTAAATTCCAGAAGATTTCTTTTTCAGTGACTGAGGCCGCAGAGATGCTTCCAATTAAATATTCTGGACCTACTGGCACTGATTGATTCTGGTGACTAGAGAGGGTAATGAGATCCACAGAGAATCCAGGTTAGACACGGGAAGGATGGAGAAGAAACTATGGGTTCAATTGTAGGTTAGAGGACGTCCCGTTCTCCCCCACCCCCACCTCCTCCAGCTAAAGCATCCATCAGATTGAGAGTTTTGAGATCAAGTGTTTAACTGTCTGAGATGCACTGGCCTAAGAGTAGCAGAGATGACGTGGCCAGGAGCCACCTTCTCCCCTCCTTCTCCCCTGCAGTACAGAAAGGCTGTACCTGGAGAAACAAGCCTCTGAGCCATTCTGAGTGGGGAGAAGAGTTCTGGGGAGTGAGTCAAAGCCTTCCGTTTCCTACTGTGCTTGATGTTCTCAGAGTCAGGGGAAACCTACTTAGAAGAAATGCCATTTTTGACCTCTCAATTAGTAATTTTGAAAAATTAACACTATATGATAGAAGGGGTTTGGTGAAACAAGTGCTTTCACTTTGCTGGTAGGTAAACAAGTATGTTCTCTTGTAATTTGTCCCTACTGTATGCATCAGGAGATTTAAAACTCTTCATGCCATTTGGCCCTGTAAATCCAATTCTAAAATTCCATCTGTATTTCTTTTTTTTTTTTTTTTTTTTTAAAGATTTTATTTATTTATTCATTTATCCCCCCCTTGCTGCTTGTGCTCGCTGGGTCAGCCAACCACGCCGTGCGGGCGGGCTTGCCTTCACCAGGATTCCCGGGGCCTCCCATATGGTAAACGGGAGCCCTACTGATTGAGCCACAGCCGCTTCCCCCATCTGTATTTCTTAAAACATCTGATTTCATTAGCTCTACAGAGAGACCCAAGGTAACACTGGCTTCAACAAATAGAAATCTCTTTCTCTCTGACATGTAACTCAAGCTGGTATGACAGCTCTGCTCCAGGCAGTTGTTAGGAGCCCAGGCTCCCTCTGCTTTGTGCCCCATAACCTGTAGGGTGTTTCCTCTCATCCCTGGAGCTGATATGACTCACCACCACATCTGCGTTGCAGCCAGCAGGAAGTCCCCTTCCTTTTAAGACCAGAATCTGGAGGTTGCACCTGTCACTTGTGTTCACATCCCATTAGCTAGAACTGAGTCACATGGCCTCACAACCACTCACCTAGCTCACGGGAGGTTAGGGCAGCATAGTATTTATTCTGGGTGGTCCAAAGCGTTAAAAAAAAAATGCAGGGTTTATTACAATGAGAAAAAATTAGGAGAAAGTGGACCCTGGGCATTACTGTCTGTCAGTGCCACATTATCCTAAGGAAAGATATTGAAAAATGAAGAAAACTTTATACATAAGGATGTGCATTGCAGACTTGTTTATAATAGAGAATAATTTGGAATGACCTAATGTATACATATTTTTCCCCCTCCCCAGGATGAAATTGTATTGTATCCATTTAAGATGATATTTGAGAGTTTTTAATAGGATGGGAAAATGTTTTCATTATAAGTTAAAAATGGGATACAGAATTGTACATAAAACACCATCAAATTATTTAAAATGTATCAAAAAGAGCAGGTAGGAAATATACTACTGTTGAGTGACTGTCTTTGGGTGATTTTTTTCTTCTTTACTTTTCTGTATTTTTCTTGTTACAGTGAGCATGTTAATTACTTTCATAATTAGCAGAGTAAATAAGCCAGGGTTCTGGGGTTAGATTGAAATTGCTCCTAACAGTTTAATAGCTATGACACCTTATATTATTATTTAACTTCTCTAAGCCTCGGTTTCCTTGTCTGCAAAACAGGAATCCCTCATGGGATTGTTAGGATGGTTAAATGAAATAATATATGTTAAATACTACTCAGCACAGGGAAGTGCTAAAAAAGTGTTAGCTTTATAACTGAAAAAAAATTTAAGATGATTATATCAGTGCTTCAGCAATCAGATATATCTAGGTTTCTGTGATGTGGTGTTTCCCAAAAACTTGGAAGAGGGAAATAAGACTGTCTTTTGAGAATTAAACTAGGAAAATGGGGGGCGGGTAAAATTTCTGTGGAAAGGAGAAGTAATCTTAAGGGCAGGATGTATTATTAGTGGGACTAAGAAAGTCAAGGCCTGGAAAGTTTAGTGAAGGCACAGCTTACGGAAGGGAACCAGTCTGCATGGAGCCAAGACAAACAAGAATCAGCAAGAGCTGACGGTTCTTCTAGCGCTGCCCAGAAACAAGGAATCCTGGTCTCATGGGACAAGCATTTCTGACAGTAGAGAAGGGTCCATTGTGTAGTACCATGGCTTGTGGAAGAATCTCCCTAAAGGCTCTCTGCCTCCGCTTCCTCTGATATCTGCTCACCAAGAACTTTCTGTTAACAAGGTGGCTTCCCAGGAAGTCTGATAGGAGGAAGGAGGCATGGAGCAGGGATACGAGAATTCCAGCCCCTGGAACGATAAGCAAACACGCAAGCATTTGGGTTTAAGCATCAGACCCTTGTGATCAGATTGGCAAACCCCAGTCTCAAGGAACACTGACCATACTAGTGGAGAACCAAACCCTCTCAGTGACACCAAGTGGCCACACGGTCGTCCTCTGCCACTTCTGTCTGGGTTCTCATTGAAGAAGCAATATCATCCTCGGTGAGCCAAATGATACATGTGCATCATTTTACTCCAAAGGGGAATTTTTGTGGAAGCAAAATATTTCCTGGTTGTACTGACTTTGATTCTTGCAGCTATGAATAAACCCTTCAGAATAGTGAATTCAAATAACCCACTTCCCCTACGGAGGATCTCTGCTCTCCTGGGAGTGCTCCAGAGTGCTCTTAGTCCTCTCAGGCAGAGTAGCTGACTGTCCCATTTGACTTGTTCGTGATCTGTTTCTGGGACCCTATGAAAAATATTTTCGGGTTCTGCCTTTAAGAAGCTCAGTTGTCCTCCTGTGTTAAGTCAGAAAAGTTGTGATCCAAGGAAAGGCATCTTGGCTTTAATGCTGAACCAGTTTGATCCTTACAGTCATCCTTCGTGGGGGGGGGGGGGTTAGGGCCATTGGGGAGGGAAGCTTCACTCCTCATGATATAAAGGCCCTGAGGGGGTATGTCATTGTAAAAATGGGACAGCAATACCTAATTTTCAGGGTCATTGGGAAAGCAATTGAGAACACATGGGAGGGACTCCAGCAGTCTTTGGCACCTAGAAGACACTTGGTGAATATTAGTTCCAGAAATTCCATTGCCCTTTGTCTGTGGCTCTGTTGCAACCCTTATCAGACTATCTTGTGATCACATGGCTCCCCAAAGGCAGGGACTGTGGTCATCTTTGTACCCCCAGTCCTGGCACAGTGCCTGGCTCTTTTAAGTCAGGGAAGGAGGAAGGAAAAAGAATCCAATATCCAAGCTCAGCCACTTCTCACTCACACCCTCGTTAAACTTGCTTATTTATTAAAATATTCTGCAGCCTCTCCAGACCTCCTCCCCAGGCTATGTCATCTCTGGAGTCCAGTGTCCCCTTCCCAGCCAACAGCAGCCCCACCGCCTCGCTCCCCTCGGCTTTTCGGGATCCCAACTTGTCGGCCCTACAAAGGGTCCCAGTTGCCCTTCACGCGGCCCTGCAGAGTGGAGGTAGGGGTCCGGACTTTGGTCTTGGATGACAGTGGCCAGGATGACTTCTGTGCAGATCTGAGAGGCCGAGGAGGGAGACTGTGGAGACATCCTGAGGCTAATTCGGGAACTAGCTGAGTACCAGAAACCCTGAGATCAGTTGAAGACCAGGGAAGACTGTCTGAGAGTAGATGGCTGTGAAGAGCAGCCTTTCTAAGGCTGTTAGGTGGTTGAGGCTCTCCCAGCCTGTGGGAGCCCCAGGCCGGTGTGGTGGGCCATGGTGGAGGGCCGTGGGGAGTGGGCTTGTGGTGGGCCACAGGGAGGGCTATGCGGTGGGCCATGAAGGGAGGAGCGTGTGGTGAGCCGTGGGTGGAGGGGTGCCCTGTGTGGTTGGCCGTGAAGGCGGAGTGTGTGGTGGGCCATGGCTGGGGGGCGCCCTGTGAGGTGGGCCGTGAAGGGAGGAGTGTGTGGTGAGCCATGGTTGGGGGGCGCCCTGTGAGGTGGGCCGTGGCCTGCAGGACCTCACCTACAGCCCATGGAAGGGACACAACCTGTGCCTGCAAGATGTCTCTGTAAAGTTGAGATATCAGCGTCAGGGGATTGGTTCCAAGATAATCCAAAAGATGGCTGAGGTGGCCGTGGACAAGGGCTGCTCCGAGCTCTGCCTGGCAGCCCTAGACTGGGACCAGAAGGCCACGGGCTTCCGCAAGGCCCTGGGAGCCCCAGAGCTGACTGAAGGAGAGGCGACGAGGGCGTTGGCGGGAAGGTGGCGCCAGCCTGGGGATTTCTCTCTCCTTGCATTTCTCCTCCACCAGTTCGGCCATCCTCAGAGACCTTCTCCACGGTCAGGGGCCCTCCCGGAGAAAGAGGGCTGTGGGCATGGATACTTCTGAGGCGCTGAAAGACCAGAGCTGAGGGAGACGCTTTTCCACCCCCTTGAGGAGGATGGAAAATAAACGCTAATGTTGCTTATCCGGGTAAACAGTGTCACTGAAAGGACACAGGAAACTGGTAACAATGTTTGCTTGGAGAACTCTGTGCTAAGGTGAGGGAAGCTTCTTTTCCATCCTATAGCCTTCGGTTCTGCTTAAAAATTTGGCCCATGAGCATGCTTTACTTCTAAAAAAGTGTTACATGTGAGAACCCAAGTTGAACCAAAATATCATGTTTGATGCATCTGTAAAGATCACTATATAAGGAAGAAATATAAATGGTTAACAAAAACAGAAAAACATTCAAACTTACTAAATAATGCAAATTAGAGCGAGATCTTTTTCACTTAGATTGCAGGGCAGTAAAGAACGCTCACACCCCCTGTTGGTGAGGGTGTGGGGAAAGGGCGTCTTCTCCCTCTTGGGGTGATAATAAATTGGGGAGACTTCTCTGGCAGGCAAGCTGGGGTTTGTTTCAAAGGTTTTAAAGGAATAATTTCAGCTGACATTCTAGGAATTTTCCCTAGGGAAATGATCAGCTAATGTGGAGAGCCATGCCCCAGGTGTTAGTTCCGGTATTGTTCAGTGTGAATGGCTGGGCATTGGTGGGGAATTCTGATCACCAGACCCCGCGGTCCTCCTTCTCCTGCCCCAGTCCATCCACTGACTACCTTTCCTGAAGACAGCCCTCACTGAGGCCATAGTTGGGTAGGATCCAGAGGGCGTAGGCTTTGGAGATGGGCCAGAGTTGGGAATCAGAGAGCAGAACTTGACTTTGTGCTTCTATAGGCCAGATAATAGTCTTGAGACCAAGATTAAAATGCCTTATGGTGTGGAAATATCTTGGTCTTGGAGATTCATGGGACCCCGGAGAGGAAGGGCAGAGCCTGCTGCTGCCTATGGTCGCTTGCTGCTCTGCCTGGACCACAGGAGCCTGAAATTAATTACATTTAATTTCCATTAAATGTAAATAGAAATCAATTTATAAAGCTGAAATTAGATTAGTAGTTATGTAGGGCTGGGGGGTGGGGTGGAATTTGCAGCGGAAGAAACAGAAAACGGAAGGCTTCCTTTCAAGGGCCTCCAGGGGGTTCACACTCCACTTGATAGCTTGGGGTGTGGCCAGACCCTGGGCCCGCAGGCTCTCCTCCACTTGTAGGGCCTCTAAAGAAGGAAAGAGGCATGAGTGGGCAAAAGAAAGATAATGCACCCAAGGCAGAACCTTCAGGATAGGTGGCTCCTGATGAATTGGAACTTCTGGAGAGGACAGAAGATGGCTTTGCCCAAGTTCAATGATGGGAGCAGATTCAATAATGTACCGCCATGGTTGTGGTTGTTGTCGTTTGTTACCACAGCATCCCTAACCTGTCCTGACCAATGTCATGGCCAATGTGCTTATCCTTATGGTAGAAAACATTAGGCAAGAAAGAAAATCCACAACCATAAAGTCAAATGAAGTTATATCACTCTATACACAAATTTTAACTTTTGTATAGTAAAGGGCACTATAAAGAAATTATATGCAGGGAAAAACATTTGCAACACGTACACAGAAAAAAGGTTAACAGTAGCTACGTTATGCTGAAAATAAACTTAATGAAAGGGTTGCAGAGAAAGGTTATTGAGCTAAAGCTGCATTGATGCAGGAGTAGCACCAAAAGAGGTTTCTGCTCAAAAGCTTGAGTTGGCCAATGAATCGATAAACAAATGGTCTATTCACACTATGGAATATTATGCAGCTGTAAAAAGAAATGAAGTCATAAAGCATATGACAACATGGATGAACCTGGAGGACATTATATTAAGTGAAGCAAGCCAGACACAAAAGGAAAAATACTGTATGATTACATTACTATGAACTAAATATATTGTGTAACATATTGTATGATTCCATTTATATAAAATGTAAATATAAATCAATTTATAAAGCTGAAATTAGATTAGTAGTTATGTGAGGCTGGGGAAGGCATGCTAAGGGGTGTAGAGTTTTTCTTTTTGGAGTAATGAAATTGTTCTAAATTTTTTTTTTTTTGTGGTGGGGGTCGGATGTGGCTCAAATGGTTGGGCGTCCGTCTCCCATATGGAGGGACCTGGGTTCGATTGCTGGGACCTCCCAGTAAAAAAATAAAATAAAATTTTTTGTGGTGATGAATGCCACTTTGGATAGAGCATATGGTATGTGAATATATCTCAATAAAACTACTTAATAAATAAATAACTGTGCAAGAATAGCTAGAAATAGCAGCTACGTATAGCAGGGGAAATAGAGAGATTGAGAAGTGAAGAATTTTCTTGTTTATTATTACTATTAATGAAAATGCTCTAATAATGATTGAAGTGATGAATGCACAACTATGTGATTATACCAAATACCATAGTTTGTACACTTTGGATGAATTGTGTGCTTTATTAATATGTATCAGTAAAATTGATTTGTTTAAAAAAAAAGAATATGGAAAAAAAAAAAAGGTTGAGTTTGGGGGGCAGCTTATATGGTTGCTTGAGACAAAGGGAAGGTGTGGGGGGGGTGGGAAGGGATAAGGGGACGTGATTTATGCTTGGTATGTGTATTGCATGCATGCTGTGCATTCCATGTACTATGAGGCTATGGAACTGTTTGAGCAGGGTATCCTTGAAGCCCAGCTTGGTTAATAAGCAAACAGGATGTTGATGTAAGGTTGTGGGTATCTGGTGAAGATCAGCAGACTTTGCTGATATCAGCCTGAATTCTTTGTTACAGTTCTTCCTCCCAGGCTGGGGCAGTAGGTTTTATCAGCACCACAAAATTGGTATGTCAGTCTGCTTCAGTTAATGTCCCCCTCTTCTTTATAATTCCCTGGATAAAATGGAAGGTCAAGCAAATCAAGATGGTTAGTAAAATCATTTATCATTTCAATTTCACAGCTCCATGCAAAGGCCATCAATAAATCAATAACAAAAAAAAGGGGGGACAACCCAATAAGAACAATGGGCAAAGCATAGGAGGAAGCTGTGATGGACATTTGTTGTTTGCATTTCCAAAAGAATGTATTCTAATTTAAAAGTTCAGTGGATAAACTGAAGGAGAGGATGGTCATGATCAAGCTAGTGGCCTATTCAATCAAGTGAAAGAAATCTCTCAAAACGTGGAGGAGTCAGGTAGGGAAGAGGACAGAGAAAGAAATCAGAAAGGCAAAGAGTTGGAGGGCCAATGAGTACTGAGCTCAGTGCTGCTTAGAGCATTCCCAAACCAATCTGCGGCTAGGAAATGCCCCACAATGACTTGCTAGGGCCTAGGTTATCTGAACCAGTGAACTAGCCAAGGGAAAGTAGGGAGACCTTAACTGGTTAGGCCAACTAGGGACCATTTTGGAACGAAGGGTGGAGTCAATGCCACCCACGCAATGGGACGGGGTGCCATGGTTTTAGAGAGACAAGTGCCTGGAATGTCCTGTGTAGTAACACAAGAGACCTAACAAAGAATTGCTGGTGGGTCAGTGGGGTCCCATGTAAAGTACTTAACATGGCGCCTGGCACATAGTAAGCTGTGGGAAAAGAGCTGCCATTGTTATCTTCTTATTTGTGTTTAAAAGCCGTGCTGTTGAAGTTTGAACGGCTGTATATGCCCTTCTCAGTTTTCAGAGTTCATCTTAAGGAGCTGTCCATAGAAGCCTGGGAACGGAAGGCTGTACTCGCCCGTCACCGAGGGGGTGGCCTCAAATGTCGTGTGCGCGGCAGTCACCTGGAGATCCTGTTGAATGCAGATTCTGATTCAGTCCATCTGCGGTGAGGCCTGAGGTTCTGCATTTTGAACAAGCTCCCTTGTGGCTGTGTGCCTGCTGCTGGACAACAGGCCACACTTTGAGTAGGAAGACCTGGGTGGGGTTTCGCCTCTCTCAAGCGAATGGAGGGACTCACCCCAGCAACTGTGTTCCAGGCAGTGGGAAAGGGGAAAGTGGGCAAGTGGAAGGCAGGCAAATTCCCCTTTTCACTTTGTTTTACTTTGCTAAAAGCTGCCAAAAGCAATATCCCAGAATTGGGTTGGCTCGCAATGGGGATTTATTAGGTCGTACGTAAGCTTACAGTTCTGAGGCTGTGAAAGTGTCCAAATCAAGGCCTCATCAGGCGATGCTTTCTCCCCAAGGACTGGCACATGGAGGATCTGTTGGTCTCTCCCTTCTCTTCCAGGTTTCTTGCTTCAGCTTCTGGATTCCTCTCTCCCAGTTTCCATTGATTTCAGCTTCTTGCTCTCAGGGCTTTTTCTCTCTGCTCCTGTGGCTTTTTCTGTTTCTCTCTGTGTTCATCCCATTTATAAAGGACTCCAGTAAGAGGATTAAGATCTACATTGGGGGGCACGGATGTAGCTCAAATGGTTGGGTGTCCCTCTCCCATATGGAGGGACCTGGGTTCGATCCTTGGGACCTCCCAGTAAAAAAAAAAAAAAAAAGATCTACATTGGGTCACACACAACTGCAGTAACCTAATCAAAAGAAGGTCCCACCTCCAATAGGTTCACACCCACAGGAATGGATTAGCCCTAAGGAAATGATTGTCTGGGGTCCAAAAAGCCTCAAACTACCATTCACCCCATCTTTTTATTTTGCAAATGTCAAACCTACAGAATATTTGAAAGGATAGTGCAGTAAACACCTATGTATGACTGTATTAGCCAAAGCGGTGCTGATGCAAAGTACCAGAAATCTGCTGGCTTTTATAAAGGGTATTTATTTATTTGGGGTAAAAGTTTATAGTTACAAGGCCCTAAAGAGCCCAGCTCAAGGTACCATAAGAGGTATTTTCTCACCCAAAGTCTGTTGCTACGTGTTGATGCAAGATGACAGGTGATGTCTGCGAGGGTTCAGTCTTCCTCTTCCTCTAAAGGCTCCATGGGTCGAGCTTCTTCCAATCTCAGCTGTAGGCTGGCATAAGGCTCGTCTCTGTTCCTGGGGCTTGTGTGGACTCAGCTGCTCTGGTCTCTTCACAAGGTCAGCTATAAACTAGCAGGTGAATGGCTCAACTCTCCCTGGGGGTCTAGGGCCAAAACCAATTTCTCTCTTCTGCCGTGTCTTTTCCTGTGTATCTACTTCCATGTGAGAGTCTCTGTTTTATCAGCCCACCAAGGGGGTGGGAACTCAACCCTGCACACCCTAATGACGTGGCTATATCAAAGGCCTAATCTTAACATAATTTAATCAAAGGCATCTCAGCTGAATCTAGGACAATCAAAGGGTATCACACCCAGAGGATCAGACCAGTTTACAAACATAATCAAATATCTCTTTTTGAATTCATAAATAATATCAAACTGCTACAATACCCTTCACCCACATTAACCAATTGTTAATATTTAAGCAATTTCCTTGGCAGGACCTGACCCAGAAGGCGCCTACATTACTCCCACTCTTGTCTGTCGGTAAAAGCTTTGGCACATAGAGGCTGAGAAATATCTCCTAGTATGAACCCTAGGAGGTTCTAGTACAAGAAAGGATGATGAAAGTTATTAAAAAAGAAAAAAAGAAGAAGATATGAGCGAATGGATACTGGGAGACAGTGAACCACCTCCAACAAACTGAATGGCTGTAAGGAGCTCTTCCTCTCTTCAGGTTGGATCCTGGAAAGCTTGGAGCAAATTTCCCAAATTTAGGTTCATCTCTAGAAGGTATGTAGGACTTCATGGTATGCAATTTACACACCCATCTCACTCGACTTTCCTACCTTCTTTCCTCATCCACTCATTTATCTCCCAAAATTGTATGAGTCTTTCTAATCAATCTTAAATCTTTTTTTGGAACAAGTTTAATTAAAAATTAATTTAATAACAACATACTGCATATAATTGTGCAGACTGCTCAAAATGCTTCTGAATGGACTTAAACATGGTTTGTTGTGTCATCTTTGATTACAACAGAATGTTTGTGTTACTTAAACCCGTATGTGGGTAGGGGACAGTCGTAGCATGGCCTGCCGTCTTTACCTGGGACACACCAATACATCCTGTGCCCAGGACCAGGTGTGTCCGCTGCCCTCTGCCTGTTGGTTAAAACACAGTTCCTTGTAGATAAGGGGACTGCCGGTCATTCCTTCCCCTCTGTCCCAAGCATGAGTGAGCATTCACTGGATACACTGGCTCTGGTGGGCACGTTTTAAGATGCCAGCTCACACCCCTTGGTCTATCTGTCCCTGGCAGGGAGGTGGCTGGGGAGGGAGCGAGGTTCCCCCACTTCAGCAGCAAGGTACACACAGGAGAGGGTTGCTGTGCCGAGAACATCTCCCTCCCGCTTGGGATGGAGAGCCTTGGCCATGAGGAACCAACGTCCCTACAGAAGCTGACCTCGCTCCATCCCCTCTGTGTGAGTAAAACATCTTTCCACCAGCACCCGTGTAATCGTGCTTTTCCTGGCGCTCCGACACCTGCCCTGGAGTGGGTTACTGTCTTTTTAGGGGTCTCTCCTTCGGACACTGTAACTGTACAGAGCTGTCAATAGTATGACATTGATCTTTATTTTGTCCAAGTGATTTCCAGCCCTTTTTTAAAAAAAAGGAACTTAAAGAAACTGTTCCAAAAAGTAAATAGAAATACAGGCTGCTTTACATAAATCAAGATCCCATCAGCCACTATACTTCATATTATGTGGAACACTATAATCTATTCCTAGTTATTTTATATCAGCCTGTATACTACTCTTGCTGTATACATGATACCAATTAATTACCTTTAATTCTTCTAATCTTTTTAATTTTTTCCCCTTGTAAAATGTTAAAAGGATACGCTTTTAATATTTCTAAGATAGTGCTATTTGATGTGAAGTACAGAAGTGTTTCAGTCTATGTTAAGGCTTATTGCTCTTGAATATGAATTAAAATCCTTTTAGGGTTAATCATTTTAGCCTTTGGCTGTAAGCAGATCCTTTTCAGGCCTTTGGTATATGGATCATTGTAGTCATTTGAAAGCAAAGACTAAATCCCCGCTTTAGAGCTAGCATTGGATTTTGCTCAGCACAGGTTCCCCAGTAACATGTGGGTTAGCTCCTGCGAGACGGGCCTCCCTGCCACTTGCAGACCAGCTTTCCTTGCCCGTTTTACCGTGACGGCCCCGCGCGCTCAGCTGACGTCCCGCGCCCCCGCGGCCGCTGATTGTTCCGCCGCAGAGCCAGCTTTGAGCAGTTTCATTCGGTCACGCTTACCACGGGTCCGCACCCAGCCCGGCGCTGGCGATGTCCAAGTCCAAGTCCAAAGTGCAAACTGAGGAGATGGGGCCCGAGACGCCGAGCGCTGTGAGTAACGCTCGCCCTTGGCCTCGCCCGGTCTGCGCCTAAGACGCTCGGCAGAGGCCAGAGGACCCCGACCCCAGCGACCCCGGGCTGCGCCGGCTCGGGCCACGCACGCGGGGCGCGGGGGTCTGGAAGGGGCCTGGCCCGCACAGCCCAGCGCCGCCACCCGCCAGCCGCAAACGCGACCCGCAGCCGCGCACCTGCGGCCGCCCGCTTCTAAGATGGGCGCGGCGGCCTCAAGGAGGGCGGCGTCACGCGGGGGCCGCGGGCCAATGGGCTTCGGGTCTGCGCCGCCGGGCCGGCGCGGCAGGCGGAAGTGCCGCGGGCCGCCGCCTCCGTCCCGGTTGCGGCCCCTGCCGGTTACATAACCCGTTGCGGGCTCCGCGCGGCCCCACTTCCCGGCTGCCTGCGACCCGGGGATGCGCTGAGCTCCACGACGCCGTCAGCTGCCGCCGGCTCCCGCCCAAGGTGAGGCGGGGGCCTCGGGGCCGGCCGGGGCGGCGGGACCGCGTCGGGGCCGGGGGGCGTCAGGCGGGATGCGGGCCGGGGCCCGGGCCCCTTCTTCGGCGCTGGGGCGGGGGTGGGCCGGGGGCGTCGGGTCGGCTCCCGGTTCCGCCGGGACGGGTGGAGGGAAGCCCGGGTGGGGGTCGTGGGCTTCTGCGCCGCCTCACGCCCGTCGCGTCTTCCCACTTGGGACTCGGGTTTCGCCGGGGGCGCGGTGAGGAGGAAGGGGCTGCGGGATCCCCCTTTGGCCCGGGGGGAGCTTCCGTGCCCGGCCCCGGGACGAGCTGTTGGAGAATTGAGAAGCTCAAGGGCAGCCCGCGCGTCGCTCTCGCCGGGGTCCCCCTCGAGCCGGAGGGTCCGGCCTGTTCCCGTCAGTGAAGCGAGTTGCTTCCCCCGCCCGCACCTCCGCTCCGGCACTTGTTGCACCGACTGACACGCCCTCCTAGGAAGTTCTGGAAGCCGACGGCCCTGGCTTCCTCTCTTTCCCGTCCTGCTGCCCCAGCTCTACCTTTTGTTGTGAAGACAAATCAGTTCCTTACGTTCCTGGTCATGCAGACCATACACTGACTCGGCCTCCTCCCCTTGGGGCCCTTTGCTCTTCCGAATTGGGCACTGCCCAAGGAGTAGAGGGCATCTGTAGCTTCTGTGGTTTGTCCCGCCGGAAAAAAAAAAGTTTGGGGAGGCAGCGGGGCCTTCTCTGGGCCAGTCATTATGAACATCAAGCAGCTGTGTGCGGGTCGGGTGATGGAGCCCAGGGCCCGGGGGTCGGCGGAGTTTCCTACAGTGAAGGCGCACAGTGGCTGCCTGGCCGATCTGTTTACACGCTGCCAAGTCCTTGAGCAATGCCAGCCGTGAAGGAAAAGGTTAACAGCACAATAGACCAGCTCCCTGTGCTGTCTGGAGTGGTAGTTAATCGGAGCCTCAGACCTGGAGGGGGCATTGCCAAATCCAGATATTTTCCTTTTACCAGCGTTCCGAAGGCGCAAACGGACCGAACCGGGAAACTGATGTAATTCCTAAGGTCATCTGTAGAAGATATACTGTTTTTGATGTAGAGGTGAATGTTAGAAGTTCTGTGGCCACAGCACTGGCCTGGGAGGGTATCATTGAATTAATTTGCTTCAAACTTCTAAGGTGGATACATTTTTATTTATATTATGTACTTAACATTTACATGTATATTTCATATGTAGCTATATATGCCTATGAAAATTCCTGATTTGCTTAAAGCTCAGTTAGAGAAGGTGGAATTAAAGATTAGAAGAAGGAAAGCAGGTGTAACTCAGTGGTTGAGTGCCTGCTTCCCATGTACGAGGTCCTGGATTCAATCCCTGGTACCTCCTAAAAGAAAAAGTGAACATAGGTCTGCATCTCCCCTTTTCTCAGACTTTACACCCACCTGAATTCATGTGCAAATTGGCCCTTTGAGAAGGGGGCTTCTCATCAGGTTGTGGTTTGCTGGAGCCTCATCTCCCTGAGCTTCCAGACCTGCTGGGTTTCTGTGAAGATAGTTAAAACCTGTCAGTAACAAAGTCAAGCTTTGGACTGGTGTCAATTTGCCAGAATAAAAATACAGAGACACTTTTTTAAAAGGTCGGTGTGTGTCCTATCTTTAGCCTCTCCCAGTTGTAACTTGAAGTGATTTTGTCACTGTTTATTTTAACCACACCCACTCCCAGCCAGTGTGGAGAGTATTTTTTGATGTGATTTGTAGAAGTTGCTTAGCAACAGCATGTAGTAGCTTCTGACTGGCATGGAAGAAAATTCCTGGAAATTAGGAGATTGAGGCTAAGAGCTTTACACCTGAGATGAGATTTGGGTGGCCCAGGAACAGTGCTGCTCTGTGCATCAGTGTCCTGCTGGCAGCCTTTTGGCTTCTGGTGGCTGGGGGTGTGCTTAGGCCAGGTGGACACACTGTTGTCACACCGGCTGCAGCCACAGGAGATGGGACCCTTCTGAGATCTCCGAGTTGAGCGCAGAGCCTGTGTCTTTGCTCTGCTGGCATAGCCCAGAGGTCCCCATCGCGTCACTAACAGCTCTCCCATTTGGCTGCTTATCAGGCACTGTCTGTTCTTTAATGGTGGCACCTTTATATCTACATCTTCTTTCCATCAGCTCCTATCGACATCTCATTCTGAAAGGAACCTACAAAGCCCTCGTGGTTTTCACTTCAATTTCTCATTTGCAGAAAGCCTAACCGGGGTGTGAAACTCTGAATCCAAGCTAGTTTTGCTTATGTCTGTGTATGTGAAGTGCTTTCAAGTAAAATGCTGATTTGCAAGATGATGCTGAAGGTTTTGAGTCTCCTTCTGGCTAATTGCAAATGCTGAATTTGATTCAGCAAATATTTGTAGTGCCCTCGATAACTCCAGGGTCGGGCCACTTTCCCTAAATATTCTTTTTAACTTGACCCTCTGATGGGAACTGGCTGGCAGCCTGTTCAGGGTTCTCTGACGCTGGGTATCTTACACTGCTGATTAAAGGAAGAAAGACCTATACATTTGATTATAAATAGAATTATTACCCTTTTTGCCCCAAAATAGATTCTCTAAGCACCAATTTTAAAAAAAATATTTTATTTATTTATTCCCCCTCCCCTCGTTTTTGCACTTCTGTTCTCTGTATACTCTTCTGTGTCTGCTTGTCTTCTCTTTAGGCAGCACCGGGAACTGATCCGGGGACCTTTCCGGAGTGGAGAGAGACTGCTTAATCTATTGCGCCACCTCAGCTCCCTGATCTGCTGCGTCTCTCGTTGTCTCTCTTCTGTCTTTTTTGTTGCATCAGCTTGCTGTGCGGGCCAGCTTGCTTTTCACCAGGAGCCCCAGGAATCGAACCCTGGACCTCCCATATGGTACATGGGAGCCCAACCAATCATTTGAGCCATATCCGCTTCCCAGCACCAAAAATTTTTTTTTTTAACTATAATTCACCTTTTATTTATTTATTTATTTACTTATTTATTTATTTATTTTTATTGTGGGTAAAAATCAAATTTTTCACAATACATACCAATATTTGTAAAATTATATATAAATATATATGCATATATGTGCATTTGCTTACCAAAAAAAAAAAAAAATATATATATATATATATTTTTTTTAAGGTGCTTAGATTACCTAAATATTACACGGAAACTACAGGGATTCCCATGTTCCCCACCTCCCACACCTCCACAACATCCCACACAAACATCTCCCACAAGTGTGGCCCATCACCCTCAATAGACCTACACATCCTGGGGCCTTGCCATCAACCATAGACCACAATTCACATCGTAGACCACACTCTCTCCCACACAGTTCTGAATGGTGTGTGCTGATTTAAAATGGCCTACATCTGTTGCCACAATGGCACTCAGAACAACCTCCAGTCCCGAAAAAGCCCCTGTATTTCAACTGCACATCCCCTCCCTGCCCCGAAAGTGTCCAGTGGTCACTGGCTCCACCTCACTGTTATAATTTCTTCCATTGCTAGAATCACCATATGTGTACAACAGAACACCATTAAGTCCACTCTAGTCCAGAGTTCTTCCCCCAATCCTGAGGGGTCTGGGATGGTGATGTCCACTCCACCTCCAAGTGAGAGAGGGCTTATATCCCATGGATATGGTGGGTGGGATGATCCTGCCTGCAGATGCAGGCCCTCTCCATTCCCTGGGCCGGCCGTTGCCCATAGTTGTCTCCTCACCAGGTGACTTGGATGAGTCCATTGAGCTGTAGGGTAGGGGTTGCAGCTCCACCGAGATTCCACGCACACCTGGCACATAGGTAGGCCAGAGGCTCCAGTCTCTGGAAGTATACCTAAAAACTCCAGCATCACATATAGGTTTTAATAGAAGGGACTGATGAACCATGTGCAGGGAGGACTTATTTGAGTCCAATTCTGTCACTCTCAGGAGCACAGATTCCAAAATAGAGCCCACTGATAAGGCATCAGTCTCTGGGGCAATCCCCCCTTATATAGGACCTGGGTGTCTCCAGAGCCCTCAGGAGCCCCTCTGTGTGGGGTGATATGCACTTTGGTGTTCTATGAGATCCTACTGAGGTGTGCATAAGCGTTACCTCTGGGATGACCTCCCGACTCTCTTTGAAGTCTCTTAGCCACTTGAACTCATTTGTCTTTACCTTTTCCCCCTTTTATTCAAGGTCTTTTTCCAGTTGTGTTGCCAGTTGGCACTTGGTATTAATACCTCATTGCCAGGGAGGCTCGTCCCCAGGAGTCATGTCCCACGTTGGGGGGAAGGTAATGCATTCATATGCTGAGTTTGGCTTAGTGAGTGGCCACGTTTGAGCAACAAGGAGGCTCTCAGGTGGCAACCCTTAGGCACCCCCATAACAGTAAGCTAAGTTTCAGTTACAAGAGCAAAGACTCATAAGGGTAGTCATCAATAACAAGAACTCATCAGTGGGCCATCCTCTTTTGACAGACACTGTCCCTGCACTCAGAAGACTGTTGCTGTTCCCTTGGAGACTGTGGCAGAGCTCTCCAGGCTAGGAATTCAGATTCCCTCATTTATTGTGTGATTGTCCACCCATCGTGACCATGCCCCATCCTTTGATCTTTTGAACAATTTTGTATATCTTTCATGTATATTCAGATGAACTTACTCCCATGAATCCCCCCTCCCAGACACCCCCCACCAATAATCCCCTGCAGCACCCATTGTAACCCTTCTGTGATCTAAATCTTCCATGAACATGTAGCCCATATAATAATCAAATACACTTAATAGGAAAAAGAAACAACAATGATAAGCTTAAATGCAAGAGACAAACATAAGGAAACTCAGGAAAAAAAAACAAAAAAACAAAAAAACAAAACAAAATATAATTAGCAGATTGGGACATTCAAAAAAAGTCTGACTTTCAATATCCTTATTGTTATAAATTTTTTTTTTCCTTTTATCACTGTGTTATCGGGTGTCCGGTGTGCCGTGACACCTTCCCCCTCTCAATCCCCAGTATTTCCCAAATTTTCATTTAATTTTCAAAGAAGTTTTAGGTCACAGCAAAGTCACACACGGAATACCAGAGACTCCCAGATACCAAACCCCCCCACACCCCATATTAAAACCTTTTTTTTTTTTGATTTTAGGATTGTTATAACTGTTATACAGATAGCAAAATACAGCAACTAAACATTGTCAATGATTTACAGTATAGTTTACAATTTAGATGATACAGTTTAATAAGTTTTGATGATATTTACCATGTCCTGTGTCCATTACTGTAAGGTAATGAAAAACCTTTCCCATGACCACTGAATACCCCATTAGATCTTAACTGTTCCTTCCTCCCCACCCCCCTGGGGCATATGACACTCCCGTCTTGACTCATAGAATGTCAAGAATCATAGTTACATGCCCTGGGTTATTTGAACCTGCCCTTCCTAATCTACCCACCTGTCAACCCTGCACCTCCAAACCCAGTAATCACTACCCACCTGTCCTATCCTTAATATGCAACTACACTCTATCCCTTTACCGTAGATTATGTCCACGTGGATGGTGGCTCACAGCCTTCTTTCTCGTTCTCTCCCTTGTTAACCTGTCTTTCAGACCATGGTTCTCAGAGCCTGCTCGCTCTCCTCAGTTCACATCAGTGAGGTCATGTACTGGTCATCCTTCAGGCAGCACCAATTTTTAAACCCCGTATATTTTCAATAGCATGACACTTTGTTCATGGATGCTAGAAACAAATGTTCCAAAGGAAGATTCAAAGTTGTAATGAAGCAAAGAGGAAGTTGTTGTGGAAAGAGTCACAGGACAAATATTGAGAAAGCCTTTTTTCCTTTTGCTTCCAGAGGAAGCCAAAAGAAAGGTACTTTGTCATCTTTAACAGATCACGTTTAAAAACAAACAAATGAAAAAAACCTCCCAGCTCTATTTCTTGTTATATAGTTATTACTAAAAATCAAATTGTGTTCTTTTGGTTTCCTGTATTCCTGAAATAGGATCTATTTGGGCAGCAAGGGGTTGACACTTGAGTCCATCTTGAAAATAACTTAGAGGAAAAACCTTTTCATTTTATAAAAGAGTGGGTGGGTGATTTTCCCTTCTCACCTGGAAACTGTGACTCCAACAGTATTTCTGTCATTGATGTAGTGTGGGTGGGTGTACTGTTGGATACTTTTTTCCAGACTTGTTTCTTTTTGGAAATTGACCTGTTGTGACTCTAGTTGGAAACTGCTCAGAGGGTATTCTGTTGGTAATCTTGATTAGTTCACAAGGTCTGCTTAGACCTTTGCTGCTTTTCTCTGTCCTTGGTCCCAAATTTCTTTGCTGCTCCTCTGGCTTCCTGTTTTTAAGCTTATTCTTGAAACACGCAAACAGAAAAGTACACTCCCTGCCTGATGAGTGGCCGTGGCCGTGAGGTGAGCACACCTGGAGCCCCGCCCAGCAGACCCTCGTGCCCCTTCCAGGCAGGTGCCCTCCTGTTTAAAAAATATTTTTTTCTTGTAGGAAACCAAACTATTAGCAGTTATATTGGGGATGGGGTGAGAAGTAGGGGATTCTTAATTTTTGCCTTCTAGTGCGTGTGAATTTTTATTTCACTATGAACATGCATTTTACAACTTAAAAAAAAAAAAGAGATTTTAAAAGAGCGTTTCCCCCCCTCAAGAAAAGTAAGCAATGGTTATCTTGAAACTTCTAAAGACTTTTGGATATTGAAATTTATAAAGCCACTAAAATTACTTTTTAATAGTTACACAAGAACCTGTTAAAAGATTTTGCTGCTGTATGTCCTTGTCCACAACCACCTCCTCTTTGCTTCATTACAACTTCAAATCTGTGTTTAGAACATTTATTTTCAGCATCAGTGCCCAAAACTCAGTGCTCTTCCAAGGGTATGGGGTTTAAAAGTCAGTGCTTAGAGTCTATTTTGGGGCAAAATGAGTAATAATTCTACTTATAATTTGAAGAGACACTGTAAAATTTCCAAGTTCTCACTAATTAAAAACAACCCACAAGATTATTTTAATATAAAAATGGATTTGTAATTTTCACATACCACCTACAAGACTTTATTATTTTCTTATTATAAAAATAGCGCAGGCTCATTGCATAATGAAAGCTCAAATGAGATGGAAAAGAGCGATGCAGAATGCAAACATCTGCCTCAGTTCCAGAAGCAAACGTTGGTAGGACTTCAAAATACTTTGAAAAAATTATTTTAGTTATAAAAGTTAACCTAGAGGGGTCGGATGTGGCTCAACTGGTTGGGCGTCCGTCTCCCATATGGAGGGACCCAGGTTCGATCCCCGGGACCTCCCGGTAAAAAATAAAAAAATAAAAAAAAAGTTAACCTAGAGGCCCTCTGTTTTTATTAAATTCCACACCGACTTAAAAGCAATGATTTTTAAGTGAAAAAGAAAAAAGTTAACCTAGTGATCAAGTGGTCATTTCTACCAGATTTGACCCACTTTTCATATTTAACATTTATCCGATTCTGAAGGATCTTAAATGCAAATCCAGATAAGCAGAGGTAAAAAAAACAAATAGCAAAGTCCAAGAAAGCCGAGTGGGAAGAGGGAAGGAGGGCGGCCGGGGGCGCTGCCTGCAGCTTTCCGGGGAAACTGAGTAGCTACAGTTTCCCTGTCACCCACTCACCCCTCAACGGAACTGAGGGTTTCTTGTAGGCCTTTAAGTTCCCTGTGGAAAAACAGACAAGCTCTTGGTTGGGTTTGAACCCCCACCCTAGATCGGATCCCTTTTTGGGTGTTTCTCAAGAGTCTGCTTAAATCAAAACATTTTACATTCTTTGTCTTCCCACCCCCCAAGAAAAGCTCGCTTTTACTGGTATTTTTGTTGGTGTCGTCCGTGTCTCTTTTTAAACCAAACCAGTTGACCCACTTGCTCGGTCTTACTTAGAATCGTGTTCTGGGAGCTACCCTGGCCTGCGGCCTCCGCCAAGACCCCAGTCAGACAGCCCCAGGGGCAGAGGCGCTTCTCTACCCTCCGACACCTCCGTCTTAGGTTCCGGGAAGATGGGGCTCTGCCTGCCGCAGCCCTGAGACAGGGTGGCCCAGTGGCCAGGGCTTGGCGGCGCATCTCCTGGCTCCCAGCTCAGTGTGATGTCTTTTCTCCCACGTCACAGCCTTGGCTCTGTTTTTCCTCTTTGTCCGTGTCCCACCCCAAACCCAGTCTGTTGTTCTCCAGTTCTGACACTGAGCGAAGGGGCCGCCACCACCCGGTCATTATTCCTCGCAGAAACTTGCAGCCTCACAGGCTCCTGTGGCCACGCTGGCCCCAGGGCTTCGGGAGGAGCCCCGTGCTTGGGTGGGGGTGTGGGGGTGTCTGTGCACAGTGGCCTGAGTATACGCCCCCACACCTGACCGCAGCGGACGTGAGATAAAACAACAAAATGGGAAAATAAAGTTTAGACCAAAACACGATCTAGCTCCTCTTGAGACGTTCCGCAGAGCTGCAGAGCATGACTGCAACGGGTCCAGGGCCCCTTCCTGATCTGCATGGTCCTTGGCCTTGCCTTGCCATCCTCAAGGATCTGGAAGGGGGCTGGCGTTTCAAGTGCAAGCACACCCCAAGTTCACTGGAGAACTTGAGCCCTACCAGCAAAGGCTGCGGTCTGTAGAGGGCTCTGTCTTAGCTGCCTGGTCCAAGCATTTTGCAAACAGCATTTGCTTCATGCCTCACACTCATCGAAGGAGGTGCATTTGATCCCTACTTTATAACCCTCTCTGCCCACCAGGATATCACAAGCCCTCGGGCTCCAGAAATGAAACTGCTCAGGGGGTCAGCAGGGGTCTCAAACTGTCCCACCAGATCAAGGGAGGGCCCCACTGGACACTTTCTCACGAGCCCTGGGCGACCTACCATAGCCAGTCTTGAGCCCCAAATGCTGCAGGGCTCCCTTCCCTCTCCTTGGACCTGCTATTCCATGCTCAGATGGGGGTGTGGGGTCAGGGGTCACAGTGGCTGGCACGAGGAGGGGCAAGCCTCCAGCCCCCACCTGCAGATCGTCTCCAGCTCTGCATGGCCAGCCCAAGACCTCTGGGCTCTGCAGGGAGGCCACGGGGGCCATCGGTAGCTGTGGGCCCCCCTCACATCCTCCCCACCCCAGTGGAGGACCAGCCATCTGCAATGCCGGCCTTCATGTCTAAACTGACCCCCTCTGACACCTTCCTTCCTTCCACAGCACACGGGCTCCAGCCTTCCTAACTGCCCTCAGTGGGGGCCGGGACAGGTCGGGCCTGGGACAGGTCAGCACTGAATATGCTGCATTTCCCCCTCCCTTGATTGCGACGTGTTTGTTTTAAGTCGAAGCATCTAAAGAACGGGCCTTTGGAAATATAGAAGTATTTTCAGTAGTGATGCAAGAATCCACAAATAGCTTTGTTTCTTGGAGTCTGGAGTTTTTCCAGAAAGTTGAACGGGGAACAGATCCTGCCCCTTTAGTCAAGAACCTTGCCCCAGGGACACTGGCAAAAAAATGAAAAATCCCAGCACACAGGAGACACTGATTTATTATGGAGCGCTCCCTTTGCCACCCAGCCTCAATGTACAGACTTTTAAAGACCTTTTAAGATCAACTTTATTGAAATATGCCTACAATAAAATGCACCCATTTAAGTGTAGTGTTAAATGAGTTTTGACAAATGTTTATATGTGTGCAGCTACCACCACAATCAAGACAATAGCGAGCATTTCTTTTTTTTTTTTTTTTTTTTTAAAGATTTTATTTATTTATTCATTTATCCCCCCCTTGCTGCCCGTGCTCGCTGGGTCAGCCAAGCACGCCGTGCGGGCGGGCCCGCCCCCACCAGGAGGCCCCGGGAACCGAACCCGGGGCCCCCCATATGGCAAACGGGAGCCCCACCGACTGAGCCACAGCCGCCTCCCAATAGCGAGCATTTCTGTCACCTCAGAAAGTCCTCTCCGGTTAGTCCCCTGCCCCAGGCACCCATGGAGACTCAAGGCCATGCTTCCTAGCACTCCCTCTCCCTCTCTTCCTGTGTCCACCCCATCTGGGCCCCAACACTGCCCACTGGCTTAGCGGACCTCCGCCTGCACTCTTGCCCACAGCTCCTGGTCAGAGCTGGCACGACCTGGGCGTGGGCTCTGCCTCACGGAGGCAGCTCGTCACAGCGCCGTGGCCATGATCCAGAATACTCTGGGGCTCAGCTGATGAGACATCCGGGGTGCTGGCGAGAGGGAGGAAGGCATCAGTCACGCCACCCTGGTCCTAGGCAGCCACTAATCTACTTTCCGTCTTTATGAATTTGCCTGTTCTGGACATTTGGTATAAATGGAATCATGTAATATTTGTCCTTTTGTGCCTGGCTCGTTTCACTGAGCATTGTGCTTTCAGGGTTTATCCATGTTGTAGTGTGGATCAGAACTTCATTCCTTTTTATGGCTGAATAGTACACCGCTCTCTGGACCACGTTTTGTTTATCCTTCGTCTGTTGGTGGGCATTCCACTTCAGGGCTGCGTGCTGGTGAGTTTATGGGCCCATGCTTGGGCTCCCTCCGTTAAGAGTGAGGATTATGTCTTCACAGGGGTGTAGGAGCAGGATTCTCACAGCTCCTCCCCATGTGGCCCCTGGACTTGGGTGCTGAGGGTGAGTTTGGGCTTGCCCACCAGGACTTCCCCCACCGGTGAGTGCAGCAGGGAGGAGAGGGCCGCGTGCTTTGGCCTTTGTCTCGGGAGCCATCTCTGAAAAGTCTGAATGGAGGAAGGTGGCTTAGCTTTGGATGATGTAGATTGTTGGTTCTGTCCCAAAGGCTCACGGTCTGACAGGGCCTTCTTGAGCTCCCCAGTTTTCTCGGCCCTGAAGCGGGGGAGGTGCGGGAAGTCCGCCGGAGCTGGCCCTTGGGTTGATACTCAGCATTTGAGGCGGATTCCTCAGGCTCTGCGGTCCCCGAGCAAGCACACCTCCTAAGGACAGTTTGCCTGGGTTCCTGGGCTGTGCAGCAGGTATCCTGTCGCTGTTTGCCGCCTTGGGGGGATCTGAGAAGGCTGGTCCCCTTCCCCGATAAACTCCCTGAACCAGGAGCTTAACCCCACCAGGGCTTGGCATGCCAGTCCGAGAGCCAGCAGCAGTCCCCGTCATGGAATTTCCAGAGGCCCACCATGGCTGGTGCAGAATGCCAAGGCTGTTTAATCCAGTCACCTGGAAAATTCACCATCCATATCTGAAACCCAATCTCTGTGGAGATTAGAGGCCACTGTTTTTTATGTTTCAATTAGGAACATTTTCAAGTATCCACTAAAGTAGAACAACATACCTCCACGTCTCCATCATCTAGATTCAACAATTATTAACATTTTGCCCCCTTGTGTTCCAATTAAACTAAATTCCAGAACATTCTGTCCTTTCGCCCCTCAGTATCCAGTGTGCATCTGTAAGGAATGGGGACATTTTCGTACTGCGCCACACTGCCCTTCTCATGCCTGGCAAGAGCAACAACACCTTCAGGTGTAACTTGTGAGAGGACTTTATGCTTTTGTGTGTACGCTTAGCCAGGGAACTCTTTTTAAAAGCGTCTGGGGTAAACCACATGGATCCAGGGGGCTGGGAGCAAAGTCCACAGAGAAAAGAGGCGCCTGGGCTAGCCAGGCACTCCCGAAGCTGAACTGGGAACTGAGAGCAGCGTAATTTAGGAGTCGGAGCAAAGCGCCCCAGAATGCCCGTGCTGGCCCTGAGAAGCAGCTGGGTCGTGCCACTCGGGGCTGGGGGGCTGTGGCAGCTCACGCTGGCGGCAGCTTCCCCTCTGCCCAGCCCGCCACAAGCACCTTGGCCTCATTCTGGCCTCAGAGCAACCACTTTACCGAGGAGGCTCAGAGAGGCTAATGAGCGGAGGCCAAGCTCGAAGTCCTCTTTCTTGGGGACAAGAGGGTCACCCCGTGTGGCGGTGGCTGTGCTGGAACCTCGAGGAGAGTGGCATTTTTAGGGGTGACTGAGGAGCTGGCCCCATCCTACCACAGGTGGCTCCTTGACTCCTGACAGCACAGTCTTGGGAGAGCGGCTGGGGCCTCACCCGGGACAGCGAGGGAGCCAAGTCCTCGCCAGGGAGGGCTCCTTTTGGATGGGTGACTTGAAAAGCTAATGACAACTATTTTGGCTGACCAATCCGTTTTCCCAAGAATTGGCCGACCAGCTGAGAGGCACTGTCACAGCCATTTGAGCCATGAGCGGCCCAAGGGCACAGTCGCCAAAGCGTCCTGGGCCATGGACCCATCCTGGGCACCACCCAGGAGTGGGGGTGGCAGGGTCCAGCAGCCAGGGGAGGGGTGCTGAGCAGTGAACGGCCCCACTGTGTAGGAACTCAGTATTCTAACCACTTAGGGCTTTTTTGTTGTTGGCTTGGGTTTTGGGTTTTGGGTTTTAGATTTTGGGTTTCAAACAAGCCCACCCAGCTGGTGGTGACCCGCCAATCCCACAGGCTGCTCACGCCAGCGTCGTGGTCGCCTAAAAACCAGGGCCTCAGCGGTTACCCTGGCCCTGACCAGGAGACAGACTCGTGTTCTGGGCCAGCTCAGCTCTTAGAGCTTCCGGAAGCCAGCTCTGCTTTGCGCTCCCCCCCCCCACATTACCAGTCTTGTCTAGAAGGAAGTCTAGAGGGCAGGTGCCATGTCCGCTGCTCCCTGACCGGAACTGCCTGGGTCCTCCAGTCTTCAGGCAGGAGCACCCCAGTTTTGTGTCTTGAGGAGCTTTCTGAGCCAAACCCTTCAGAGCCAACCCAGCTAGTGAGGCCCTCAGGATGGCCAGGTGAGGCTCCCAGGGCTGCCGGAAGTGCCCAGCCCATCGCAGGAGGGATCCCTCCTGCACATGAGCACTGTGGGGACACAGGCTGAAGACACAGAAAGGGGGAGAAAGGTCCCTCTCTTTTCAGCTCTCGGGCCAGGGCCGTAGAGGGGGGTGTGGTCAGGCGTCAGGGTGGCACGGTCTGCATTCTCAGTCTGCTGTGTGCTGGAAAGATAGAGGCCCCGATTTCCTGTCCCAGGCTAGCTCGGGGGTGCAGGGCCCCCAGCCTGCCGGGTGCCATGAAGGGGATGGTGACCCAGCTGTGGACCTGTCATCACCCAGCCCAGAGTGGCCGGGGCCCCTGCCCTCCATTGGCTCCTTGCCTGACCACCCAGCTGCTCCCTGGGCCTGGGGTGCTTCCAGCACACACGGCCCTGGAGACCCTCCCTGAGAGTTGGGGCCAGCCTCGAAGGAGACCACCTGCTTGCTGGCTCAGCCCGTGACAGCTGGCATGTTAGGACACGACCCAGCCTGCTGCACCCTTCCCAGTGAGCCTCCCGCCCCTCTCCGAAGGTCTGTGGGAACCAGGCATGGGCGGCGGTCAGGGCAGCAGGTGCAGGTGACCTCAAATAAGTGCTGGGAGCGTTCCACACAGACCTGCTGCGCCGGGAAAGCGTTCTTGCCTCTTAGACCTTCGGGCGTCACCTGCACTGCCATGGTGCCCCCTTGCGGGACTGGTTCCTAAAGTGAACTTAGGCACGTCACGGCCATCGACTTCAGGATACCCTCCTCCTGCTCCCCACCTTTCTGTTGTGGAAACTTTGGAGCAGATGGAAAAACTGAACATAGAGAACTCTGAGTACCTGCACTGACAGCAGTTGTTAGAGTCATATTTGCTTCATGTGTAAGCAGGTGTGTGTGTTTTTTTTTTTCTGGACCACTTAAAATTCCTTGTAGACGTCATGTGGCATCACTCCAGAGCATTTCAGCATCCCTCTCCTGAGAAGGACTTTCTCCTACACGACTGCTACCCCCTTTCTCTGGGAACGCAAAGAACAATTCCATCTCTGTTGTCTAGTCCATGTTTAAATTTGTCCAAAATGTTGTCTCTCCTTATTTTTCCTAAGAGGGAACCACATGTTATGTTGATTTATAGATCTCCTTAGTCTCTGAGTCTATCACGGTTCCCCGCTTTTTTTTTTTAATGGCTTTGACTCTGAAGAGACCAGGCCAGCCGTCTTGTAGAACACGTGCTGTGTTTGTCGGGCGTCGTGGGGCATCACGTCGCTTAACTTGGTCCTGCAGTTGTGCCGCTGGGGCTGTAGGCTCGATTGGGTCCCCTCTGTGAGTGGGTTGGCTGGGTGGGCCACTGGGGTGGGCGTGACTGCCCCTTCTGCCCATCTCCCCATTGGAGGTTTTCCCTTTGCAGTTAGTGATTCCTGAGGTGTGGGGATGGGGCCTGGACACCTTCACCTGCTCTCCAGCCACTTCCACCCTTGCTTTAGCATCCTTTGATGATTCTTGCTTGGCACAGTTATTTCAATCAGTGGCTCCCAAATGGGGATTTTTAATTCCATCAGTACCTCTATTTTTTTTTTTTTTTTTTTAATAATTAAAAAAAAAAATTTATTCCCCCCTCCCTCGTTGTTTTTTTTCCCACTGTCTGCTCTCTCTGTGTTCTGTGCTGTGTCTGCTTGTCTTCTCTTTAAGCAGCACCGGGAACCAATCCTGAGACCTTCCAGAGTGGGAGAGAAGTACTCAATCTCTTGCACCACCTCAGCTGCGTCTCTTATTGTATACTGCATCTCTTATTGTCTCTCCTCTGTCTCTCTTTGTTGCGTCATCTTGCTGCACCAGCTTTTTGCACGGGTCAGTTCTCCTGCACGGCCAGCACTCTGCGTGGGTCAGCACTCTACATGGGCCAGCTCTCTGCTCAGGCCAGCACACCACACGGGCTAGCTTACCTTTCACCAGGAGGCACTGGAAATTGAACCCTGGACCTCCTATATGGTAGATGGGAGCCCAATCACTTGAGCCACATCCATTTCCCAGTATCTCTACTTTAATTGGCTGTCGTTCTTATGTGAAAAAAGAACTTTTCCTCGACCGTTAGTGATGAACTACACCATCCTCCTAAAAAAGACAGTAAATGTGTAATTTCTTTCTTAGTTACCAGTTGCCAACATGAAGATAAAGGTTTTTGTTTTCCCTTTGGACAGAGCTCAATATTTGGCTTTTTCCTTCCTTCCTCTCCTTGTCTCTCCCTCTCTCCAAATAAAATGAGGCAGGCTGCCCCATGTTGGATTGAATGTACTGGATTCAGCCTGGATTGAATGTACTTTTCCTCACTTAAAAGAGTCATTGGTGGCTCAAAGCCCCTGATTCACTTTTCTGTTTCTCTGAAAGTTTCATTTTTCCACCCAGGATTCTCCATCTCCTGGACTGAGGATGAAACCAGGTGTGACCCCCATGGCGCAGGCCACGCACCCTGGTGACGAAGCCAGTGCTGCTTGGACCTGGGAATCTAGCCCGTCCAGCCATTCATGCCCCTACGCTTCCCCGCCGCGCCCCGGCTGTCAAGCCACACTGGGTGGTTGGGGACAGGGGCTGAGCCGTGCCTCTGTCTGTCTGCTGGCAGCCTCTGGCCTGGTGTTGAGAGAAGTCGGACCAGGCGGGGGTGGTTGCAGTGAGGGAATAGCTGTGTGAGCTGGGAGACCAGCTAGTGAGAAGCCAGGGCTGTTGGGGAGCTCAATGGGCAGCTCAGATGGGGAGGGAGGTGAGAGAAGAGAAACCTACCAGAGGCCAGGCCTCCCTCAGCAAAGGAGGGGGGCGTGAGGGGAGCCCACACCCTCATCCTGCTAGCCCTCCCTGAGCCCCGGTTTCCTCACCTGCAAAGTGGAGGTGACTTGACACCTAGTGCCCGAGGTTCTGGGGAGGGACAGAAACCTGCATGGCCACTGAGGCCTCCCCGGCTGGGGCAGGGCTGGCTCTTCCCATGCCCCCTGCCCCATATGAGGTTGGTGGAGGGAGGAGGTGGGTGCCCCATGAGGCGGGGTGCTGGGTGCCGCTCTCCAGGCGCCACTCCTCCCTCCACAGGTGTGAATGACAGAGGTGGTACCGTCCAGCGCGCTCAGCGAGGTCAGCCTGCGCCTCCTCAGCCACGATGACATAGACACTGTGAAGCAGCTCTGTGGCGACTGGTTCCCCATCGAGTAAGTAGGAGTGGGGGGTGCTGCGAATTGGATGCAGAAGCCAGAAGAGGCCCCTCCACCCTGGGGCCATCCTGCCTGCGTGAAGGCAGGCGAGGACTGCCCTGAATCACGACCCTGCACCCTGTCTGCGGCCGGGCTTCCCCTGACGTCGTGCGCACCTTACGTGCAGACCTCCCCAAAACAGGCTTGGCTGAGCAACTTCAGCTACAGAGATGTTCAGTGCAGTGGTGTTTATAATTCTGAAAATCTAGAAGCAACCCAAGGGTCTTAACAGAAAGGAATTGATTACGTACATTAGGATATGTGCCTGCAGCATAATATTATTCAGCCAGGGGGAAAAATCTGTTGTAGATGCATATTTGTTAACAGGAAAAAAAATTTTTTAAGCGATATTAAATGAGAAAAGCAGACTACAAAACCGTATGTGTCATGATCGCATTTTTATTTACACACACACAGATGAAAGTTTGTGAGGATACATACCACATAGCAAAGTGTTAAAAGTGGCTTGGGGCCTGTGGTCTAAGAAACAAAACACCCACTCATAACACCCAAGTGCCTCCACCCCCCTGATGGCAGGGGGGCTTTTTCTGGCTGTCCCTAAATTCTGCCTTGTGATGATGCATCCTTGGAGCTACACTAAAGATTCTCTTCTCTGCTTTCCTCTGAGGGGCTTCGCCTCCGGGCTTGTCCTCATACCTACCCAGAGAGGTTTCATGAACTCAGGTGCCACTCAGCTGTGAACTTGGCTCTCCCCAGACCACTTCCCCCAGTCTTCAGGGTGAAAACAGTTTCACAAGATTCTTGTAGAAGATCATAAAAGGGTCTGTTATCCGTGGGCTGCCAAGGGTCCTAAACTCTGAACTCGCACAGCTGAAGAACGGGCTGCGTTTTGCTGTCCCCCATGCCCTGTTCTCATCAAGACTGTCACTGGAGGTTCCCCCTCTCATAACTGATGTCTTGTCAAATCGGTTTCCCCATCAGAAATTCCCAGCCCTGACAACTGGGTGGAGGTTGCGTGGTAGACGCGCTCCTGTCGCCCTTGGCAGTGGCTGGCAGTGGCTGGCAGTGGCTGATGCAGCCGCGAATCCCCTTGGGTTCTAATGCCTGGAGCACCGGCAGGAGCCACGCTGAGCCCTGGCCAGGTCCCCCTAAGTTTGTTCTCTTCCTCAGGTACCCAGACTCATGGTATCGTGATATCACGTCCAACAACAAGTTCTTCTCTCTTGCTGCAACCTACAGAGGCGCCATCGTAGGAATGATAGTAGCTGAAATAAAAAGTAGGACCAAGATACATAAGGAGGTACGTGATGGGGGGGGCTGAGGAAGGCCTGTCATGGGGTCACACTGCATGCACTGCCTGCTCTTTGGCCCTTTGTCTTAGATGCCTTGTGGGAGGAATCCAAGCTTTTTAGCTTTCGATTTTGAAATAATCTCACACTTACAGGACAGTCGCAAAAATATACACACCCCATACAGAGAACTCCAACATACCCCCAGCTCCCCCCAGACATCCAGATCCAGCAATTTTAACATTTTATCACCTTTGCCATATCATTCTGTGTATCTGCTGTCTGTCTTGTGGACATTTTGAGAGCAGTTTGCACACATCATAGTCCTTCAACACATATTTCCATGTGCATTGTAAACAAACAAGATATTCACATATGTGACCACTGTAAATGAACTATCAAGTTCAAGAAATTCAGCATTCTTATAAAGCTTACAGCCTATATTCTAATTTTTTCTTATGTCCCAATAATATCCTTTTCAGCGTTTTCTCTGCCATTCTTTGATCCCATCCAGTGTCATGTATCACATTTGTCATCACCTCTTCAGTTTCCCTCCCTTCATAGACACAGCCTAAATCTCCCCACCCCAGCCCCTATTCAGTGGGATCAGTCACTTCACAACGTTGCAGTGCCCTCACCAGCATCCATTATGAGAACTGTCCCTTCACACCAAGCAGAAACCCTATTCTCATTCTGCACCAGCTCCCCGTTGGTGCTGCCGCCCACCTCTGGTAGCCTGTCCTCTGCTTTCTGTCTCTGAGTTTGCATGTTCTCTGATTTTTGTGTGTGTTTGATCACCATGGGACTTAAACATACTAAAGCTATAACAATTTTGTTTGCTTTGGTATCAACCTAACTTCAATAGAATGTATAAACTATGTTCCTATACCCCTCTGTCCCCCACCTTTATGTAGTTCTTGTCCAATAAATTACATGTTTTTCCATTAGGAGTCTAAAACCATTGATTTACCCTTATATTTTATGTGTTTGCTTTTTAGGTCTTTGTATTAGTTTTCTCATTGCTAAAGCAAATACCAAGCAGTGGCTTGGCCTACACAGTGGGAATTCATTGGCTCATGGTTTAAGGCCAGGTGAAGTCCAAAAGTGAGGCATCACTTAGGCAATACTTTTTTCTGAAGAGTGGCGTTCTGGGGCTGGCTGCCGGTGATCTTTAGTCCTTGGTTTTTCCATCAAATGACAATGCACATGGCAGAATCTTCTCCTTTCTCTTCCAGGTCCCATTGACTTTTGGTTTCTTGCTTCCCATGGCTTTCTCTCTGTCTAAATTTCATTCCACTTGTAAAAGACTCCAGTAATAGAATTAAGACTTAACATAATTGAGTTTGGTCTTACCTTAACTGAAGTAACCTCATCAAATTCCTGCTTGCAGCGGGTTACTACCCACAGTAATGATTAAGTTTAAGAACATGTTTTTCTGGGGTACATAGTCCCAAATCACCAAAATCCTGTAGGAAGTAAAAATACAATAGTGCAGGTATTTGTATTTACCCATGTCATTTTTATTTATCCATGTCATTATCTTACTGGAGATCTTTATTTCTTCATGTGGCTTCAGTCAGTTGTCTAGTATCCTTTCCTTTCAACCTGCAGAACTCAGTTTATCTTTTCTTATAGGGCTAGTCTAGAAGTGATGAAGTCCCTCAACTTTTGTTTATCTGGAATTTGTCTTAATCACTTTTTTGAAAGACAGTTTTGTCAGATATGGATTTCTTGGTTGGCAGTTTTTTGCCTTCAGCACTTTAAACGTCTTCCCACTTTAAACTTGCCTCCCTGGTTTCCGATGAGAAATCAGCATTTAATCTTGTTGAGGCTCCCTTATATGTTACACATTGATTCTCTTGTGGTTTTCAGAATTCTCTTTCATTTTGACATTCATCAATTTGATTGTAACATGGCACAGGTTGAGTGTATTTGGGTTTATCCCTTTGGAGTTTGTTGAGCATCTTGGATGTGCATATTCATGTCTTCAGCTAAATTTGGGAAGTTGTCAGCCATTATTTCTCTGGATTTTTATCTCTTCCCCTTTCTCTCTCCTTCTGCAACTCCCACAAGGTGTATGTTGGTACGCTGATGGTGTCCTACAGGTTCCTGAGGCTCTGTTCACTTTTCTTCACTCTTTCTTCCTTCTCAGACAGAGTGATTTCAGTTGTCTTATCTTCAGGTTCACTGTTTCAGTCTGCTGTTGAACCCCTCTGGGTAATTTTTTTTTTTTTTTTTTTAAGATTTTTTTAAATTTATTTATTCATTCATCCCCCCCCCCCGCTGCCCGCGCTCGCCGGGTCAGCCAACCACGCCGCGCGGGAGGGCCCGCCCCCACCAGGAGGCCCCGGGAACCGAACCCGGGGCCCCCCACACGGCAAACGGGAGCCCCACCGATCGAGCCACAGCCGCCCCCCACCTCTCTGGGTAATTTTTAATTCCTGTTATTGAGGTCTTTATCTCTGTTTGGCTCCTCTTCATAATTTCCATCTCTCTGTTGATATTCTCTGTCATTTTCTCTGTCATTTTCCTGTTTTCTTTGAGCTCTTTGACCATATTTAAAGTCTTTAGGGAAGCGGCTATGGCTCAATCAGTAGGGCTCCCGTTTACCATATGGGAGGCCCCGGGTTCGGTTCCCGGGGCCTCCTGGTGAAGGCAGGCCCGCCCGCACGGCGTGGTTAGCTGACCCAGCGAGCACAAG
>JAKSZT010054576.1:437745-542209 GCA_026826555.1 Tolypeutes matacus
ATTTTTTTTTTTTTTTTTTTTTTTTTTTTTTACCGGGAGGTCCCGGGTATTGAACCCGGGTCCCTCCATATGGGAGACGGACGCCCAACCATTTGAGCCACATCCGTCTCCCCCTCTGGGTAATTTTTAATTCCTGTTATTGAGGTCTTTATCTCTGTTTGGCTCCTCTTCATAATTTCCATCTCTCTGTTGATATTCTCTGTGTTCATCTGTCATTTTCCTGTTTTCTTTGAGCTCTTTGAGCATATTTAAAGTCTTTAGGGAAGCGGCTGTGGCTCAATCAGTGGGGCTCCCGTTTACCATATGGGAAGCCCCGGGTTCGGTTCCCGGGGCCTCCTGGTGAAGGCAAGCCCGCCCGCACGGCGTGGTTAGCTGACCCAGCGAGCACAAGCAGCAAGGGGGGGATAAATGAATAAATAAATAAAAATCTTTAAAAAAAAAAAAAAAAAGTCTTTAGTAGTTCCAGATCTGGACCTCCTCATTGATGATTTCTATTTTAATCACTTCCTGTTACTTTGTATGTTTTGTAATCTTCTGTTGAAACATGAATATTTTGACATTTTAATGTGTTATCACTGGAATTTAGACTCTAAGTCATCTGTTCCTTAAGCTTGTATCTAGCTAATGTTATGACAGCTTTCTTTGAATGTCAGGAGCTAACAAAAAAAGAAGAAAGAATAGAAGAAAACACCTTTCCTAGTCTCCAGTCTTCGGCAATTTGACCTGTGGGAGTGCCCCCTTCAGGGCCTATCCATACAATGAATTCAGAGAACAGCTCCAGGCCAAAGTGTAGGGGCTTCCCTGATCCTTTCTGCTGCATGGTCTTGTCTCGGTCTTGAATGTGGCCCTGGAAATTCCTTTTTTCATGGTTCCAAATATCCCCTCTTCCTCAGTCCTCGGGCACTGCACTGTGTCGCCCCAGTCAGCTCCTGGCCTGGCGAGTCCCTCAGGCCACCCCCAGGCAGACTGGGTCAGATGTACATGCTCCCTGTGGAGGGAGTGTTCCTCTGTTCCCCCCAGAACTGAGCCAGCCAGGGCACCACAGGGTCCTCCTGCTTTATTCTTTTTTTTTAAGGCCAATAAAAAGAATTTATTGGGAAATGAGGGAAAAGAACAGAGCTTGCTGAAAAATGGGGGAGAAGGACAGCAGTACGTATCAAGGGCTCCTCCAGGCAGAGAGCGGGCTCTGGCTTTATGGCCACCTCTTAAGCTCTTACTCCCCGCCTTGCTAATGCTAAAGGGAGGGCCCCAGCTGTTATTGGTCACCCCACCAGCGGTGGGGGCAGTGGTCAGGCCTTTCCTTTGTGGTTATCCAGGACCAATGGGGAGGCCTGTTTGGAATCATCTGGGGCCTCCCCTCGACCTGGAAAGAGTCCCAACTGGGACCTGAAGATCAAGGTCGCAGAGGGCTGTCGCAGCCATGTTGTCTGTCGGCCCTGTTGTGGCTCTTTTCTTCATTTCCCTGTACCAATCCTCCCGCTTTTCCTTGTTTCTGCACTCGCCCTGGAGGACCCTCCAGCTGTCTTCTAGAGCTTTAAGAAAAATGTTTCTGCCAGTTCTTGCTGGTTGTCCAAAGCTTCTGTGAGGGGACAGTGCTCTGAAGCTTCTCCCTCACCATCTTGATCAGGGCAGAGTGCCATTGCTGTCCTTTTGCTCTTTCCTCCTGCCCCCCCCCACACACACCCCAAAGCCCCCTCTGTGACACCTGCCTCCATACAATTGTCTGACTCCGCACACGCGTGATGATGGACCTCTGTGTTCCATTGAACTTGTTTTGTTTTCCCTCAAGGCCCATTTGCTTCTGCTCCCTGGGCTCAGGAGCAGGAGCCTTTGCCCCGGGCACTCTCTCAGACCTTCAGAGGCTGGATGGGTTCAGCACAGCGACAAGGTGCTCGCCTCACTTCCGGACTTTCCTCAGGGGCTTTGAATGACAAGAGCCATAAGGCTGCTTATCCCCGAGACCACAGGAGCTCGGCCAGAGGCCAGCGTCATCCCGGCTGGAGGGGCCCGAGCAGGGGGAGCAGGGATGTCCACAGCTGTGCCTGGCACATGGGAGCCACTCAGGGGGCATCAGGCGGAGAACAGAAAGGCCGTGTCGCCCGGTGTCCTGTCCAGGGAATCCCCATGCCGCGCTGAGCCCTTCTGGGCCTGCCTGAGTTAGAAGAACCCAAGCACCCCACTGAGGCTGGACTCGCTCTGGGACCAAGAGGCACTGTGCCGTGGGGTGGTGGTGGAGGGCCTGCCCGGACCTTCTGCTTCCCTCCAAGACCACCTGGTGGCAGTGTGCTAGCCTCTAACTCCACCTTCTAGGAGCTTCTTTTCATCTAGCTGTCTTGCCTCTTGGGTATCAGATTGCACATTGAATTACTCATTCAGTATAGTCGTTTTCTCTGTACCTGCTATACTTTACCTGTCCTGGCATCCAGATGGCCTTCCTATTTGGTTGCCCATCCCCAAGGAAAGCCGCTTTTTTTTTGGCGTATTTTAAGTTTTTCACTGGAAGAGCCGAAACCATCTTGTTTCCATGGGAAGTGGAGGTGACCCTCACTGTCCTTTCTGTTCCGTGCCCTCCCATCCCATCCCTTTGTCCCTCCAGGTTTGTGGCCAGGGGAGTCGGTGGTGGTCACCTGTAGCATAGAGTGAGATCGAGTGCATCCTGTGTTGACCTGCCTTTATTTTTCTACTCTTCTTTAGGATGGAGACATCTTAGCTTCCAGCTTCTCTGTCGACACCCAAGTTGCATACATCCTAAGCCTGGGAGTAGTGAAAGAATTCCGAAAGCACGGCATAGGTGAGGGCAGCAGAGACTGGGGGGCCTGACACCCCCTAGCCCCGTGTCCAGGCATTTCCCTCCTCTGGTGGTTCTAGCTCGTAAATAGCCCTCCAGTCAGTCCTTTGACCCCTCGTCACACCATCTGGGGTCTTATCGTCCCCCTGCCAACAGGTCCCCTGATCCCCATCCTCTTTGCACACATCGTCATGTCTTCCTGCGGGAGCTGCATCCCCATACGCGAACGATCAGATTAGCAGTGGCCCAGAATGTCCTCCTCAGGGACGGACTGCTGTGTCCGTTCCCAGGGATACTTTCAACTCAGAATCAACACATACAATGGGCAGAGTGACCCCTGGGAAGTTTCTGGAAAGTGTCCTTCTTCCTTCTCTGACTGCTGCGTGGTGGGTGGCCTTCACCTCTTCTCCCCAGGTTCCCTTTTACTCGAAAGCTTGAAGGATCACATATCAACAACCGCCCAGGACCACTGCAAAGCCATTTACCTGCATGTCCTCACCACCAACAATACAGCAATAAACTTCTATGAAAACAGAGACTTTAAGCAGCATCACTACCTCCCCTACTACTACTCCATACGAGGGGTCCTCAAAGATGGCTTCACCTATGTCCTCTACCTCAATGGCGGCCACCCGCCATGGACCATCCTATATCCTTTACTCTGGGGCTTAAGGAAGTCTGGCTTTCTAACCAGCGACCAGTGGGAGCTGTGGTCTCATGGTGACATTCAGGCAGCCAAGCTTGTGAGATGCTGTGGGCTGACACATTTTTCCCAGTGCAGATCGTGTTTTAGGTGAATCTAGTGCAAATGATCTGGTTGCACATAGTGAAACAGCAAGCTCTCTGTTGCCTCAACATGCCCCAGGTTTCTGTTTTGTGTGTGGGATGGAGTGAACCCTTTTGGCCCTGGAGCCATCCTCCATCCATCCATTTATCCACCCATCTGTCCTCCATCCATCATGCATCCATCATCCATCCTCCATCCATCCATCATCTTCCATCCGTCCTTCATCCATCATCTATCCATCCATCATCCTCCATCCATCATGCATCCATCATCCACCTATCCATCCTCCATCCTCCATCCTCCATCCATCCATCCATCCAACAATTATTTATTGAGAGCCAGCTGTTCTAGGTGCTGGGGTCACAACGGTAAACAAAAAGCCGAAATGCCCTGCTCTCGTGGAGCCATGCTAGTAGGAGAGGAAACAAACGTATGGGATGAAAAAACATTTTCAGGGGTTTCTTTCCTCACGGGGGATGTGTCCCTTGCCCTGCCACCTCCTCTTTAACTCTCTCCTGCCCACAACAGGTAGGAGGGAGGCCAGGAGACTTCCTAATAGAAAGCATGGCCCCCGAAGTCCTCTGTGTATGTGTCATGAAATGAATGGGTCTAGTAGACTTACTTCATAGGGAAATAAGTGGGAGAGAAAAAGGTGGTGCCAGCCCTGCAGGCCCCCTGGCTCGTGTGAGGAAGGTCTCCTGGGTGTCCTTTTCAGAGCAAGGCAGCCCTCTGTCCCTGTACCGCCCTGAGGACTGAGTGTGTGGGTTCAGACCAGGGACACTGGCCCTCGCCCAGCCTCTCACGCTCTTAGTCGCCCTCAGCCCTCCTCCTGAGGCCTTCTGCAGAAGGCCCTCCTCCAGCAGTGCCCGCCCGTGGTGACCACAGCGGCAGCTGCCTCCAGGAGGATGTCACGTCATCTGCGCACACACCTGTGGGGCCTCCCTGTGCACGTGGGCGTCTTCCTTAACAGAGCTCCACGGACTACATCCAGCACCTGGGCTCGGCACTAGCCAACCTGAGCCCCTGCTCCATCCCGCAGAGGATCTACCGCCAGGCCCACAGCCTGCTCTGCAGCTTCTTGCCGTGGTCGAGCATCTCTGCCAAGGGTGGCATCGAGTACAGCCGGACCATGTGAGGCCGCCCCGCCTGCCTGCACCACAGCCCACCCCTCAGCACCCCACCACACCGCCTTCAGCCCATCCGACTGACCTCTGCTGCCCAGGCTACAGGCCCAGAGCACACCTGGTGCCTCAGGTATCCTGGGGCGGGTGGGGGTAAGGGGCCAAACTGAGGGGCCTGGATCAGGGGCCTGGTTCTTGATTAATAAGATCAGAAGGCCCCAGGTGGGCACCAAGGACTTCCTGTCTTCCAGAAACTTCATGAAAGAAAGCAGATGAAGAGTTCTTGAATCAGAATTTTTTTTTACTTTCTAACCTTTTTTTTTTTTTTTTTTTTTTTTTTAAATTAAATGCATTTAATTGGTTCAAAAATGGAGAAAGTACAGAAAGATCAAGTGCCCCGTTGCCCTGTGCCCCAGTGACTCCACTTCCCTTCCTGGAGGCATCGGTGGCCCCCAAGTCTTGGCCGTCCTTCTGGAACTCTTTTGTACACAAGCTGTGGTAGCTCCCTCGTCCTGTGGAGTGGCTGTCTGCTCCGTGGTGGGCACCAAGTCGAGGAGGTTCTGCTCAGATGCGGCCGTGAGAGCCCAGGGCAGCGCCACTCAGACCCCAGAGTGTGTCGGGGCTGGAAGAGCCCGTGGGCTTCCAGAGCGCACCCCGTTTACAGTGCACACATGGCCCAGGTAACCCCTCAGCAAGGCCCATGGCTGACTGCACTGGGAACCCAAGTTTGGGAGATCTGCCCTGGTCCCTGCTGGGATGGAGGGGAACCTGGGCCACTGGGAGCAACCCCGGGCCTGGAGGGGCTCGTGCTCCAGGTCACCCTTGGCTCCCCCATGTCCAGGGCCACCCCAGGGTTCCTGCGGTAGGTGGGGCAGAGTGTGTCCGCAGGCCTCACCCTTCTATGCTCTTTCCCACAGGCTCTTCCGGCCCTCCTGTTCTGGGAAACAGCAGCCTCCACCAGGTGCCCTGGCCCCGCCTTCCTTGGACAGCCACTGGCCCTGCTGGGGTGTGGCTGCATTCATGGCGGCCACTTTCTTCTACTGCCCTGGGAGCAAGGGGGCAGGAAGGGGCTTCACCTTTGCTCCCCTCGCCTGGCCTTTTTCCATCTTTGCCCGTTCCTTCCAGCTCCTCCCAAAGCTGGAATGACCCTTCTGCTGGGAGGCAGACTGGCCCTGAAGACTACGGAGGTTAGAGCACCATGAGACGAAAGGACGGAAGCTCCAGCCCAGGAGAAGCCTGGGGTAGGGGCGGCCACCCCTGCTCCTCCGTGGGAGCCTGGCAGGTGGAAGCCAGAGTGGGGGGAGGCTCTTTACCTCAGCACAGCACTCGGGGGCTCAGCTCCCCAGCATGAGCAGTGGGGTATTGGGGGCAGTTCCTTGTTCTTCCTCTGGGAAGCAGATTCCTCCAGCAGCCTCCCCCTGCTGGCCTTCTACTGTCCAAAAGAACCTCAGCTGCTCATTGGACCGTGGACTGCTCCATTCAGCTAAAGCATCGCTGGGAGGTGAGCTGAGGACAAGCATCCTGCAGTTTCCCCAAGCCAGCTGAGCCCTCTCCAGCCTTCTGAGTCCTTCCGTGAGCCACAGCTCTGAGTCCTGGCTAGATGCAAGGAGGGGACAGTGGACTGTGACATCATGGATGCCTGGCCTTTGGGGTGGGGCTCCGAGCAGTGATGGGAGAGGCCGTGGCAATTCCAGGAAGTGTGCTTGCAGCATGCCGCGTGCAGACACCGTGTGCTTCTGGCATCTTCCACTCACGTCCCCCAAAGCCCATTGCTTCCTCTCTGCCTTCCAAAGCAGCAGGGGGGACAGAGTCCCTCTCGGTGTGGCCCCAGTGTCCCGGCACAAGTCAGACAGTGTGCTGGCCGTGCCTGGTGTGGGGGCAGGCGTGGCCTCGGTGACTCGGGTCCTTCCCGGCTGGGGCTCTTGGTGCTAGGGCCAGCCCTCGGTCTCCTCCTGGCCTCGCAGTGGGGAAGGGGGTCCTCAGAATGAAGGTGAGCCCCTGGGCAGGAGAAGCCCGGCTCCCTCCGGCTGCGTCTGAGGTGCTGCCCTGCAGGCCTGGGGCTGTGTTGCACTGACCAGCCAGAGCCTCTGTAGGGATGTTGGCCTCGTGCTGAGGCCCCGGCCCACTGTCCCCTCCAATCTGAATGTACGGTGATCATGTAACTTTTATTTCTGCCCCATGGGGTAAGGGAAGAGTCTTCCAGAGGGTTCTGCCCAGGACATTGGTAACCGAGCTCAGATGCCTTGCCCTGCCCCTCCCTGCCCTCTAATCACCGCTATGTCCAGCCCAGTGTTGAGCGGATTGTAGTGTTCTGTCTTATTACAAACAAATCAGTAGACTTGAGCGGGCATGTCCTGTCTGTCTGGCACCTGGCCTGCTGCCTCGAGGCCCCTGCCCTGTGGCTCAGCCCCCCTGGCCAGGGCTGGACACTGCTCGTCGACCATGTAGTCCCCAGGACCACGTCCAGTCCATTGGGCCTGTGACTGAGTGTCACCAACGTCCCAGCCCTGTGGTTTTGTGTAAATTAACCTCACCAAAGGATGTGAAGCTCGGGGGGGGGGGGTTCCAAAGAGCTGGAAAGCACAACTGGAGGAGTTTTTAAAACTCGGGTCCTCAGAAGGTGCCCCTTTTTGTTCAGGCCATTCTCCTGGCCTGCTCACCGTCTTGAGCTGGGACCAGGCCAGTAGAGCACAGTCCTGGTTCAGGAAAGCCCTGCAGGTGGCGCAGCCGCCCGTGTGGGCTGGGACCCTGGGCCAGTGCACCTCACCACAGGAGCCTGAGGGGGACCCCAGGTCAGCACACCCCACCTTGGGGTCGTGAGGCAGGTGCCAGCTTGTCCTGGCCACCCTCAGGGGCTGGAAAGGCCCCAAAGCCTACGTGTCCCTGCTCTGTTCTGGCACTCTGTGGCCTCAGTCTGCAGCCAGGGGTGGAGGGGCTGCACCCCCCACTCAGCCCTTCTGGGGAAGGGGTCTGAGGCAGGTGGGAGAGCAGGAGGCCTGGCTGTGTCCCCAAGAGTCGAACTGCTCTGGACCTGCTGAGAGGGCTCTGAGCGAGGGCATGCCTGGAGGCCCAGCCATGCGGCACAGGCCCACCTGCTGGATTTGGGGGGTCCCCAGGAGTGCCCTTCCTGCTGGTGAGTCACACACTGGCTGGCTTAGGTGAGCACAGTGTTTTTTCACCCTTGCTGACAGTTCACCTCAAGAGTAAGGGGTGACTCCCTGAGGCCTTTGGTCAGTTAATGTGACCAAGTTTCAACTTGCCCAGGGTGGGGTTTCCCTTGAGCCTGACCCACAGGCATTGTGGTGCTGCTTTCCTCGCTTCCTTGGAGAGGGCTGAGCCAGGCAAGCAGAAGCGGGACCCCGAGCCTGCCGCGGGGTTTCTTGGGAGCAGAGTTCCAGGGCGAGCACATGCTCACAGGCTGCCCCAGGGCTTACTGTGGACACCCGCCTTGAAGGGCCCCCAGAGCCCCCGCATCTCCCTGCCAGGGGCCTGGCCGCCACCTGTGGCAGCTTGTGTCCACTTGGCTGGGCAGTGGTGCTGAGTTACTGGGCCAGGCGCTGCCCTGGGTGCTGCTGGGCTGGTTTGGTAAGGGCTGGGGCGGCTGCATCCTGGAGAGTGCAGCAGGCTCTCCCACAGCAGCAGCTCCTGCTGTTGCCAGCCTACACATTTCAGACTTCCCAGCGGGAGCCAATCCAGAAAATAAATCTCGAGGTGACATGCACACACGCTAATCTTAGAGAGCTTTCTCTGGAGAGCCCTGGCTGCTGCCGCCCGAGGATTTGCTCGGCAGGGGCCTTGGGGCCCTCTTAACAGCCCATGCCAGGACATTGTCCTTGTAGGACAGGCTCTCCTGGGGCTGGGACTGACCCCCAGTAGCCTCATCCAAGCCCATCAGCGGCTCAGAATGAGGAGGGCGAGGGGAGCAGCCCCTCAGGGGTGGTGGGTGGGCATTTTATGGGTGCCTTGCTTATGCAGGGGCCCTTCAACTCCCTGCCCCAGCGTGCCAGGGCTGTGGCTTTTCCATTTCTCAGCCTGTGCGGGGGGCTTTTCAAGAGTGCTTTGGGAGGTGCCAGAGGCTGCGTTAGAGCAGAGGCCTGGGCTGGAGTCCCCTGTGGGTGTGTGGACCACCCAATGCTTAGGCTTAAGTGGCCACCACTGTTCGCTCAGGGTTGTGCAGTTTGGACAGGGGTCAGCAGGAACAGCTGGTCTGCGCCACGTGTTGTCCACTAGGCGGCTTGACGGATTGGAGGGGCTGTGTCTGTGGCCCCGGTGCCCTCCCGTGGACTCCCATGAGGCTAGACTGGTTTCGCACGGCATGGCCAGCCCCGGAGTCGGGCTTCCTACGTGGCCACCGACACCCCAAACCCGGCCCGAGAGGTGCCGTGTCACTACCGCCACTTTCCGCTGGTAAGAGCCAGGCCCAGCCAGCCCACTTCAAGGGGAAAGTGGTTCCTCGGAGGTCACCAAAGTGGTATCAGCCCCAGGCTGGGTGCCCCAAAATCACCCTGGGATATCTGCTCCCGAGTGTCTGGTCTTCCACCCATAGGGTGGGGTCGGGCCCCCCTGGTCTCCCAGGCCCCTTCAATGCATAACCCCACTGAGGCAGCCTGTGTGGCCCAGCCTCTGGCAGCAACCCTCACCCCCAATCTACAGCTGGTGGCTGGGCCAGGTACCCCCCGTCTGATCCTCTGGCGGCCTCCCTAATATGTCCACAGCATGGTCTTTCAGGTCCACCGGCCACCGCCTCCTGGGTGTGAGGGTTGGGGGAGTCGCCCCTGTGGCTCCTTGGCGTGGGTCCATTGGGCAGCTGCTCCCCTCCCACACCTGCCCCAGGCACAGCTGTTCTTTGGTGGATGTGCCAACACCTGCTCTCCTTCTGGGGGCTCCTCTCCAGTTGCTACACCCTCCAGCTTCTACCGCCCAGGCCCACGTGCTTTTAATAGCCTAGAACGACCAGACAGGAGTCTCCAGGATCTGCTATCCCAGGGACCTGGGGAATGTTCCCAGGCGGAAGGGAGGGGTTGAAGAGAGCACGTGCCTGCCTCTGGAACCTGGCTATCCCAGGGTCCAGAAGTGTCCTTGGCAGCATCACCTGTGGCCCGCAGGAGCCCAGGTTAGCGGCAGCGCTCGGCCCTGGCCTGACCCAGACGGCTGGGGAGGGAGGCCAGAGTCCAGGTCTCTATGGCTTCAGGGTGCGGCCCAGTGTGAAAAGCTGCAGTTCTCACCAGGCAGCTATGTCCCCCAGGGGCATTTGGCAGTGTTTGGAGGAGTTTGTGGCTGTCCCAGTGGGGGGGGGCACTGGAGGATGGAGGCCAGCGGCGCTGCTGCACGTCTTGCAGTGCAGGGGACAGTCCCCACGGGGACGCATGATCTGGTGGAGAGGCAGCCAGGCCTGGGGAGAGGAGGGCTGTGTGGTCCTGCCTGGGGGAACCTGGGGTCCCCACTGAGTGGTGCATCCAGCCAAGCCCTCAATGCGGTGAGGGGCGCTGTGCAGTCCAGGCTGACATTTCTGCCTAGGAGGGGAAAGTGCTGTCCTCCCAGGCATCCTCCCCAAAGCTGGCCTGCCTCCCTTTGGCCTCCGCACACACTCCCTGCCAGGACCACCCTGCCCTGTAGCCCTGTAGCCCTGTGCAGCCTTTACAGTCAAGCTGGCAGCTCCTCCTCCAGGAAGCCTTCCGTGAGTCCTACCCTCCTGGGTGCTTCCCCAGCCTTTGGCCCATGTCCTGGGTGGTGACTCCCCATGTGGTCTGTCCGTCCCCAGCTCGGCAGGAGTGCTGTGAGCCATCCCTGGGATCCGCATAGAACCTTGTTCTGAGCAGGACCTAGGGTTGGTTTTAGTAACTCGACTGATGTGACAGGACAGAGGGACAAGAAGTGCAGGCTTTGGCTTTTATTGGCACTTAGACCTGCGGGCTCCAGGCCTCTCAGGAGCCCGATTCTCTGCTCGGCCGGGCCTCCTGGGCACCAGAGGCTGAGCAGGCTGCAAGGACACACCGTGTGACGATTTCTTCTGCCCCTCCCGCGGGGCCTCTCCTCCTGCCCCCGCATCTCCCACGCTGGCCCCGCTCTGGCGCTGGGCAGTCCACCTGGGCGGCGGCAGGAGGCCAGTGCTGGGGCCCAAGCCAGGCCTCTCTGCCCCCGCGTCCCCGTCCTGGGCGTCCACCCCTTCCTGTCCCGGAGCTGGGAGCACCAGCCCTGGCCCTCGGGTCCTTATGGCCTCTCCAGGGCTCCAGCACGGGTTCTCTTGCACAAGGGGCACGTGGACTCTTCCAAGGACCCCCAGGACCTCTTGGGTCTGAGCCCCAAGCCCTCAGGGGGACCCGGTGGGTAGGGGGCACCATTGGCTGGGTTCATGCTGGAACTGGAAGCTGAAGAAAGGAGAGAAGGGGGAGTCACTGGACAGGCCCCCGGGGGAGGCAGACAGCCACACCCCCTGTGGTCCCCAGAACCCGAAAGCCCACGAAGGGGGAGGCGGGATCTTCCCTGAAGTGAACCCATGGGGGAGGGGGGGGAGAAGCAGGTGGTTCAAGCTGGAAAGCCCTTGTCTAACCTGAATCTCTCCTTTTACAGGTGAGGCCCAGTGAGGGGACAGAGTTCTCCAGGCCCCCTCACCCCAGAGCTGGGATCGGACACTAGCTCTCAGGCCTAGTGTCCCCTTGGTTTTTGTGTCCTGGGGACATCCATGGACCCAGCAGTGGCCACAGGGCCGGCCACAGATTCATTGGCCCTCAGGGGTGTGATGTCACTGTGGGCTGCCCCTCCCCAAGAGGCTTGGGGGGTGGAGGGGTCCATCCTGCATCCTCACCCCAGCCCTTCCCCAGTCTGCCTCCCTGTCCCCAGTCCTGCCTCGGCAGCGCTCACCTGTGCTTCCCAGGCCGTCCCTGGGCAGCTGGGCTTCCAGAAGGGCTGGGCGGTGGCTGCGACCTGGGCCCAGGGCCCCCTGTGGCAGGTCTAGGGCCCAGGCCATGCCCTCAGGCCGTGGCAGGCAGCCCCCGGCCATGAGCCGGCCCAGCCAGTGGCTCTCACACTGACCTGCAGGCTGCATGTGGGCGGGCAGGTAGAGAGCCAGGCCCCGGAGGTGGCGCAGCCGGAAGTTCTTGGGCTTGCTCCCCTGGGTGCTGGGCCACTGCTGCTGCTGGGCCCCCAGCCCCCCCTCGTAGATGTTAGGGGGCGTGTCGGGGTGGCTGGGGCGACTGCGCACCCAACTCACTGCATCTGTGGAAGGAGAGCGGGAGGGTGGTGGCTGGCCTGCCAGCAGCCACAGAGGAAGAAGGCAGACGCGGCTGCTAAGACCTGCTGGCGCCATGGGCTCCGCTCCCGGCCTGAGCCTCAGCTGACCTGTCTGTCAAATGGGCCTTACCCCCTGCCCTAGAGAGAGCATTCCAGCCCCAGGATGGAAAGTGCGCAGGGGGCCTAGAAGGCCCTGACCAGCCCAGGGCCACACAGCCTGGGCTGGTGGCCGTGCCCCTCTCCCAAGCATGCATGTCCCTTGGGCCCCCCATTGGCTTTGGCACCAGGTGGGTACAGGAGTCTGTCCTCCTGCCACCCCTCCCCGCAGCCCGGCACCTTCTCTTATGCGCAGCTCAGAGAAGGCACAGACCAAGGCTTCCATGGAGGGCCAGAGCGGGCGCGAGGAGGAGCCAGGCCTCCCGGGCAGCGGGGCCCTGCTCTCCCTGCCTCGGGGCTGGCTCTGCTGCTCTCCCATGGCAACCAACCCTTATGATGTCACAGGGGAGACTCCCAGCCTTTCTCGACCCCCAAGTTCAGGAGAGGACGGTGCCCCAGGCAGGGGCAGGGTGAGAGGAGGGCAGCAGCGGGAGCCAGGCCCCTAGGGGGGAGTCCATGGTCTTTTGGGGTTGGGACAGAGCAGCCAAGACTCAGCTCTGGCAGGCTTGAGTTTCCTTATCTGGGCGTGGGGAATGAGGGATTAGGGGTGCAGCCCTGGGGAGACCCATGTCAGTGCCGTGAGCATGCTCGGAAGGTGGTTCTGGGCGACTGGGTACATCACCTACTTTCTCTAACTACCCATTTCCCTGTGAAGAAAATACGGGGTAAAGAGTGCATCGAATGGCAGAATGCACAGGAAGTACTCACCCGTAGTGAGTGCCTGTAATTATTAACTGTTGTTTGCTGTGCTGTTGCCGCTGCTTCTGACTCCCCTACGGAGAGGGACAGGCATGGCCACCCAAGTGAGGGTTAGAAGGGGGGCCCGGAGGAGGATGGGTGGCCTGGAATCCAGGACGTGTCCCTGCCCAGCTCAGGGGCTGCAGTGTCACCATCAGAAGAGTGACTGCAGCATCGAAAGGCATGCCAAGAAAACACAAGGACAGGGAACATTCTGAAGACGGGCCTTGCTTAAAGCAAAACCCAGCTGCCAAAATTACAGAGAAAACCAAGGAGGGACTCCTCATGCACTGCTAGTGCTAGTGTAAGAAGGTGCAGCTGCTGTGGGAAAGGCTGGCAGCAGCTTCTTAAAAAGGTGGAGATGGGGGGCGGATGTGGCTCAAATGGTTGGGCGTCCGTCTGCCATATGGAGGGCCCTGGGTTCGATCCCCGGGACCTCCCGGTAAAATAAAAAATAAAATAAATAAATAAAAAGGTGGAGAGTTAGTCTAATGTGACCCAGAATCCCATTTTGAGGTGTAAATCCAAGAGAATGGAAAACCTGTAAACTGATGTCTGTAGCAGCATTATTCAGAATAGCCCAAAACTGAAAATAACCCAGATGTCCATGGATGGATGAATAAAGTGAGGTATACACAAAGAATGGAATATCAGTTAGCTACAGGAAGGAAGGTCTGATCCATGCTACAACATGGATGAACCTAGAAAACGTTAGGCTGTGTGAAACCAGCCAGACACAAAAGATCATGTATGATTCCATTTATATGAAATGTCCAGAATACACAAATCCAGAGAGCCAGAAAGCAAACTAGTGGTTGTCAGGGGCTGCAGGGAGGGAGGGATGGGGAGGGACAGCTAACAGGCACTGGGATTCTTCTTAGGGCGATGAAAATGTCCTGGAATTAGTAGTGATGGTTGCACATTTTGAATAAGCAACAAGCCACTGAATTAGACACTTTAAAATGATGAATTTTATGGTACATGAATTAAGTCTCAACAAAAAATAAATTTAAAAAGGGAGGACCAAAATGACAAAAGGTTGGGGAGGGGGATCTATAGTTGATATCATAATTAATGGTGAAAGAATGAATACTTTTCCCCTAAGATCAGCAATAAGACAAGAATGTCTGCTCTCACCATTTCTAACATTGTACTAGAGATTCTAATTTAGTTCAATCAGGCAAAGGGGAAAAGTCATTTATATTGGAAAGGAAGAAATAAAACTGTCTTTGTTCCCAGATGACATGATTACTTATGTAGAAAATCCACTGGAATCTACAAAAAAGCAAGTAGAACTAATGATTTTAGCAAGGCTGCAGAATTCAAAATCAATATACAAAAATATATTTATAATATATTTCTATATGAAAACCTACTGTATTTCACCATCAATGAGAAATCAGAAATTGAAAAATTTTGGGGGGGTTTCCTATAGAAACCCAAATTATTTATATATATTTTACATTTCTCAAATGTACTGGATACATATAAATTTTTTTTTTTTTTTTACCGGGAGGTAGCGGGGATCGAACCCCGGTCTCTCCCCGGTATCTCCATATGGTAGACGGACGCTGAACCTCTTGAGCCACATCAGTTTCCATAAATTTTTTTTGAATCATACAATATGTTACACAATATATTTGGTTCATAAAAACACAATCATACATTATTTGTCCTTTTGTGTCTGGCTTGCTTCACTCAACATAATGTCCTCCAGGTTCATCCATGTTGCTATATGCTTTATGACTTCATTTCTTCTTACAGCTGCATAATATTCCATCGTGGGAATAGACCACAGTTTGTTTATCCATTCGTCTGTTGATGGACACCTGGGTTGTTTCCAACTTTTGGCAATGGTGAATAATGTGGCTATGAACATCGGTGTGCAGATGTCTGTTGGTGTCACTGCTCTCAGTTCTTCTGGGTATATACCCAGTAGTGGTATTGCAGGGTCACGTGGCAAGTCTATATTCATCTTCTTTAGGAACTGCCAAACAGTCCTCCACAGTGGTTGTACCATCCTGCATTCCCACCAACAGTGAAGAGGTGTTCCTATCTCTCCACATCCTCTCCAACACTTGTAGTTTTCTGTCTTTTTAATAGTGGCCATTCTGATAGGTGTGAAATGATATCATATTGTAGTTTTGATTTGCATTTCCCTACTCATGAGTGATGTTGAGCATTTCTTCATGTGTTTTTTTGCCATTTGTATTTCTTCTTCGGAGAAATGTCTATTCAAGTCTTTGGCCCCTTTTTTAATTGGGTCATTTGTCTTTTTATTGTTGAGTTGTAACATCTCTTTATATATTCTGGATATTAAACCCTGATCAGATATGTGATTTCCAAATATTTTTTCCCATTGAGTTGGCTGCCTTTTCACCCTTCTGACAAAGTCCTGTGAGGTGCAAAAGTGTTTAATTTTGAGGAGGTCCCATTTCTCTACTTTTTCTTTTGTTGCACATGCTTTGGGTGTGAGGTCCAAGAAACCACCACCTACTACAAGGTCTTGAAGATATTTCCCTACATTATCTTCTAGTAGTTTTATGGTCCTGGCTTTGATATTTAGATCTTTGATCCATTTTGAGTTGATTCTTGTATAGGGGGTGAGATAGGGGTCCTCTTTCATTCTTTTGGTTATAGATATCCAGTTCTCCCAACACCATTTGTTGAAGAGGCTGTTTTTTCCCATCAGCGTGGGCTTGGTAGGTTTGTCAAAAACCAGTTGACTGGGGAAGCGGCTGTGGCTCAATCAGTGGGGCTCCCGTTTACCATATGGGAGGCCCAGGTTCGGTTCCCGGGGCCTCCTGGTGAAGGCAAGCCCGCCCACACGGCGTGGTTAGCTGACCCCGCGAGCACAAGCAGCAAGGGGGGGATAAATGAATAAATAAATAAAATCTTAAAAAAAAAAAAAAAAACAGTTGACTGTATAGGTGAGGGTTTATATCTGGATTCTCAATTCTATTCCACTGATCGATATGTCTATTTTTATGCCAGTACCATGCTGTTTTGACCACTGTAGCTTTGTAATATGTTTCAAGGTCAGGCAGTGAAATTGCTCCCACATTGCTCTTCTTTTTTAGAATACTTTTGGCTATTCGGGTGCACTTACCCTTCCAATTTGGTAATTGCCTTCTCTAATTCTGTAAAGTAAGCTGTTGGGATTTTGATTGATATTGCATTGAATCTATAAATCAGTTTGGGCAAGATTGACTTCTTCACGATATTTATTCTTCCAATCCATGAACACGGAATGTCTTTCCATTTGTTTAGGTCTTTTTAAATTTCTTTTAGCATTGTTTTGTAGTTTTCTGCATATAGGTCCTGGACTTCTTTGGTTAAATTAACTCCTAGGTATTTGAGTCTTTCTGTTGCTATTGAAAATGGAATTTTCCTCCTGATTTCCTCCTCAGATTGTTCAGTACTAGTGTACAAAAACATTACTGATTTTTGCGTGTTGATCTTATATCCTGCCACTTTGCTGAACTCATTTATTAGTTCAAGTAGCTTTGTTGTGGATACTTCAGGATTTTCTAAATATATGATCATGTCATCCGCAAACAGTGAGTTTTACTTCCTCTTTTCCTATTTGGACGCCTTTAATTTTTTTGTCTTGTCTAATTGCCCTAGCTAGAACTTCTAGTACAATGTTGAATAACAGTGGTGACAGTGGGCATCCTTGTCTTGTTCCTGATCTTAGGGGGAAAGCTTTCAAACTTTCCCCATTGAGTATAATGTTGGCTGTGGGTTTTTCATATATGCCTTTTATCATATTGAGGAATTTTCCTTTTATTCCTATATTTTGAAGTATTTTTATCAAAAAAGGATGTTGGATTTTGTCGAATGCCTTTTCTGCATCTATTGAGATGATCATGTGGCTTTTTTCCTTCAACTTGTTAATGTGGTGTATTACATTGATTGATTTTCTTATGTTGAACCAGCCTTGCATACCAGGAATAAATCCCACTTGGTCGTGATGTATAAGTCTTTTGATATGCTGTTGGATTCGATTTGCAAGTATTTTGTTGAGAATTTTTGCATCTATGTTCATGAGAGAGATTGGTCTGTAATTTTCTTTTCTTGTGGAATCTTTATCTGGCTTTGGTATTAGGGTGATATTGGCTTCATAAAATGTGTTGGGTAATTTTCCCTCCTCTTCCATTTTTTGGAAGAGTTTAAATAGGATTGGTGTTAATTCTTTTAGAAATGCTTGGTAGAACTCACCTGTGAAGCCACCATCTGGTCCTGGTCTTTTTTGATGACGGATTCAATCTCCTTAATTGTGATTGGTTTGTTAAGTTCTTGTATTTCTTGTTGTGTCAGTGTAGGTTGGTTATGAGTTTCTAGAAATTTGTCCATTTCATCCAGGTTGTCTAGTTTGTTGGCATATAGTTTCTCATAATATTCTCTTATGATTCTTTTTATTTCTGTGAGGTCATTTGTAATTTCCCCCCTTTCATTTCTGATTGTATTTATTTGCATCTTCTCTCTTTTTTTCTTTGTAAGTCTAGCGAGGGGTTTGTCAATTTTATTGATCTTCTCAAAGAACCAGCTTTTGCTTTTGTTGATTTTCTCTATTGCTTTTCTGTTCTCATTTTCATGTATTTCCGCTCTAATCTTTATTATTTCTTTCCTTCTTTTTGCTTTGGGATTGGTTTGCTATTCTTTTTCTAGTTTCTCAAGTTGTTCAGTTAAATCTTTGAGTTTAGCTCTTTCTTGTTTCTTAATATAGGCATTTAGGGCTATAAATTTCCCTCTCAAGACTGCCTTTGCTGTATCCCATAAGTTTTGATATGTTGTGTTCTCATTTTCATTTGCCTCAATATATTTACTGATTTCACTTGCAATTACTTCTTTGACCCACTGAATATTTAGGAGTGTGTTATTCAGTCTCCACACATTTGCAAATTTCCTTTTTTCCTGTCTGTTATTGATTTCTAGTTTCATTCCATTATGATCTGAGAAGGTGCTTTGTATAATTTCAATCTTTTTATATTTATTGAGAGCTGTATTGTGACCTAACATGTGGTCTATCCTGGAGATAGATCCATGGGCACTTGAGATGAATGTATAACCCGCTGAGTTTGGATGCAGTGTTCTGTATATGTTTGTTAGGTTTAACTTGTTTATCATAATGTTCAAGTTCTCTGTTTCCTTGTTGATCTTCTGTCTAGTTGTTCTATCTAATGATGTGAGAGGGGTGTTGAAGTCTCCGACGATTATTGTAGAAATGTCTATTTCTCCCTTCAGTTTTGCCAGAGTTTGTCTCATATATTTTGAAAGAGTAAAAAGAAAGACAAAAATAAGATGACATATGAAAACCAAAGAATAAAATGGAGGAAATAAATAGTGCATTTTCAGTAATATCATTGAATGTGAATGGATTAAATTCCCCAATCAATAGATACAGGCTGGACCCAGTGAGCACAAGCAGCAAGGGGGGGAGAAATGAATAAATAAATAAAATCTTTAAAAAAAAAAAAATAGATACAGGCTGACAGAATGGATAAAAAAACATGAGCCATCCATATGCTTCTTACAAGAAACACACCTCAGACACAAGGATACAAGTCAGCTGGTTAGGTGCATAGATATTTATGACTGTTATATCTTCCTGGAGGATCGTCCCTTTTATTAATATATAATGGCCTTCCGCATCTCATCACTTTTTTGCATTTGAAGTCTGTTTTGTCTGATTTTAGTATAGCTACCCCTGCTCTTTTCTGTTTACTATTCGCATGGAGTATCTTTTTCCAACCTTTTACTTTCAGCTGACTTGTATCCTTGTGTCTGAGGTGCGTTTCTTGTAAGAAGCATATGGATGGCTCATGTTTTTTTATCCATTCTGTCAGCCTGTATCTTTTGATTGGGGAATTTAATCCATTCACATTCAATGATATTACTGAAAATGCACTATTTATTTCCTCCATTTTATTCTTTGGTTTTCATATGTCATCTTATTTTTGTCTCTCTTTTTACTCTTTTGGTTATCCTTTCTGCTTTTCTTTCTTCTATACTCTCCTCCAAGCCTCTCTCTCCTGTCTTTTTCTTTCAGGTTCTAAGGCTTCCTTTAATATTTCCTACAAAGGTGGATTCTTTTTTGCAAACTCTCTTAGTTTCTGTTTGTTTGAGATACTTTATATTCATCTTCATATTTGAAGGACCGTTTTGCTGGATAAAGAATTCTCGGCTTGCAGTTTTTCTCTTTCAGTTTCCTAATTGTATCATACCACTGTCTTCTCGCCTCCATGGTTTCTGAAGAGAAATCTGCACAAAGTCTTACTGGACATCCTTTGTATGTGATCGTTTGCTTCTCTCTTGCTGCTCTGAGAATTTTCTCTTTATCTTTTACATTTGACATTCTGAATAATATATGTCTTGGCGTAGGTCTATTTGGATTTATTCTTATTGGGGTACGGTGTGCTTCTTGAATATGTAAGTTCATTTCTTTCTTGAGAGTTGGGAAATTTTCAGCTATTATTTCCTCAAATACTCTTTCTGCCCCTTTTCCTTTCTGTTCTCCTTCTGGAACTCCCATGACACGTATGTTCTTGCATTTTGTGTTGTCATTCAACTCTCTGAGCCCCTGCTCAATTTTTTCCATTCTTTTCTCTCTTCAATTTTAGCTGCTCTGTCTTCAGTATCACTTATTCTTTCTTCTATCATTTCGAGTCTGCTGTTGTATGCTTCAAATGTATTTTTCAGTTTTTTTTTTTTTTTTTTTTTTACCGGGAGGTCCTGGGGATCGAACCCAGGTCCCTCCATATGGGAGACAGACGCCCAACCATTTGAGCTACATCCGTCCCCCCAAATGTATTTTTTACTTCACCTATCGTGTCTTTCATTCCCATGAACTCCGTTACTTTTCTGTTCATGATTTCAAATTCTTCTTTACGTTCGTGCATGACTTCTTGATGTCATTGATCTCTTTAACTATATTCTCTTTCATCTTATTAATTTGATTTTGGAAATGTGTGCTCATCTCACTGATTAGTTCTCTCAAATTCTGCATCTCTTCTGGGACTTTGCTGTATTCCTTTTCTTGGGCCAAGTCTTCTATTTTCTTAGTATGGTCCGTAATTTTTTGCTGGTGCTTAGGCATCTGGTTAGTTTGTATTTTACTTAAGTGCTCTATCTCTTTCTCTTTTATGGTGTTTTAGTGGCAGGAGGCTATGAGTTACCACAGCTGTTTGATTTTTTGACTCAACCTTGATTGTTAGGATTGTCCTGCTGGTTGCTCAAAACTGGGCACTGGACCCAGTAATTGGTTGTAGAGTCGTTTCCTAGGGCCTTGGGCAGGGAGGCTATAGAGGCCAGGAAAAGCCTCTCTTACTTATTAATTTTCTTATGTGCACTTCCTTGGTCTGCCAGGAGAGGCGCTTGTTGGCAGCTCTCAATTCAATGCCTGGTTAGAGTGTATTTGTTGTGACACAGACCAGATCAATGTGATAGAGCTTCCTGTTTGGGGGCTAGGAGCCCTGTGATTCACACTTTCTGAGACAGTTCTGCAGACTTCTCTCGTAGCGCCCCCCTTTTCCCAGCTAGGAAATATTTCCACTCCCTTCTGAATCCTCAACAATCAGTCCCTGTTAGTAGAGGAGGAGATTGGGAGGTTTGTATATCTTTAGCGCCTTGCAGGCTCCAAGGCAAACAATGGCGCAGCCCCACCCAGCCTGGAAGGGCTCTCGGGACAGGGCAGACCAAACCTGGGAGTCCAAAGCAGGGTCAGCCCCAGGCTCTCTCTCCCCTCTCCCATGGTGTCCTCAACAATTAGTTCAGGCTAGAAGAGAGGGAGGTTGCGAGGGTCGGATTTCTCCAGTCCTTTCTAGGCTCCCAGGGCAAACCGCCGTGTGGAAGGGTCTGTGGGGCTCCGCAGCCCAAATTTCAGGTCAGAACCTGAGTCAGCCTAAGGCTGTGTCCCTCTCTCTCCCCTTTCAGGGAGTGGCAGATCCCTGAAGCCACCTTTGTCTGTGGTTGCAGGCCCAGGGGCCCGAGAATTCTGAAGAGTGTGGGGGAGGGTGCCGGCAGCAGCAGAAGCTGCTACTTGCAACTCACGGTTCTGTACTCACAATTTCCCTCTTCTGTCCCTCTCTCCTCTGGATGGTGTGCAGCCTTTACCTGCTGTCCTAAACCCTAGAAGATCTTTTTCGGGGCTGTTTCAGCTTGTCCTCTAGCTATTTTTCTGGAGAAGAGATTCCCGTGTCTTACTAGTCCGCCTGCTCTAATCTTTATTATTTCTTTCTTCTTGCTTTGGGATTGATTTGCTGTTCTTTTTCTAGTTTCTCTACTTGTTCAGTTAAATCTTTGAGTTTAGCTCTTTCTTCTTTTTTAATGCAGGCATTAAGAGCTATAAATTTCCCTCGCAAGACTGCCTTCACTGTATCCCATAAGTTTTGATACATTGTGTTCGTGTTTTCATTTGTCCCAATATATTTATTGATTTTCCTTGCAATTTCTTCTTTGACCCACTGATTATTTAGGAGTGTGTTGTTCAGCCTCTACACATTTGCAAATTTACTTTTTTCCTGTCTATTATTGATTTCTAGCTTAATTCCATAATGATCTGAGAAGGTGCTTGGTATAATTTCAATCTTTTTATATTTATTGAGAGCTGCATTGTGTCCTAACATGTGGTCTATCCAGGAGAATGATCCATGGGCACTTGAGAAGAATGTATAACCCCCTGAGTTTGGATGCAGTGTTCTGTATATGTCTGTTAGGTCTAACTCGTTTATCATATTGTTCAAGTTCTCTGTTTCCTTGTTGATCTTCTGTCTGGTTGTTCTATCTAATGATGTGAGTGGGGTGTTGAAGTCTCCCAGAATTATTGTAGAAATGTCTATTTCTCCCTTCAGTTTTGCCAGAGTTTGTCTCATTTATTTTGGGGCACCCTGGTTAGGTGTGTAGATATTTATGACTGTTATATCTTCCCAGTGGATTGTTCCTTTTTTTTATATATAATGGCCTTATGAATCTCTTAAAACTTTTTTTGCATTTAACATCTGTTTTGTCTGATATTAATATAGCTGCCCCCGCTCTTTTCTGGTTACTATTTGCGTTGTGTATCTTTTCCAAACCTTTCACTTTCAGCCAGTTTGTATCCCTGGGTCTTAGGTGTTTCTTGTAAGCATCTGGGTGGCTGATATATTTTTATCCGTTCTGTCAGCCTGTATCTTTTGATTGGGGAATTTAATCTATTCACACTCAGTGATATACTGTAAATGCACTATTTACTTCCTCCATTTTATTGTTTGGTTTTCATATGTTGTATCTTATTTTTTGTCTGTCTTTTTACTCTTTTTTTTTTATTTATTTATTTATTTATTTATTTATTTATTTATTTATTTTTTGTTATTCTTGGCTATAACTATGACAAAGAGCCATAAGATCTTTTTACACTTTTGGTTATCCTTTCTGCTTTTCTTTCTTCTATACTCTCCTCCATGCCTCTCTTTCCTGTCTTTTTCTTTCAGGCTCTAAGGCCTCCTTTAATATTTCCTGCAAAAGTGGATTCCTTTTTGCAAACTCCTTTAGTTTCTGTTTGTTTGTGAATATTTTATTCTCACCTTCATATTTGAAGGACAGTTTTGCTGGATAAAGAATTCTCGGCTGGCAGTTTTTCTCTTTCAGTATCCTAATTGTATCATACCACTGTCTTCTCGCCTCCATGGTTCCTGAAGAGAAATCTGCATTAAGTCTTACTGGACATCCTTTTTACGTGGTGGTTTGCTTCTCTCCTGCTGCTCTGAGAATTTTCTATCTTTGACATTTGACATTCTAAGTAATATGTGTCTTGGAGTAGGTCTATTTGGATTCATTCTGATTGGTGTATGGTGTGCTTCCTGGACTAAGTTCATTTCTTTCTTGAGAGTTGAGAAATTTTCAGCTATTATTTCCTCAAATATTCTTTCAGCCCCTTTTCTCTTCTCTTCTCCTTCTGGAACTCCTGTGACATGTATGTTGTTGCATTTTGTGTTGTCATTCAACTCTCTGAGCCCTTGTGCAATTTTTTCCATTCTTTCTCTCTGTTCTTTTCTCTCTTCAATTTTAGCTGTTCTGTCTTCGGCATCACTTATTCTTTCTTCTATCATTTTGATTCTGCTGATGTATGCCTCAAATGTGTTTTTTTTGTTGTTGTTGTTTTGTTTTTTAATGTGTTTTTGATCTCACCTATTGTGTCTTTCCTTCCCATGAGCTCTGTTACTTTTCTGTTCAGGATTTCAAATTCTTCTTTGCACTCACTCAATGTCTTCTTGTTGTCATTTATCTCTTTAACCATACTGTCTTTCAACTCATTAATTTGATTTTGGAAATTTGTGCACATGTCACTGATTAGTTATTTCAAATTCTGCATCTCTTCTGGAGCTTTGGTATATTCCTTTTCTTGGGCCATGTCTTCTATTTTCTTAGTATGGCTCATAATTTTTTGCTGATTTCTAGTTATTTGATTAGAATGTAATTTACTCAGATGCTCAGTTTCTTTCTTTTTTGTAGGGATTTAGTGGCCAGAGGCTGTGTGTTACCACTGCTCTTTGATTCATGGCTCGACCTGGATTTAGGATTGTCAGGATTGTCCTGCTGGTTGCTAAAAACTGGGCACTGCAACTGGTAATTGGTTGTAGAGCTGCTTCCTAGGGCGTTGTGCAAGGAGGCTATAGAGGCCTGAAAAAGCCTCTCCTACTTATTAATTTTCTTGTGTGCACTTCCCTGGTCTCCCAGCAGATGGCCCTCTTTGGCAGCTCTCAGTTCGATGCCTGGTCGGAGCTTTTGTTGTAACACAGACTGGATCAATGTGATAGAGCTTCCTATCTGGAGGCTATGAGCCTTGTAATTCAAACTTTCTCTGAGATAGTTCTCCAGCCTTCTCTGGCAGCTGCCTTCCTTTTCCCTGTTTGGAAATAGTTCCACTCCCCTCTGAGTCCTCAACAATCAGTCCCTGTTAGTAGAGGAGGAGATTGGGAGGATTGTACATCTTTAGCTTCTTGCAGGCTGTAAGGCAAACAATCGTGCAGTCCCACCCAGCCTGGAAGGGCTCCTGGGACACACCAGACCAAATTTGTGGGTCAGCTAGCCTTAGGCTGTGTCCCTCTCTCTCCCCTTTCCTGGGGTGGTAGATCCTTGGAGTCCCCTTTGTCTGTAGCAGTAGGCCCAGAGGCTCGAGAATTCTAAAGTGTCTTTAGTGTGGGGGATGGTGCCAGCAGCAGCAGCCGCTGATTTCAACTCACAGTTCTGTTATTGTGATTTCCCTCCTTTGTCCCTCTCTCTTCTGTGTTGTTTCCAGCCTTCGCCTGGTGTCCTAAACCCCAGAAGATCTTTTTCTGGACTGTTTCAGCCTGTCCTCTAGTTATTTTTCTGGAGGAGAAGAGAGTCCCATGTCTTACTAGTCTGCCATCTTCCTGGAAGTCCAGAAATATATAATTTATAATAGTGTCAAAATAAATTTGCAAAAGATATACAAGGCCTGAATACTGAAAACTAGATTAAAAAGTTGCTGAGAGAAAGTAAAGAAGATCTAAATAAATGGAGAAATATACTTTATTCATGGAGAAAACAATTCTCATCAAAATGATCTACAGACTATAGATTCCATGCAATCCATATAAAAATTCAAGTAGATTATTTTTTTGGCAAAAAAATTGACAAGATGATTTTTAAATTCATATGGAAATACAAAGGACCTAGCATAGACGAAAAAAAAAAAAAAACTTTGAAAAGAATAACAAAGCTGGAGAAGAATAAGCCCATGTGATTTAAAGACTTATTATATAGCTGAAAAATCAAGACTGTAGTACTGGCCTCAAGACAGGTCAATGAAACAGAACAGAGAGTCCAGAATTACACTCCTACACATGTGGAAAACTGATTTTTTACAAATGTGCAAATGAAATTTAATGGTGCTGGTGATCAAATTTCCATATGAAAAAAATAGCTTTCATCTGTATCTAAAATAATATACAAAAATTAACTCAAAATGGATCAAAGACCTAAATGTAAGACCTAAACCGATACAATTTCTAGAAGAAAATGCAGGAGAAAATCTTTTTGACCTTGGGTTAGAAAAATATTTCATACTAAAAGCACAATTCATAAAAGAACAAACTGATAAACTAGACTTCAACAAAATATAAATGTCTGCTCTTCAAAAGGAAAATGAAAAAGCAAGCCACAAAATCAGAGAAAATATTTACAAAGCATATATCAGACAAAGGACTAGTATTCAGAATACATAAAGAACTCTAAAAGTAAGGAAACCAGTAAAAAAAAAAAAAAAAAGGGCAAAAAATTTGAACAGACACTTCACCAAAGAAGACATATAGATGACAAGAACATGAAAAGATGTTCAACATCATTAGTCTTTAGGGAAATGCAAATTAGAACCATGAGATACCACTGCAGACCTACCAGAATGGCTAAAATTAAAGACTAATCATACTAAGTGTTGTCAAGGATGAGGAGGAACTGGAACTCAGTGCTGATGGCAATGTAAAATAGCACAACCACTTTGGAAAAGTTTGACAGCTTCTAGAAAAGAAAACATTCACCTATCAAATGACTCGTTTTTTCTTAGGTATTTACTCAAGAGAAAAGAAAGTATATATCCATACAAAGACTTCTACATGAATATGCACTGCAGCTTTATTTGTAATAGCCAAAAACTGGACATGTCCATTAACAGGTGATGGCTAAACTGTGGTATGTCCATACAATGGATGTTCTATCAGCAATAAAAAGGAATGAATTATTGATACATGTTACAACATGGAAGAATCTCAAAATAATTATGCTGATTGAAAGAAGCCACCAATAAAATATTCTCTCTTGTGTGATTCTATTTAAAGGGCACTCTAGAAATAATCCAATCTACAGTGGCAGAAAGCAGAACAATAGCTGCCTGTGGTTGGGGCAGGGCAGGAAAGAGCAAGGGCACAAAGGGGCACAAGGAAACTGTGGAAATGTATATGTTCACTCTCTTGATTGGGTGATGGTTTCATAGATGTGTACACATGTCAAAATTTATCAAAGTGGGGAGCGGATGTGGCTCAAGCAGTTAAGCACCTGCTTCCCACATGGGAGGTCCTGGCTTTGTTCCCCAGTGCCTCCTTAAAAATAAAAAAAATTAAAAACAAGCAAACAAAAAAGCCAACTCAGAGCTGATGTGGCTCAGTGGTTGAATGCCGGCTTCCCACATAAGAGGTCCCAGGTTCAATTCCCAGCCCCAATACCTCAAAAAAAAAAAAAAAAAAAATCTATAAAAGTGTACACTTTAAATATGGGTGGTTTATTGTTTGTGTCAATCATACCTCAATAAAGCTCTTAAAAAATTAAAAATCAAGGGAGGAGGCTTGGCTTCCCTTCTCGGTGCCCCTTTAGCGGTCTGCCAACCATACTGGAGTGTGGCCTGCCCCATATTGCCCATCACATCTCATTTAACCCTGGCAGCAACCCTATGAAGTATTATGTCTGTTTTAAGGGTGAAAAATCTAAGGCACTGAGAGTAACTTGCCCAAGGTCACACAGCTGACTGCTTCCATCAGTGCTGGGTGCTTCAGCACAGGGCACCCCAGCTGTAGAGGGAACTGCAAGACAGGAACAAGATGGTGATTGGACAGGAAAGCTGGCCAGGGTGGGTGGAGGAAAGGGAGCAAGGGCAAGAGTGATCAGAAATGTTAGGGGCCTCAGCAGAGGCCAGAGAGACCTGGCTGGGGGACCTGAGTCTAATTCTAACTGCAACGGGAAGCCACTGGACAGTTTTGAGGTTTTTTGTTTGTTTTTTTAAGGTTTTGTTTTTAGTCATGTTTATTCAGATAATTTTATGTACATGAATATTCACACCTTTTAAGGTACAGTTCTATGAGTTTTAAGAGGTGCCAGGGATTGAACCCAGGACCTCGTACATGGGAAGCAGGTGCTCAACTGAGCTACATCTGCTCTCCTATAAAACCACTACCCTAATCAAGATATAGGAGAGTTCCATCACTCCCCAAACTCTCCTTTTTGCCCCTTTGTAGCCAACATCTTTCTGGCAACCACTAAACTGTGTTTCTATCATGTTGTCTTTTCCAGAACGTCATAAAAAATGGAACCATACAGTATATAGCCTTTTGAATCTGGCTTCTTTCATTAGCATAATTGCATTGGAGATGCAGCCTTGTGGCTGTGTGTATCAGCAGTTTGTTCCTTTTTTATTGCTGAGTAGTATTCCATTGTATGGAGGTGCCACGATTTGTTCATCCATTCACATGCAGAAGGGAATTTTTTATTGTTTCCCTTTGGGAAATTTTTTTTTTTTTTTTTTAAAGATTTTATTTATTTATTTATTCATTTATCCCCCCCTTGCTGCTTGTGCTTGCTGGGTCAGCTAACCACGCCGTGCGGGCGGGCTTGCCTTCACCAGGAGGCCCGGGGAACCGAACCCGGGGCCTCCCATATGGTAAACGGGAGCCCTACTGATTGAGCCACAGCCGCTTCCCGGGAAATTTTGAATAAAGCTGCTATAAACATTTGTATACAGGTTTGGGTACATGTAAGTTTTCATTTCTTTGTGTAAATACCTAGGAGTGGGATTGCTGAGTGGTATGGTAAGTGTATGTTTAAATTTATTAAAAACCTGCCTAGATATTTTCCACAGTGGCTGTACTGTTTTAAATTCTCACCAGTAATGCATGAAAGTTCAAGTTGCTCCACATCTTTTCCAGCACCTGGCATTGTTAGTGTGTTCTTGCTGTTTCAGCCATTCTAAAAACATAGGGAGTGGGTGTGGCGCAAGCAGCTGAGTAGCTGCCTCCCACAGGGGAGGTCCTGGCCTAGGTTCCCCTGAAAAATCAAAAACAAGCAAGCAAAACAAACAAGAAAGCCAACTCAGGGAAGCCCATATGGATCAGTGGCTGAGCAGCAGCCCGGGGTTCAATCCCTGGGGCCCGTTACCTCAAAACAACAACAAAAACAGTATAGTGTTATCTCATTGTGGTTTAATATGCGTTTCCCTTATGACTATTAATGTTGAGCATCTTTTTGTTTATTACTTGCCATCGTTAACTTCTTTTGTTAGGTATCTGTTCAAATTTTTTGTCTACTTTTAAATTGGGTTGTTTTATTGAGTTTTGAGAGATCTTTATATATTCTGGGTACAAGTCTTTCATATATTTTGTAAATATTTTCTCCTCAACTGTGGTTTATCTTTTCATTTTCTTAAAGTGTTATTTGAAGAGCAGAAGTTATGTTTTGGTGATGACCAATTTAACATTTAAAAAAAATGGATCATGCAGAACTGTGTGGAGAAAGTGTAGACTACAATGTGAACTATGGTCCACACTTAATGGCAAAGCCCCAGGAAGTGTTTATCAATTGCAATGAATGTGCCACACTAATGAAGGTTGTTTTTGTGGGAGGTTGTGGGAGGGGTGGGAAGTGGAGCATATGGGAATCCCTATATATTTTTTGTAACATTTATGTAATCTAAGTCTTTTAAAAAAATAACAAAAATCTAAAAATTAAAAGAAAAAAGGATACTTTTGATAAGAAAATTTGCCTAACCCAAGGTCACAAAACTTTCCCAAGTATTCTAGAAATTTTATAGTTTTAGGTTTTACATTTATGCTTACAAACCATTTTTAGTTAATTTTAAAAATAGCATAAAGTATAGGTCGAGATGCAATATTCATTTATTTGCATCTGCATTTCCAGTTGTTCCAAAACCATTTGTTGAAAAGACCCTCCTTTCCCCATTAAGTGCACTGTCACCTCTGTGGGACTGACATTAAGTGTAAGTCCCCTTGGAAACTTTTATGTTCCACCCATGTAGGAATCTATCACCTAAGTAGGAACTTCGCCAATACCACCCCCGATGGGGGCCGGGGGTGCGGGGTGTCAAAGCGGCTCCGCTCCAGCTCACTTCACCTCCCCGATTCCCTGGTTCGCCCGGACCTCGCCCTTCAGTGTCGCCTGACCCCCTACCATGGTATCCCGGCAGGGTGGTCTGCCCGCTGAGGCCGGCTGACCGCGGCCAATGCTGGGCGCTGTCCCCCACCCCACCTCCAAGCCGCGTCCCCACCCTCAACGAGACGCACTACCACGCCTGGGGCCTCCTCGCACACCCCCGAGACGGGCCTGTGCTGCCACGACAACCGCCGCCGGCCGCGCCCCCGGGTGCGGGACTGATTTCCGGCCTGTCAGGAAGCCCAAGCTGCGCGTGCGCGGGACCCCAAATGTCATCTGGGTTGCACCCCATCACGTCGCGCTCGCTCCTGGGCGGCCCCGGATGCGGGCCTCCCTTTTACGCCTGCAAGAGAGGAGGCGTGCAGTGCGTGGGAACCCGGGAGAAGGGGCCCGGGCTCGTGAGCGCACAGTAACCTTCGTAGGGGAGCTGAGGAGGCCGTGAGCAGTGTGCAGAGCGCCTCGCACAGAGGCAGGCACCCTGTACGGCCTCAGGACGTGGCGGCCAGCGCCCGGTGCCCACGAAACGGGAGCCGGGACTCGCAGGCCCCCGCCGCGCCAGGCTCCTCACTCCCGCTGTCGTGGGCGAGCGCGAGCGCCCCCCGCCGCCCGGCCCTTCTGCGCACGCGCGCGCAGCCCGGCCGTTTCGCTTGCTGGTCCCTTTTGATCCCGCCCGCGCGCCGTCCAGGGCTGCGGTGGTTGCCATAGAGACCGGCGAGCAGCCGGCCTGGGATCGCTGGGGGGCGAGTGGCTGCGGCGACCTGAAGCTGCTGGAGAACTGAGCGCCATGTCTTTCCGCGATCTTCGCAGTAAGGCAGACCCCTCGTGTCCTGCGGGTCCTCGAGCGCCTCGGGGTTCCCCGCGCTGCCGGGAGCCCTTTGGGTCTGGGAACCCTCATCCCTTCGGCCCGGTCCCCCCTCTGCTGGGATCCCCTTGGGTCTGCGGCGTCTCGGGTGGTACCTCCGGCCTTGGTCCCTTCGCTGCCGGCAGCTCCCTCCCGGGCCTCCGGGCCTCAGAGACCGTCCCTAGCCACCGCAGCAACTCCGGCCGAGCCCACTAGCTTTGTCCAACAGAACTTTCTGCGAAGATGGAAAGTTCCGTTTTTGCTGTTTGGCCACATGTGGCTAGTCGCTACCTATTGGAAAATGAAAAGTGCGCAGGCCCTATTTGAGCTGGGTTAACTTAGGGTTCAAAGAAACGGACAACAAAACCGAGGTGGGAGCTGGATAACACTAATAATTGCAGGGAATATTTTGAGATTTTACCATCTGTTAGGTACTTTTCTATGTATGTGCATCATTTCATTTAATCCTCTCAACAACTCTGTGCCCCCAGTAGTTGGAGATGGGGGAAACAGGCACGTTAAGGTTAAGTGACAGGTGCTAAGAGGTCGCGCTAGGATTTGAATTCAGGTCATCTAAATTCAAATCCTGCATCCTTTCTGAAGGGGCTGGTGAAGAGAATGGGTCTGGGTCAAGGTGGGGGGGGAGGGAAAGAAGGGAACCAAATACCACTGCTAGGAGGATATGGAGGTGAAGGAACGGGGATGAGTTTTAGTTACTACCACTAGGGTGAAAACCAGGCACTTTACATTCAAAATTTTACTTTAGTTCTCATTTTAAAGATGAGGTAGGTGATATAATTCCTGGATGAAATAATCAGAGGCACAAAGAGGTGAAGTAACTTGTATTAGGTCACACAGAACTGGGTGGAACCAAGCATTAAAACAGGACTATGCATGGGTTTGGATTTATGGCAGCCCCCCCCCCGGGCCTTTCCTAGTGTCCCATGCCAGAGTAGACTGTAGCCCTGAACCATTGCCTGGCCTCTATAGGCCTCGGCACTGAACACAGTGTAAGAGTATGGAAAAAATAAAAATAAATTAAAAAAACATAGGACTGTGTGACTCAAAACCTCTTGCTTTGTTCGCCATCATTTTCTGAATCTGAAGCAGTTCAGCTAACTGGCTCCACCTGCTTAGGCATAGCAGGTGATTGCCAATTTGGTGTAATCTGAGGGGCTAATTTTATTACCTAATTGCTAGTGCCTGAAATTTCACCATTAGAGATTGTTCCTTGCAGTTATGAATTGCTCTTTTTCTGCACTGTAAACATCCAGGAAGGAGCATCATATTTTATAGATGCAGTGACTAGCACCTTTGTATGAATTATGTCCTCTGGGGATTAAGGGTACTTGGTGACTGTACAGGAGCCGATTTCTCCCCCATCCTAGTTCAGAGAGTGCCAGGAATTGTCTTGAGAGGTGTACAAGAGGGGTCTTTCTGAACATTTTGATCTTCAATGAGTCCTGGGCAGTTGTCCAATTTTTGGTAAAGACCTTACTCAGCTAAGTATCCGTTTTGATAACAATTTTGGGGAATTTACAGAACTTGACCCTTACTACTGTAAGTTCAGCTCTGAGCTAGCAAATGCCTAACTGTAATGTGAGGGTTGCTTCTCCATCACTGTATTCAAATTTCCCCCAAACTGTTGAGTGCTTTCAGGCCTTTTCTCCTTCCTCTACTACACACCTGCTCTTCCACTGTCTGCTGAAATGCAACCTTAAGGTGCTCACTGAGATCATGTGTGAATGTTGGGGCCTTTTGAATATCAAGAAGAATGAGGACAGACACACTGAATACAGATCTTGGTGCATGGTGGACATTCACATGTGGTGTTTATCTCAAAGCCCTGCTTTCTTGAGAGCCGTGTAGCGCTTCCTAACATGATAGAACTCAGTGAGCCCAGTCTACCAAGTATTAGTTAGTATTACTATTTCTTCATCTGTTTTATAATAAATCTAAATATTTCTTTCTGGTTCAACCATTCTGTTCAAGATTTCTCTAAATATAAGGAAACTAATCTTTAAAATTTGTGTTAGTAAGGTTCTATGTCCTAAAAAAAAAAAAAAAAAAAAAGGATAAATATCAACACCTTACCCTACCAGTGTCTCCCTGCCCCCCATAGAAGTAATCACTGTAAACATTTTAAAGTAATTTTTCTCCAAGATATTTTATAAAACTAGGTATTTCTTGACTTGGATCGGCAAAAAGAAAGATGTCAGACAGAAATGAGATATCAAAGAGAGATCAAAGAAATAAATTCACAGTTAATCCCTAAATTCTATTTTAATGTGCAGCTTCTACTTCCTCTCCTATTGAACTTAAATGTTTTGCAGGTTATAGTTTAAGTATTTTAAATTTTATCTTTTTTCTTTTCCTCTTAGAGAGTTGATAGTCTCTAAAACTGCCAAATGGTGGAGAATGAGGGAAAGTAAAGAAAAAATTGTAAATTAATAAGTAGCTGCTGTTTGATGAGGAACTGACTGAATTGTATTTTGCCTTGAACAGATTTTACAGAGATGATGAGAGCCTTAGGATACCCTCGACACATTTCTATGGAAAATTTCCGCACACCAAATTTTGGACTTGTATCTGAAGTACTTCTCTGGCTTGTGAAAAGGTTAGAACTGTCCGTTATTAAGATCTAAGAGTGATTATTAGATTTTGTTCATTGGCTGCCAAGAAACAGGATGCTCTTGTGAAGCAAAAGGAAGAGCAATGAACTTGGAGCTTGCAGGCCCTGTTGTGTAACGTGTTAAAAATGAGCTGCGTTTAAAGAAGGCTGAGGGAGAATGGACTAAACCAGCAGTGGCAAAAGGAGAACACTTCTCAGCAGGAAACAGGGCTCCAGGCTTCTCCTCATCTCTTGCCTGAAGGGGAGCAGGGGCCTCCCCTACACTCTGAGTACCAGGGATTGGAAACAATTTAGGCTTTTCTTCTTACAAAAAATCGAATATGATTTCAGGGTCAGCAAACCATTTCTGTAATGGGCCAGATATAGTAACTATTTTAGGCATTGCAGGCTATATATGGTCTCTGTACACATTCTTCTTTGCTTTGTGGTTGTTTTTGACCCTTTAAAAGGGGAAGCACCACTCCTAGCTTGCAGACTATATAAAAACAGGCAGAGCCTCAGTTTGCTGACTATGGGTGGTTCATCAATAAACTCGAAGAAAGTAACTTAAGTAACTTTGTTGCTTCTCAAAGTTAACTAAATTAGTCCTAGAGTAAAATCTCTGGGTCAAAGGCTGTCAGCCAGAGTAATAGTTCTGATTATTTTGATGAAACTTTGAGTTCTGAAATGGATGGAATTTTGCAAGGGGAGCTCCAGATTTGGCTTTTTTGAAATCAGCTATAAACCTGTTCTTAGGTGAGGAGTTGCTCCCTTGGATGTTTGGCAAGTATTTTGTGTTGCCTTAACTGCCTTAGCGGAGGGTTCAGAGAGCCTAGGGCTGCAGAGGTACTGTCCTTCCCTCTCTCCCCAGTGGGCTTCCTCCTCGATGAACTTGTGTCCTCTCTCTCTCTGACAGGTATGAGCCTCAGACTGACATCCCTTCTGATGTGGAGACTGAACAAGACCGCGTCTTCTTCATTAAGGCAATTGCCCAGTTCATGGTTAGTTCCTGGTTATTTTGTGGAGATGTAAAATAAAATCAGAAAGGGATGAGTCCTAGTTAGGGCTGTTTGCAGATTGGGTTTACTTTCTAGACCCATTTCTTTACCAGGTTCCTGTGGAGCCATTTCACTAGCAAAGTTTTTTTTTTTTATTATTATTCATTATTTAAGCATTCTATTAGTTTATTTATTGTTGATAGGGAATATATTTCATGGTTCAAAATTTTCAAAGCTTGAAAAGATACAGAGTAACAAGTCTCTCTACCCTGTCTGCCACTGGGCCAGTTTCATTCCCAGCAATCACTATTGTTAAATTTTCCGAGTTTTGTATGCATATATGGCACATAAGAACATATACTCTGATTTTTCCTTCCATTTGCACAAAGAGCATACTACACACTGTTATTGGTATCTTGCTTTGTTCACTTAACAATATCTCTTGGAGAACTTTCCTAATCAACACATAAGAGAATTGCCTCATTTTCTCTATATCTAAGTAGTGTTGCTCACATGGATGTACCATAATTTAATTTATATTGGTCGGGAAGCGGCTGTGGCTCAATCAGTGGGGCTCCCGTTTACCATATGGGAGGCCCCGGGTTCGGTTCCCGGGACCTCCTGGTGAAGGCAAGCCCGCCCTCACAGCGTGGTTAGCTGACCCAGCGAGCACAAGCAGCAAGGGGGGGATAAATGAATAAATAAATAAAAAATCTTTAAAAAAAAAAAAAAAAAAAAATTTATATTGGTGAGCATTTAAGCTGTTTACAACATTTGCTCTTTGAAGCAATGCTATAATGAATAACCTATACGTACCATTTTGTTTGTGTATGGGTATATTCCTAGGGTACATTCTTAGGATTAGAATTGCTGTGTCAAAGGACATGTGCATTTGTAATTTTGATAGTGATTACCAAATTGCTCTCCATCAAGGTGGTACAGATTCACACTCCACTTAGGAGTGTATGAGTCAAGTGGGATGTTTGACTCATATGATCAGATTGTATCCCAGTTGTTGGCAAAGGTATTTTCAAATTACCTGCATGAGATTTGGTTTAGATATTATGTGGAATGTCTTAAACTTTTTTCCTTTTTTTGGGGGGGGTGTCTGAAAATAGGCAACCAAAGCACATATAAAACTCAATACTAAGAAGCTTTATCAAGCAGATGGGTATGCAGTTAAAGAACTATTGAAGATCACATCTGTCCTTTATAATGCTATGAAGACCAAAGGGATGGAGGGCTCTAAAATAGGAGAGGAAGATATCAGCAAATTCAAGTTTGATCTTGGCTCAAAGGTAAGGAAAACAAAAGGCTTATACTGAGAGAATGGACTGTTAATTTTGGAATGAAAGTGTTTTTGCACTGGAATGTATCCCATATGGTACCACTTCTTTCTTACTCCTTGACTGAGGGTAATTTGTCAGTTTTGTGCTCATCAACATTTGGATAAAAGCAAAAGTCATGATAAATTAACTGTTAATGGAAAGTCTACTATTTGCAGACACTGTTCCAAATACTAGGATACAGGCACGAACAAAGAGGAAATCGTCCTAGCAGTAACTCTGCCACTGTAAATGCTTTTGTGTGCAAGCTCGTGTGCAGCCTACGGAGGAAAGTCTGAAGGCAGAGAATGAGGAGACAGTGCCCAGGAGGGTTGAACAAAGGGCACCAAGATTCTGCAAGAGGAAGTGTGTCCCTTAGGTTGCCCCTTCCTTTCGTCACCCACTGCTGTCAGAGGACCTTATTGTGACCCAAGCCACTTCAGAAACATCAGTTTTTACCCTCTTATACCTCGATGTCAAATCAAACTTGACATTTGGCTTTTAGGAGACCCAGGTGTCCTGGGATTGGTCACATTTGTACTTAGGCCTCTGTTGCCCGAACTCTTTTTTTTTTTTTTAATTTATTGAAGTATATCACTCATACATAAACATACATAAACAATAAGTATATAGTAATAGTTGTGAACTTATAAAACAAACATACATAACATCATACAGGGCTCTCATACCTCACCCTACCATCAATAACTTGCATTGTTATAAAACATTTTTAAGTAATGATTAAAGAGCATCCTCAAAATATTACTACTTACCAAAGTATCTTACATTTGGTGTATTTTTCCCCCAACTCAGCCTATTATCATTATTATTATTATTACTATATGCATAATATTATGCAGGAGTCCCAAACATCAACCCACCACCACCACCTTGCATTGTTGTGAGACATTTGTTACAAATTATGAAAGAATATCATCAAAATTTACTAACTATAGTCCTTATCTTACATTTGGTGTATATTTCCCCCAACCCACCCTATTATTATTTTTAAAATATATTTTTATGACAGAAGTTGTAAACTTATAAAGCAATCACTCACGTGCAGAATTCCCATACAACACCCCTCTATCAACACACCACACTGTGGTAGAACATTTGTTACAGATAGTGAGCTAATATCATCAGACTATTACCAGGTCTATAGCGTACATTTGGCGCTTTTTCCATACTCCCCCGTTATCAACACAGTACATCTTTGGCATAGATGCTGGAATATTACATTATTACTGTTAACCACAGTCCAGAGGTCACTCCAGTTGCATTTTTCCCATGCTTCTCCACATTCACATCACCCTGCAATAGTGATGTACATCTGCTCTGGCTCACCAAGGACACTCTTGCATCTGTACCATCAACCACAATTTCGTATCCACCTCTGGGTTTACTGTGTTAGTCAGTCCCTAGATTATTCTCTAGCTTTCTTTCAATTGGCATTTACATCCCTAGAACTACCCTTTTCAGCCACATTCCCATTTATAAACCAGCTGTTATTCACTATAATGTGTTACCATCAACTCTGTACGTTTCCACACTTTAACAGTAAAGTTAATTAAAACTTCTATATACATTAAACATCAGTAGTTCATCTCAGTCCTCTTATCTCCTTTAAGAATCCACCACCTACCACCAGGTCTTGAAGATATTTTCCTACATTTCCTTCTAGAAGTTTTATGGTTCTTGCTTTTATATTTAGGATTTTGGTCCATTTTGAGTTAATTTTTGTATTAGATGTGAGATAGGGGTCCTCTTTCCTTCTTTTGGCTACAGATATTCAGTTCTCTCAACACCATTGTGGAGTGGACTATTCTGACCAAGCTGGGTGGGTTTGACAGGCTTGTCAAAAATCGCTTGGCCATAGATATGAGGGTCTGTTTCTGAACCATCAGTTCAGTTCCATTGATCTGTGTGTCTGTCTTTATGCCAGTACCATGCTGTTTTTACCACTGTAGCTAGGTAATATTTAAAGTGAGAGTCCTCCAACTTTGCTTTTCCTTTTTAAGATGTTTCTGGCTATTCAGGATACCTTACCCTTCCAAATAAATTTGATAATCATGTTTTCCATTTATTTGGAAAATGCTGGTGGAATTTTTATCAGGATTGCATTGAATCTGTGTGTCAATTTTAGTAGAATTGATATCTTAATGATATTTAGTCTTCCAATCTGTGAGCATGGAATGTTCTTCCAATTATTTAGGTCCTTCTGGATTTCTTTTAACAGTGAGTTGAAGTTTTCTGAATACAAGTGCTTTACATCGTCAAGTTTATTCCAAAATATTTGAGTTTTATCTATTATATATTTTTTTTTTTTTTTTTTAAAGATTTTATTTATTTATTCATTTATCCCCCCCCTGCTGCTTATGCTCGCTGGGTCAGCCAACCACGCCGTGCAGGCGGGCCCCGCCTTCACCAGGAGGCCCCGGGAACCGAACCCGGGGCCTCCCATATGGTAAACGGGAGCCCTACTGATTGAGCCACAGCCGCTTCCCTATCTATTATATTTTATTTTCACCACTCTTTTGACACTTTTAGTTACTTTTACTGATATAATCTTCATTTCTAGACTCTCTTCCAAGCCTCTCTCTCCTGTCTTTTCTTTCCAAACTGTAACACACCCTTAGTATTTCCTACAAAGCTGGTCTCTTGGTTACAAACTCTCTCACTTTCAGTTTATCTGTGAATATTCTAAACTTGCCCTCATTTTTGAAAGACAATCTTGGTGGATATACAATTCTTTTTTTTTTTTTTTTACGGGGAGGTCCTAGGAATCGAACCCAGGTCCCTCCATATGGGAGACGGACATCCAACTATCTGAGCCACATCCGCCCCCTATACAATTCTTGTCTGGAAGTTTTTCTCGTGCGGTATCTTAAATATATCACACAACTGTCTTCTTGTCTCCATGGTTTCTGATAAGAAATTGGCACTTAATCTTATTGGGTATCCCTTATATGTTATTCATTGCTTTTCTCTTGCTGCTCTCAGAATTCTCTCTTTGTCTTTGGCATTTGACGTTCTTTTTTAAAATTTTTAAAAAATTTTAAACAATTTATTGAATATATCATTTATACATGAACATACATAAACTATAAGTGTTCAGTAAACATCGTGATCTTACAAAACAAACATGTATAACGTCATACAGGGCTCCCACACATCACCCCCCAACAAACATCCTGCGTTGTTGTGAAACATTTGTTAACAAATCATGAAAGAACATCGTCAAAGTATTACTACTAAATATAATCCGAATCTTCCTCCCTTATACATTTTTTAAAGGATTTATTTATTTTTATCCATTTTTACCCCCATCCCCCCACCGTTTTTGCTGTTTCTGTGTCCATTTGCTGGGCAACTCTCTGTGTCCATTTCCTGCCCTCTCTTCTCATCCTTCTCCTCCTGTCTTCACTGGGATTCGATCCTCGGAACCTCCGATGTGGGAGAGAGGCATCCTACTGCCTGTGCCACCTTAGTTCCTGGTTTTTTGGTGTGTCTAGTCTTGGCTCTCCCTTGTGTCACTCTCCTGTTACATCATCATCTTGCTGCGTGGCTTGCGGGACCTGGCGGCTCACCCGTGCACGGGGCCTGGTGGCTCACCCACCGACAGGGCCTGACTGCTCACCTGCTCGCGGGGCCTGGCAGCGCACTCGCACACGGGGCCTAGTGACCCATGCGCCTTCTATAGTTTTCTTTTTTTCATTTTTACCGGGAGGTCCCAGGGGTCGAACCCAGGTCCCTCCATATGGGAGATGGATGCCCAACCACTTGAGCCACATCCGTCCCCCTGCTATATCTCTTAAGGTTTACCAAAGATACCCAAAGTTACAGTCTTTTCCCATGCAGGATGGTCATATAATAAATCAGGCTTAGTCTATAACCAGCATTCTAAAAACCAGACCTAGGGAGAAAAAAACAGGTCTGGGGACACATGCATGGTTTCTAATATAGCGAATGTTTAGCCTACCCTGATTATCACAGAATCAGGACAGTGAGAATATTTGCATGGTGTTTGACATTCTAATTATTATGTGTCTTGGAGTTGGTCTATTCAGATTTATTTGGATAGGACTACGTTGTGCTTCTTGGACACGGATATCTATGCCCTTCAGTAGGGTTGGGAAATTTTCTACCATTATTTCTTCAAATATTCCTTCTGCCCCTTTTCCCTTCTCTTCTCCTTCTGGGACACCCATGACACATACGTTTGCACGTCTCTTGCTGTCATTTAATTCCCTGAGGACTTGTTCAATTTTTTTCCATTCTTCTCTTTATCTGTTCTTTTGTATGTTTGCTTTCAGAGGCCATTTCTTCAAGCTCACCAATCCTTTCTTCTTCCTCCTCAAATCTTATATTATATGATTCCAGTATATTTTTTATTTCATTTATTGCACCTTTCATTCCTGGAAGTTCTGCTATTTTTCTATGTATACGTTCAATTTCTTTGTGTTTATCCAATGTTTTTTTTTTTTTAAGATTTATTTTTTAAATTTATTTATTATCTACCCCCCTTGTTTTTTTGTGCTTGCTGTCTTGCTCTCTGTGTCCATTTGCTGTGTGCTCTCTGTGTCTGCTTGTCTTCTCTTCTCATCTTCTCTTTAGGAGGCACCAGAAATCAATCCTGGGACCTCCGATGTGGGAGAGAGGCATTCAATAGCTTGAGCCACCTCAGCTCCCTGGTTTGTTGTGTCTTTCATTATCTCTCCTCTTTGTCTCTCTTTGTTGCGCCAGCGTGCCGCGCAGACCAGCTTGCTTTCACCAGGAGGCCCCAGGAGACAAACCCAGGACCTCCCATATTGTAGATGGGAGCCCATTTGCTTGAGCCACATCTACTTCTCCCAGTGTCTTCTTAATATCCTTAATCTCTTTAGCCATCTCATTGAATTTATTACAGAGATTTGTTTGAACATCTATGATTAGTTGTCTCAACTCCTTTATGTCATCTGGAGGCTTATCTTGTTTCTTTAACTGGGCCATATCTTCCTGTTTCTTGATGTGGATTGCAATATTTTTTTGTTGGTGTCTTGGCTTCTGTCTTACTAAATGTATTTATTCTGGTGCAATTTCTCTTTTTAATTTAGGACTTTCTTGCCCTTTCTCCCTTGCTGGCTGTGTAGTAGGAGCCAAGGATGTAGTTGGTGCTGCAAGCTGTGGAGGCTCAAGCTGCCCTCATTTCCCCAGGGACTGATGAAGCTTCTCCCAACTTTCTCCTTTGCCGGGGTAGGGACAGAACCACAGCTGTGTGTAATAGTCCAAGTTGTGCAGGCCTCGACTGTAGTTACCCAGAGAGACTGATGAAGCTTCACACCCCTTTCTTCCTACCTGGGGCAGGGATGGAGCTGGTGGTGTGGGCAGCAATCTATGCCATGTGGGTCCAAAATGACCACAGTTGTTCCAGTAGACTTCCGACTATTCAGTCTGTGCCAGCCAAATGTTCCTGCAGTTACCTGGATAGGCTGGTGCAGGGCTCAGCAGCTTCCTCCCTGCTAGAGGTGGGGCTAAAGCCTAGGCTAGGGCTGCAGTCTGTTCTGGGTGGAAGAAACGGGTCCCTACTGTCACTGTGATTTTCAGTCAGCCCGGCTTCCTCTCATGCTGGAGGTGGAGTCAAAATGGCGGCGACCAGCCTCTTTCCTACTTGGACAGGTTCAAACTTTAGCTCTGCTTAGGGTTATACTTTAGCCCCCCAAATTTACTAGTCATTAGCTGAAGTTGATGCCCAACCGTCTCTTCCTTCCCTGTTTTTGGGAAGTGGAGCTTCCAATTCCAGCTGTGGAATAGCTCCCCAGGCGGCTCGTGCCTCCCGTGGAGGATGGGCACCGGCCTCCGGGGCATGGAGTGCTCTACTTTTGAATCTTCTTTGCAATTGGGCAGTCTTCTCCTTCCATTCCTTCAAGGATGTTGCAGGATGCTCTTCTGGTCTCCTGGAGCCCCTAAACAGGGGCTTTAGATAGCTCTGGGTGATTACTAACTGCCCTGTGGCATGAGCTGACTCTAGGAGCTCCTTACTCTGCTGCCGTCTTGCTGGTTGTCCTGTTTCCCTAACTCTTGTCCTGGGAGGAGTCTTCTGTGGGATGTGAATGTATTCACAAGAATGTATAGCTTGTGAATAAGGTGTTGTGTAGTCAGGTAGCCCAACTGAAGGTAGGAACTGATACTAACAGTCTGGTTATTTTAATATTTCTTATTTCTGAACGCCTATAAAAAATCTGTCACTGAGGGTTCTGTTTTTGATGTTTTTCTTCCAGATTGCAGATCTGAAAGCAGCCAGGCAGCTTGCCTCTGAAATCACCTCCAAAGGAGCATCTCTGTATGACTTGCTGGGCAAGGAGGTAGAGTTGAGGGTGAGCAGCATTCACATAAAATAATTACTCCCTTAGCTAAGCAAATTTTCCCTCCAAAGTTTTCTTCTTCAATTCTGATTTTATTAAGCACTACCTGATCAAACAAGATACAATTGGGAAAGTGATGTACGGTGTTAGCTGCTGCTACTACTTCTAGTAGGCACTGGCCTTTTTGTCTTTTCTTTTCTTTTCTTTTCTTTTTTATTCTTTCCACTTCTAGTTCAGGAATGGCAAATATGTGGCACATGGCTGAAATTTTCCTTCTGGTGCCCAGGATAGACTTTATTGATCATGATGATTTTTCCTGGTAGAGCTCAGCCTTGGCATTCTCCTCAACAATATGCATTTCTAAGCTACTGGTTCCCAAACCTTGCTGCATGTTAGAATCTCCAGGGTATCTTTGAAAAAATACTGATGCCTGGTTCTCATTCTGATTTAATTGGTACAAAATGTGACCTGGGCATTGGGAGTTTTAAAAGCTTCCCAGGTGATTCTGATGTAAAGCAAAGTTTGGGACCCATTGCTCCAGGCAGTCAGTACCAGTCAATTGAAATGATATTACCATTGAAATTCATATGCCATCCTTGTTCAGGCCAATGCCAAAGAGTCTCCTCCACCCACTACATTTAATTTTAAAAGTGATTCCTAAACTCTGCTGATCATTAGAATTACCTGGGGAGCTTTAAAAACTTCTGATGTCTTGGTTGTACCCCGTACCACTGAATCAGAAAGTCTGGGAGTGAGAGGTAAGCATCAATGTAATGGTTTAAAAAGAAATGAAGGATTGTTTACTTTCAGGTAAGGACTTAGGGCATTTGCAGCATACACACTCACATGTAACCTTTCTAAATTAAATGAAAAGACACACCCAGAGGTGCAGCAGTCCCTCTCAGGTATGAAGTCCATGACCGTGCCTTGGCTCTCACCGCCTAGCCTGTGTCTGTTGTGGCTGCTATGGGGTAAGCGTTTCATTTCTGCTAGGTTACCATCCCTGCTATTGATATATCGATCTGGTAGTGGCCGCATGGTGAAGTTTCGTGGCTAGAACAAAGCTGCCACTGACGTCTGATATGAATAGCTGGTGAGGCCGTGCCAGGCTTCCTGTGTTTTCTATGTTTATTGTGCAGTAGGGCACACGTGTACTGGTCTTAGTTCCTAACCGACCAGAGAAAGAGTGGCTTCCTTGCTGATGGGCCAGTGTAGCTGTGGCATCATCATCAGACTTCACCAGGATTCCATTGGCAACCCTATTAGCACCATCCAGGAAAGAATGAATGAAATCATCAGTGGTTCTCAAGGAAGCCATGGGACCCTGAATACAGTACTTCTCAAGTTCTGCATACAGTCATGGTCTGGGGAAGACACCCTGTCTGACGTTAGTGTTTCATATATTCAACCAACAGTCACTGAGGCCCGATGCTAGCCACAGTCCAGGCACTGAGCTGTACATTGTTGAGTAATCTCTGCCCTCAGCTCGTTTGCCACCTGTAGAGAAGGAAGCACAAGGGGGAGCTTGATAAAGTGCCCCTAGAACCTCAGAACTGCACCACGTTTAAATCATGTTTCAGAAGTTTCCCATACTGATATGTCAGATACAGATGCCTCCTGGATTGGCTAATGCTAGGGGTGGGGCCAAGGTGACCTTTGTCATCTGTTGAAGTTGTCAGTGATAGGCAATTTAGAGGGACTTATTCATAAAGAAGATGTAGAGGCCGACGGGCTTCAGGCAGCTCAGTTTGGGCATTGCCTGAGCAGAATGCAGCTAAAGAAGTAAATTTGAGAGAAATGACGACAGATGATTATTTCAGTTTTACATATGGTATCAGGTGCACATGGGACCTCTAGCTGAAAAGGAAGGCCTTGAGCTTCTCACAAGAGGTCAGGTGGGCGATATGATGGAAGACATTTGTAGGAGGTGATAGTGGATGAGTTTTTGCATCAGAGAGTGAAACTTTTGTAAACCAGTCCATAAACTATATCCAGGTCTGGGAATATTGGTTTTCAGAACTCCTTTTCTGGAAATATTCATAAGAGATTTGTTGTTTCCCATAGGAATTAAGAACAGAAGCAATTGCCAGACCTCTGGAAATAAATGAGACTGAAAAAGTGATGAGAATTGCAATAAAAGATATTTTGGTAAGATTTGCTTTTATTTAATGTTGTGTGACTGGCACTCAAAAATATTTATTTCCTGCCTGGACAAGACAGAACAAGTGAGGCTTAGTAAGAAAGATGGGGGTATATATCAATGGGGAAATGAGAAATTTAGGACATTCTAGAATACTTAGATTACTTACTATTTTTCCCCCTCATTATAAATAAAAATCGTTTCTCAAGTTATTAAAAATTCCTCAATTTTGTAGTCATTTAACAAAAGTTATTTAATAATTTTAGTAATTAATACTTTCCTCTATAGAGTCTTCATAATTTAGTTAATCAGTTTCTCACTGCTGGGCATTTGAGTGGCTTCCAGTTTTTCTTAATTCTAAACAGCAGTACAATAAATAGAGTGATCACCATGCTTTACTGCTCACCCACAGTCAGTTATTATTTGCTTGTCTCATCTAAAGCATTCAGTTGGAAGGCACATAGCGAGGGGGCTTGATTCACACTGTTTGGGTTTGAATCCCACTGTGTGATCTTAGGCACATTGCTTAACCTCTCTGTGCCTCACTTTCCTTTTCTGTAAAATGGGGTCTGTATTAGTCAGCCACATGGGTGCTGATGCAAAATACCAGAAATCTGTTGGCTTTCATAAAGGGTATTTATTTGGGGTGGAAGCTTACAGTTACCAGGCCATAAAGCATAAGTTACTTCCCTCACCAAAGTCTATTGCCACGTGATGGAGCAAGATGGCTGCTGACGTCTGCGAGGGTTCAGGCTTCCTGGGTTCCTCTCCTCAGGGCTCGTTTCTCTGCAGGCTCAGCTGCTCTGCTCCTCCACAAGGCCAGCTGTAGATTATCAGGTGAATGACTCATCTCTCTTCCCAGGGCTTCTGTCTCACGACGAAGCTCCTCTTGTTCTTCTCCTGCATGTTTATTTCTTGGGGCTCCACCTAAAAACTCCAACCTCCCTTCTCTGTGGTGTCCTACTTAACGTGGCCCAATCAAAGCCCTAATTATAATGTGTGTGTGTTCTAGCACTTTATTTGCATATTAAACATATTTCTGATCAGTTTGTTAAATAGGACTTGCATATGGACTCGATTCTAGCTTATTTAGGAAACTTGTTATAGTAAAGATGCTTGTGGTATAATGCTTTGGTGGGAACATTTCTTTTTTCTCAATTTCCCTTATATTTTTCTCTTACATATCCAGATTTTAAATATTCTGTTTGCTGAGAACAAGGTATGGGTGGGAATAATGAAACAAGAGGTATGATAGTCCTGAACCATTTATCAAGTACCATACCCACTGCAAACCTACCATTTAATTCTCACAACAGCCCTATGATGTATGTATTATGGTTTCTATTTTATAAATCAGGAGCTTTTTAAATTAGGCTCTGAGCATTTATATTACTTGTCAAAGATTATATAGCCAGCACACAGACCTGTCCAATTCCTAAGACAATGCATGCTATTTGAATTGTGCTTAATTATCATAGCACTTAAGGTAATTTTGGTGAAACTACATATTCCTGATTACAGAAACATGAAGTAAGGGAGTATGCCCCTGTAGATAACTTACCTTTCTATATCAGAGAATAGATAAAAGACCATGAAGCAATCTAGTTATATAACTTACAACTCTGGAAACTATCTCCAGAGTGTTTTGTATTGTGGAGAAATGCATACTTTTATCAGGTAATTGACCTCAAGCAATATTTTTAATCAGGTAATTGACAACAGGGACATCAAACCATTATCAGCTCTGAAAGTGGACTTTAGTCAGCAGCCTCAGTGACACTGACTAGCTTTCTCTTGTTCTGCTGGCAATATTAATTTTTTCCATTAATCAATCCTTGTAATATTATCTTAAGGATAGACTTTGCAGTCGTTCAGGTATGGTTGGAATTTCAGCTCTGCCACTTATTAGCAGGAGAATCTCAGGTAAGTCATTCATCCTCTCCATGCCTCTCATCTCACAGGTAGTGAGCAGCACATGAAAACAGGACTCCTGGGTTAGGTCTTGCTGTAAGTGAGCTCTCTCCTCCTTGTCACGGGCATAGGTTACACAGGAAATACCCAGAGCAAATATCTCAATCTCTTCTTTATAGTTCTTCAAAATAGATAAGGGACAAAGAATCAGAAATGGTCCTGATTAAATGGTATCATTTAATCTTCCTGCAAAGTACATAAAGACAGCAATAGCCTGTGAGGCCCCACTGCCTTAAGTCTTGCGCCTCCACCCGCGACCGAGTCACCTTGGTTCTCAACTTAGTCTGAAGAGCCTGTAAAAAGCCGAGGGTCTCACCCTCGCGGGCCTCAGAGCCCACACACTCCCCCTAATTATAATTTAATCACACCCAGAGGAACAGACCGGTTTACAAACATAGCCCAATATCTGTTTTTGGAATTCATAAACAATGCCAAACTTCCACAGGGTGTTATGAGTATTAATTATGACCTTGCATATGAAGCCTCTGGCACATAGTAGGTGTTCAGTCATTCTAGTACTCCACCATCATCAGTGAACCCAGGGAGGGGAGCCTTACATAAACAAGATTTTGCTGTGAGTTGTTCAAGGTTCTAAGAAAGATAGGTTTTTATGACACCCTTGTCATGAAACAGTAATACTCCCTGGGTGGCCCAGCAGGGTGAAAAGGAAATGGTGGCAAAGATGGGAGACTGGTTACATTCAGGGAGATTGATGAAACCAGGAAATAGGTGAAGGATAATGAAAGCCGAGTTTCTCACAGTTGGAGAAGGGAGTTGCAAATATGTTCAACAGATGCATAGATAGGTACTGGGACAACTTGATATAGATGTGTGTATGTAGATAAATATGTGTCGTATATATACATGTACACACACATGCACACCCACAAACAAATACATTTCTTAGCTCTGAGCAAAGCAATTACAACAAACACACTTAGTGCCCAGATCTTGACTTCTAAATGCCATTCTCCACTAAAAGGAACCAGGGTCCTTGAAGAAATGGCTAATTCCAAAGCTGGGGCAGGGAAAGAACAAGATGAGCCTGGAACATCTTGGGCCACAAAACAAGGAAGTGCTCAGAGAATGAAAGGGATATGTCCAAAAGGACACAGAAGTCAGATTGAGTGGGCTTCCCCTGACCAAATAAGGGACAATTTAAGTATCAAAATAAATAATGGATTATAGGCCATTGAATAAAATAGGAAGCCCTGAGTCCACACTGATAAAAATAAGTCAATGAATCACTGAAAGTCTGAGAAGACCAGGTTATTCACAGAGGTTCAGAATAGCTCCCGACAAAATGCAGAGGGGAAGAGTCACTTGACCTGGAGAAAGCCTGGTAGATGCCACCTAAATTAAGAGATCCAAGTGAGTGTTACCAGTAACGGCACAAATCAGAATTGTGTACCACCTGAGAGGATGCGTCATTTCTGTGGTCATCTTGCCAAAGATGTGTAATCTTTACCTAATCATGCAAACCCAAATTGAGGGGCATTGCATAAACCAGCTGTCCTGTACTCTTTAAAAGTGCAAAGGTCGTAAGAGGCCAAGAAAGGCTGAGGAGCTGTTTCAATCTGAAGGAGGCTGAAGAGCCCTGGCTGCTGGGTACCACAGCGAGCCTGCCTGCCGTGAAGGAATTCCTTGGGACGGTGGCAGAACGCCAGTGGGGTCTGAAGGCTAGAGGGTAGTCATGCATCAGCGTTCATGTCCTGATTTTGATGGTTATATTCTGGTTATGTAGGAGAAAGTCTTGATTTGAAGAAAATATACACTACAGTATTCAGGGGTGACGGGACATCACCTCAGCAGCTTTCTCTCTAGTAGCTCAGGGCAGAAAGCTGCATGCTGTACTCCAGCTTTTCTGTCAGGTTGTGATTGTTTCTAAATTTAAAAATTAAAAAAAATCCTGTTAGTTTTGCCAGCGTTCTGCCTGAATCAGGGGAACATGGCATGAACATGCTCTTAGCGCTGTATTAAAAATGGAACACCCAAAAGAGGACACAGTTCATTTCTTGACTGACTTCTTTTATTTTTTCATTATTGCAGAAGGCCTGGGAGGTTTGATAATTCAAAAGAAAATCAAAACGAAGCATAGATACTTTAAAGGGGTTTTTGGGAACAGATGCTTTTTAAAAATCGGTTTTGTTTTTGAGGTCAGATAAATTCACTAGGTTTGAATATGACCGATTCAGAAATGTCGCCATTAATTTGAGTTGCTTGTTCAGAAAGGAGACCTACCTTATCTTCCTGGGAGCGTGAACTCACATCTCTGCTGGGGCTTTTAAAGCACCCACAGCTAACGGACCATTAGTGGTAGGACTATTTTAATGAAACCATCTTAGACGTGGATAGTGGACTCAGACCCCAAAAATTAAAATAGAAATTTATCACCGGTAAAAGTGTTTGCTTTGAAATGTACATGGTCTCTGTGAGAAAAGTGGAGAGTGTCTGGGAATCGTAGAGCTTTTGGAGACCTGCATGTAGATAGTCAAGAAGCTTTGATGGGGCACCTACACATATGCAGATTAGTGGGGGCAACCATCTTGACCATGACGAACTCAAAGCAGGGCTGGAAGTGAGAACTTGGGGAGGCAGTGCCCTGCCCACTTGGGGTGCGTTCCAGATGTGATTCCAGGGGCAGCCGCTGGCAGTGCACTTACTCTGCCTGGCCTTAGTGCAAACAACCTTCTCTCGCGAGAGGATGGGAGTCCGTGGCTGTTGCCAGTGGCCTCTTGCCCCCTCCCTTTCTTCCTCAGTCCCCCTTGTCCCCTTGCCAAAGGCCTCTGTCCTGCTGCTGCTCGGGATCCCTTCCAAGGCTGGTCACACGGCCGGTGCCCCTGCTTGAGCCGCTTTTGTGCTGACTTCACAGAGTGGTCTCTCTGTTTATTATTAGTCTGTTGTTGGGTTTCAATTGCCAGAGAGAGGGAACAGGAACCTCTCTCAATCCCAGAAGGCAGTGCATTAGGGCTGAGACCAACTGAAGTTTCTTTTGTCCCCCTCCTAAATAAAGCCAGATATTTCTAACTCGAGTATCCTGAGCTATGTAAAAGGAAACTAACATTTTAAGGCTCTAAACGAGCGGGCTGGAGGTCTAAACGAGTGGAGAGAGGTCTTTCCTTCGTCATCTGCCTCCCTGGGCAGAGGCACCTGCTACTCACCAAAGGAAGGATAGGTGACTCCTTCCTGGCCTAGGTGATGTTCACCTTGGAAGTGTCGGTGAGATGAGGGATTGTGCGTGTTTGTTGTCTCTGGCTTTTGTTTAGCCTGCTCTTGCTGTTACCAAGGAGTTGGGAAACCCATCCCTTCAGAACAGAATGGTGGTCCATATTGGCTCATTGTCTCCTTCATTTCCTCTTAAATGTAGGCACAAGTGCAGAAGACGAAAGATCTGCTCAACAATGTGGCCTCTGATGAAGCCAACTTAGAAGCCAAAATTGAAAAGAGAAAATTAGAACTTGAAAGAAATAGAAAGCGGTTGCAGACTCTGCAGAGTGTCAGGTATGTGTGAACACCTGAAGAATGAGTAGAAAGAATGTCTTTGAAAGTCAAAACAAAGACTGAGAAAATGCCATGTCATGATACTAACCCTCGAAGGCAGTGGACAAGGCATCGCATGAGGATGCCGCTACTTCCCACTGCATGTATTTTGCCTGTCCTGACAAGCAGACTGCTAAACTCAGTCCCTTTGCTGCTTTCAATGTCTGGAAAACTGCTTAATTCTTGAGCTGCAGTTGCAGCTTTTTGGCTCCTGGGACTGCACAACAAAGTAAATAAATCCAGATAGAGTCATATAAGGCACAGCCTCCTCAGATCTGTTCCTTGCCATAAATTAGGTGGAAACAGAAATATGCTCTGATTTCTTGGTTTGGGTAGGTTTTAGATTTTTATAATTCCTTCCCCAGTAATTCAACTTTCTTCTGACTTTACCTCATTGAAAATACTGTTTCCAGAGGATACTGCCAGTTCCCGGGGGCACAGGACACTTCCTTGGTCAGTGGAGTCTCTTTAGTATGTTCCTCACATTTTCTTGGAGCCTCTTTGTGCTTTATCTTCTCTTTGCTCGTTTTGTATCCTCTGCTGCTTGCTCTGTTTCTTTGTTGTTCGTTTCCCTCTGATGCTCCTCGGTGTTTCTCCCTTTTCGTTCTCGCTTTATTTTTCTCTCTTTACCGACCCTCCTCCCAGCTGCTGTGTCTGCTGTGAGTGTGTTTTGCTTCTTTGTGGTGCTGGTTGCTGGGCCACACCCCAGCTGCTGCCCTGAGGTTGGAGGAAGGGGAGGCGGCTCCTGGAGATAGCAGACAGTACCTGCAGGGGTCTAAAAGTGTCCCCCTGCGCGGGGCAAAGTCACAGCGCCTCCTCTTCTGACATCAGTGCCACCACATAGACTGGTCTCTCTTAAAAATTACACCTTTAAAGCTTACGTTTGTTTTTGTTCAACCCAAATTCTTTTAATAGAAAAGTTTCTCTGTTTTGCTTTAGTCCAAAGAGTTTAAGTTATAAGTTATTTTTTAGTTCATCTTTTTATATTTGTACAAGAGCAGAGTTCTCCCCTTCAGGGTCAGTAATAAGAGAAAAAGTGAAGAAGTTCAGCAAATCAATTGGAATGGGTTTTTATGGTATGGTTTTGTTTTTTAATTTTATTTTGTTTGAAAACAGCTTTAATTTTTAGCAACCTCTGTTCCCCTTTTTAGGGCACTGATAAACTTGGGAACATCTAGATAGTGGTGCATACGCAGACAGAGGTCATAAGACCTCTTTATTGATTCGGAGAGATGTCTTTCGCTATAGGATTATTTCTTTTAACTCTTCATTGAAGTCTATGGCATGAAACAGATGACAAAACCTCCTTTATGGTAATATTTAATGTTTGCTAAAAATATATTCTTTTATGGATCTACGCATAGAAAGGTCTGGAAGAATGTATGCCAAATGTTAATTGCTTATACCTGGTGGTAGGACTATGAATAAATTTTACTCTGTTCTTCACGCTTTTATGATTATTTCAGGTTTTTACAAAGAGTACCTCTTACTTTATGATATAAAAAAAAAAGTATACACGTTTTCAGAGAAGGAAGGGAAAAAAAGGAAATCAGCTCCAAACAGTTACAAGAGTGAGGGGCCTCCTCCAATGACAGGTTTCCAGAGAAAACCATGGAGGCATCTGGAACCCTGACCACCCATTTCCAGCTCCTGTGTGTAGGTCCATCTTTCACTTTTCATTCCATCTGTTCCTCCTAGGCCAGCCTTTATGGATGAGTATGAGAAGATTGAGGAAGAACTGCAAAAGCAGTATGACATTTATCTCGAGAAGTTTCGAAATCTGGCTTATCTGGAGCAGCAGCTTGAGGATCATCATAGGCTGGAGCAAGAGAGGTTTGAGGTGGGTGTTGCCCGGGTCCACTGCGCAGGCCGTCCCCCCGGCGTGCTTTGTGCACTCGCCGGAAGTCAGCCTGTAAATATCATTGGGAAGAGAATGTCAGTGAGTGTTTTTTCTCCTTAGTCAGCCTGAGGACTGCTCATGAAACTCTCCTTCTTCTGGTAGCGTAGCAGGCACTCCCAGGGTTGCCAGATCTTTGAGGTTCTGTTAGCATCAGACGGTTTGGTCAGTTAGGAACCCAGACTAGCTGGTCCTAGGTACAGCTCTCCAGACAGGCCTGGTCAGTTCACTTAAAGATTTTCAAGCCCTGGTGAATTTAATCACCCAGACTAGCTCACCAGAGCCTGCTTTATAAAGAATAGTCATTTACAGACTTATTGTAGGAAATATGTGTGACCCAAAACCTGACTAGCTGTCTTAACAGGTTCCTCTCATCTCAGTGTGTGGGGTCATTTAGGGAAGGGGAGTTAGAAGTGAGTTGGTAAATGTGGAATTTCCCTTGGTCCAAGGGAAATTGGACCAAGTAGCTGTCACTTTTTAAATTTCCCTTTTCCGTTAGGGATATTCCTCCTTAATCTGAGAAGAGCCATTCGGCATCTATGCCTATGGTGACCTTGGTCATTCTGTAACCACTCTTTCTCACACCGGCCTTATTAGCTTTGATGTAAAGGCTGTGTAGGCTTCTTACAGACCTGGCGCCTGAATTAGGTGGCCCTGTCTTGCCGTTCAGGAGGGCTAACTGAGAGTAACTGACGCATCAGTGTGGTCATGTTTACCTTGCCAAGCAGCCCGTTGCCATCTGTTGCGGTATAGCAGGGAGGCAGGCCGTGAGGGAGCAGCGTGCTGGACAGGCGGGTTTGGAGGGCAAGGAAGAGAACCCGGGGCTTAGGCTGTGAGGTGCTCAGGGACGAACAGGAGGGGGCCAGTGGAGAAAAACGTGGGCTGTCACCCCGGGGGCTCCCCTTGCTCCCACCCTCCCTTCCTGCATGTACCCTCCTCTTCTCCCAGGCACGGGCCTGCTCCGTGCAGAACACCCGCCCCTCAGCATAGCCCGTGCGTGGGGCGCTGTCTTTAACACGTTCCGAGCGACAGAGCTGGGAATGCCAGCTTCCTCTCCCATTCTCCCTCTTGATAAGAATCATGGCCACATCTTATAGCTTAGCCCAGGGGCTCTTATCAAGGGAGCCGTGAGCTTGAATTAAAGTTCAAAAATTTACATGTATCCATTACATTTAATTGAGAAATGTATATATTTATTCATCTGTGTTTACTTTTTAGTTTTTAATTGCTTATGTTTTCAATTATTAAATGTACAAAATAAAGTTTAAAAAAAAATGTATAGGGGAGGAAGATATGGACCATAGTTAGTAGTAATACTTTGGCGATGCTCTTTCGTGATTTATTAACGAATGTTGCACAACAATGCAGGGTGTTTGTAGGGAGGTGATGTATGGGAGCCCTGTATGATGTTATGCATGTGTGTTTTGTAAGTGCATCATGGTTACTGAACACTTATAGTTTATGTATGTTCATGTATGAAAGATATACTTCAATAAATTGTTTAAAAAAAAAAAAAAAAGCACGTCTGGTGGGCTGTGCTGGTGCCAGCGTGGTATATGTATTAAGTAACACACAGTCTAGTGGGGGCTTAGTAACGGGGCCGTGGAACAAGAAAGGCTGAGAAGCCCTGGCTTAACTGAAGTATTTCCTTGTTTTGGGATCTTCTTCCCGTGCTGGGAATGGAGAGTACTGTTCATTTCTTCCTCCTCCCATCCTGACCAGTCTCACTGTGTGGCATCCTCTGGGGCTGGAATTATGAAGGCAGTGCAGGGCAGAGAAACAAAAAAATGCCTGCTTTGTTCTTTTGTGAGTAAGAGGCCCGTCCCTGTCCCATGCTTAGTATTGCCTGTTCACGCATCGACGTCCCGTGCAGGTGCGTGTGGGCACTTGGTTGTGTGTGTTGTGTTTCTTCAGAGCCATGAGGTGTAGTGGCAGGCCTTGGGCCCCCGGGCTGGGTGCGTACTCGGAAGCCTCCCTTTCCTTGGGCTGCGGGAGCAAGTACAGAGGTAGGGCCGGGGCAGCTACTCGGCAGCCTCAGTTCTCGCCGCTCTCCTTTACCTTTTTCTTTTCTTTTTTTCTTTTTTTTTTGAGGTACTAGGGATTAAACCTGGGACCTTGTACATGGGAAGCCGGGGCTCAACCACTGAGCTACATGTGCTTCCCCGTTGTCCTTTAGATTAGATCTTTCCTGGCTCTATATCACACTCTTAGCAGGACTTAACAAATGATAAAGAATAATAAAATAGACCAAAATAAGGGTTATTTCTTCTGAAATCTTGTTTTCCTGTTTTCTAGGAAGCCGAAAATACTCTCCGTCTGATGCAGAACAAGCTAAAGGAAGAAGAAAAGCGACTGCTCAAAAGTGGAAGTAAGGCTTCACTTTCTTTTCTCTAGGCAGTATCGGGGGATTGACCTCATACGTAGTAAGCAGGCACTCAACCACTGAGCGACATCTGCTCCCCACTTTTTAAATAGAGATGTTTATTCTGGATTTGCATCTTTAGCTTTGAAAAATGTATATATATATACATTTTTATTTTTCCAGAAGGCAGTTTTCTCACAGCTTTTACATCAAGTACTATATTAATTCATCCAAGAGACTGGTGTAAATTACATAGCATTTAAAGCACATTTGGTTCTTGGGCCAACTAAAATAGTGTTTTCTTCCTGCTTAAATGATACCGTTAGTTTGAGTTATATAGCTCTATAAAAGAAATTCTGCTTTTAGTAGTTTCCTTATTTAGGGCAGATTGATGGAAGCAATAGTGTATGCAGGGCAAGTGGAGGAGTCCCCATGCCACCATCAAATGTCGCCACAATTCAAATCGTAGAGAAAGGGGAATGCCTACGTGGGAGATCCGGTGCCTGGGCAGGAATGCTCCTCGGTGAGCCCTCTCCACCATCACCTTCACCTGGTGCCTGCTTAGCTTTGAAAGGAGCAGCGGCACGCGGCTTCATGTTGAATGAATGCCTCTGCCTCCTGGAGTTAATTCCCTTCTTGCTTGTTGCCCTCTTTTCTTGTGATGAAATATCTTATTCACTCACTCTCTCCTGGTTGTGGATAGTATAAAGGAGCATCAGGCTTGCCCTCTGTGTCTTTTCCCTTTGCTTTGCTCTCCTTTTGCACTTGTTCTGACCATCTCTTCTGAATCTCAGGAATCTGGAGGGAGAATAGAGATTGCTGGGAAATCCTCTAGGGGCAAGCTTAGGAAATTCAAAGGGCTCTCTAGCCAAAGCTGCCCCTCAGCGTGATAGCTCTGGGTCAGCCAGGAGAGCCGAGGCAGCCCTAAGTGATAAGCCTGCGTGGAGTTGGTCCTCTCCTTGGGGGTCGGGCCCAGGTTAGAGCCCTGCTGGGGTTTCGTGTCCCGCTCTGCCCCCAGGCCAGTGCGAAGACCTTTCACAATGATCTTGCTTTATTCTTCTGAACTTAGACGTTAATTTTGCCATCTGTAGGTCTGGAATCTCTTGAAGGACAAAGATTCTTATGAGCTTGTGTGATTTTGTGCTTTTGGAAAAATAATTTTCAGTATAAACCAACACAAGGAAGGGTGGAGTGGCAGAGAAATGGGGAAACGTTTTATGAAGGTGCCCATTCCCGGTTGGCTAATGATGTTGAACATTTTTTTCATGTGCTTTCTCACCATTTGTAAATCTTCTTTGGAGAAATGTCTGTTCATATCTTTCGCCCATTTTTTAATTGTATTGTTTGTCTTTTTGTTGTTAAGTTGAAGGATTTCTTTAAATATAATGGATGTTAAACCTTTATTGGATATGTGGTTTTCAAGTATTTTCTCCCATTGTGTAGGTTGTCTTTTTATTTTCATGATATAAAGCCCTTTGAGGAAAAAAAAGTTTTTTGTTTTGAAGAGGTCCCATTTATCTATTTTTTCTTTTGTTGCTTGTGCTTTGGGTGTAAAGCAGGGGTTCTTTTTTTTTTTTTTTTTTTTTAAAGATTTTATTTATTTATTCATTCATCCCCCCCTTGCTGCCCGTGCTCGCCGGGCCAGCCAACCACGCCGTGCGGGCGGGCCCGCCCCCACCAGGAGGCCCCGGGAACCGAACCCGGGGCCCCCCACACGGTAAACGGGAGCCCCACTGATTGAGCCACAGCCGCCTCCCAAAGCAGGGGTTCTTAACAAGGGGTCCATGAGCTTGAACTGAAATTCAAAAAACCATTATTCTTGTGGGGACATGTTGGTGCAGGTGTGGTATATTTATTAAATAATATACAGTCTAGTGTGGACTTAGTAAGGGGTCTGAGGTTTTTACCTGTCTGGCACAGGGGTCCGTGGAACAAAAAAGGTTAAGAACCCATGGTGTAAAGTCTAAGAAACCATTGCTTGACACCAGGTCCTGAAGATAATTCCCTACATTTTCCTCTAGATGTTTGATAGTTCTAGCTCTTATATTTAGGTCTTGATCCATTTTGAGTTGATTTTTGTATATGGTGTGAGGTAGGGTCCGTCCTCCTTTCTTTTTTTTTTTTTTATTTTTAAAAAACAAATGGAGATCTAGTTTTCTCAGCACTATTTGTTGAAGAGACTCTTCTTTCCCAATTAAGTGGTCTTTGCCACCTGGTCAAAACTCAGTTGGTCATAGTCAACACATTATTATTATTATTTTTTAAAGAGCTGAAGAACTCAAATACTTATTGAACAAATGCAGAATAAATGAACAGGAGGTCCTTTAACCTGAAGATACAATAAACAAGTTCAAATGTTCAGTGGGCTGTTAAATAGAAAATGAAAGATTGGTGATTATTTCTCCAAAAGGCAGAATTTGAACTGAGGGATAAATATAAGCAACTGATAGGCTGCAAGGAGAGTTGTACCAAAGTCTATCACTTCTCTTAATAGCTTCTCTTCTAATATCATACACTTCACACTTTTCCTTACTTCTCAGAGGAGATATAAATTAATATTTCTCATGAGCATCTTAAGTTGCATTTTCATGGCAAGCCCTCTATTGCCACCATTGGCTGCGCTCACAGCATCAGAAAAAGTCTTAAGTTAACAAACTGGTCTTTAAGGGAAATGGTCTTTTGTTCCTCAGCTATATTTTATTTTAGTGTTCTACATTAGTGATTCTCAGGAGGTGGGGAGAAAAAGAGAGCATATTCTTCAAAGAGGGTGAGTCCGAATCCCCAGCAATTGTGATATTGCCAGGGGACAGTTGTTCTCAAACCCCAAATTAATCACATGACTATCAACCAATAGTACTGATGGGAGTGTGTTGTGGGGGTAGGGAGCAGGGAAAACACAGGGGACAAACACTGCTCTACATTAAACAGGAGAGCTATGTTTGGTCACTAGGAAAAATAACCTCACCACGTAATATTGATGGGCTCCATCCAAATTGATGAATATTACAAAATGAGAATTGTTTCAACAACTGTTCTGCATAATGTTTAGGGACAAAATATATATGTGTCTGTCCTTGTGCCAGTACCATGCTGTTGTGATTACTTTCACTTTGTAATAAGTTTTAAGATTGGGAAGTGTGATTCCTCTAACTTCCTTCTTCCTTTTCAAGATGGCTTTAGCTATTTGGGGCCCCTTACCCTTTCATATAAATTTGATAATTGGCTTTTCCATTTCTGCAAAGAAGGTTGTTAGAATTTTGATTGGGATTGAATTGAATCTATAAATTGATTTGAGTCGGTTTGACATCTTAACGATATTTTGTCTTTCAATCCATGAACACAGAATATCCTTCCATTTATTTAGGTCTTTAATTTCTTTTAGAAATGTTTTGTAGTTTTCTGTATACAAGTCCTTTACATCCTTGTTTAACTTTATTCCTAGATATTTGATTCTTTTAGTTTCTATTATGAATGGATTTTTTTCTTGATTTCTTCTTCCAATTGTTCATTGCTTGTGTATAGAAACACAACTGATTTTTGGGTGTTGATCTTGTACCCTGCTACCCTGCTGAATTCATTTACTAGCTTTAAGAGCTTTTTAGTAGTTTCAGGATTTTCTGTATATGGGATCATATCATCTGCAAATAGGGAAAGTTTTACTTCTTCCTTTCCAATTTAGATGCCTTTTATTTATTTTTCTTGCCTAATTGCTCTGGCAAGAACTTCCAGGACAATGTTGAATAACAGTGGTGATAGTTCCTGATCTTAGAGGGAAAGCTTTCAGTCTTTCACCATTAAGTAGGATGTTAGCTGTGGGCTTTTCCTATGTGCCCCTTATCATGTTGAGGAAGTTTCCTTCTATTCCTAGTGTTCTAAGTGTTTTTATAAAGAAAGGTGCTGTATTTTGTCAAATGCCTTTTCTACTTCGATTGAGATGATCATGTGTTTTTTTTGCCTTTATTCTGTTAATGTGGTGTATATTGTTGATTTTCTTAAGTTGAACCAACCTAGCATAGCAGGGATAAATCCCACTTGATTATGGTGTATAATTGGGTTTTTTTTGTTTTGTTTTGTTTTAGATTTATTTATCCCCCCTTGCTGCTTGTGCTCGCTGTGTCCGTTTGCTGTGTATTTTTCTGTGTCTGCTTGTCTCCCTTTGTTGGGTCGTCCTGCTGCGTCAGCTCACCGAGCCACACGGGCTGGGTTGCCTTCACCAGGAGGCCCCGGGAAACGAACCCGGGGCCTCCCATATGGTAAACAGGAGCCCTATCGATTGAGCCACATCCGCTTCCCCTAATTGTTTTAATATACTGTTGGATTCAGTTTGCTAGTATTTTGTTCAAGATTTTTGCATCTGTATTCATAAGAGATATTGGTCTGTAGTTTTCTTTTCTTGTCGTATCTTTATCTGGCTTAGGTATAAGCGTGATTGTTGGCCTTATAGAATGAACTAGGGAGTATTCCCTTCTCTTCAATTTTTTGGAAGAGTGTGAGCAGAATTGGAATTAAGTCTTCTTGGAATGTTTGGTAGAATTTCCCTGTGAAGCTCTCTGGTCCTGGGCTTTTCTTTGTTGGGAGGTTTTTAATTACTGATTTAATCTCTTTACTAGTAATTTGTTGAGATCTTCTATTTCTTCTTGAGTCAGTTTAGGTAGTTTGTGTTTTTCTAAGACTCTGTCCATTTCATCTAAGTTGCCTAATATATTGGTATGCAGGTATTTATAGTATCCACTTACAGTCCTCCTTATTTCAGCTGGGTCAGTAGTAATGCCCCCCTCGGTGATTCTGGCTCAGGGTCTCCCAAGCTGTTGGCAGGTGCTGTAGTCATCAAAGTTTCAACTGAGGCTGGGGGAATATTGCTTTCAAGTTCACGTACATGGTTGTTTACAGGCCTCAGTTCCTGACCACTTGGGTTTCTCCGTGAGACTCCTTGTCATGGCACCTTGGGAGGTGTGGTGCCATTCTGTTGGTAGACAGCCAGCAAGTGATATGCTAGAGCACTTGTGAGCTGATGGCTGGCATCTTTTCCTAACTCTGTATTCAGTGGTGTCACATCAGTAGCCTGAAATCAGTCATGGTGGGACTCTTTGTGCAGAGAGCCTGTTGTTAAACATTTATTAGCACACCACTTGCCATTATTGATACCTTCACTGGCTCGCAGGTTTGCCCTCCTGGTTCTGCAGAGCACAGCTCTTCTCTCCATGGCCAAAGAAAGAGAAAACTTTCCCTCAGTGCCCAGCTAGATTCAGCTACTGTTTCATTACCCTTTTATATTAGCAGCTAAGCAAAGCCTTCTTATAGACTAACAGTTACTATTTTTTCAAATTGACTCCGGAGTCAGCTAATGAAAACAGCAACCATAGACCTCTCCAATTCCATCCTTCCAAAACCTGGCTAACTCCTAAGCACATGGAAGTCAGATGCCAAGCTGTGAAAGCTTTTTCTCCACACCGTGAAACCTCTCCTTTTGTAGCTTTCCATTAGTATAATTGGTCAGCTTGCTGGCCTAAGACTCTAAAACAGAGTAAGAAATTAATACCAATGGCTATTGCGTGGAGGATGGCCTTTCATGTGGGTTCATATGGAATTTCCAGTGGCCTCAGCCTCATATAATCAAGGAGCGGGAGTTCTGGTGGCAGACCCATGTACTAAGCAGAGCATGTTTATTTCCCCATAACCAGCCAAGCATTTGCAGCTACTTTGACAGCTGGCAATTCAATATTTTAGTTTCACATTCCGGAATGGTGTTTCTAATACATCTGACTCACATTTTTCTTGCTTCAGGAAATTGCTTTAAAAAGACAAACAGCATATCATTGTCTGCATTAACTATTTCACTGAGTACCTCCAGGCAAATCCAGAGTGACTCCGCAAAATGCTTCACAAGAAAGGCTGAGAAGTGCGGGTGACTTTGGAGCAAGAGCCTTACCTAAGAGAAGCTTTTTATTTTTTTTTTTATTTATTTTTTTATTATTTTTTTTTTTTTTAAAGATTTTATTTATTTATTCATTTATCCCCCCTTGCTGCTTGTGCTCGCTGGGTCAGCTAACCACGCCGTGCGGGCGGGCTTGCCTTCACCAGGAGGCCCCGGGAACCGAACCCGGAGCCTCCCATATGGTAAACGGGAGCCCTACTGATTGAGCCACAGCCGCTTCCCGAGAAGCTTTTTATAATTGTAATGTTGGAGCCACTCTTTTGGTTTTGCTTTCCTTGTGTTCTCATCAGGTAATGATGACTCTGACATCGATATCCAAGAGGACGACGAATCCGACAGTGAATTGGAAGAGAGACGGCCGTCCAAGCCGCGCACGGCCATGGAGGTGCTCATGCAAGGTAACGAGCTTTTGTCGGCCACCCTTCTCCCACACTGTTCTCAGGAGCACCACGGCAGGGCTGGGTCAGCGCCACTTGGTCTCCAGGCCTCAAGCACCTTGTGAGTGGCCCCTTGAAGTGGTCCTTGTGCTGGTGTTAAGCCTGTCCTGTCATTTATCAGAATTTGGCTCTTAAACTGCTCAGTGGTGATCTTTGCTACGAGTAACATGGTACCAAGAATAGCCATTTCGTGTCTGTGACTTGGTATTTCTCACAGAGGCCTCGGAAACAGACTTTCTTTGCCACCAAGCCATATTCTGCCCTTTTGGGGTCCTAAACTGTTCCCAGTGCAGTTGTACCTCTTACGGCCAGAGAATAATGCATCAAGGGACTTACCTGAGCCTCTCTGTCTTTAAAAGGTGTACTTCTCATTGCAAAAGGGTCAACACCCCCGGGTGTTCTGTCTCCTACTTGGCCCATTCCCCACCCTTTTAAAAGGGTCGTGGCCAGTGGCCTGGGCTTGTGTCCTAATGAATTGTCTTCCCTCGCATATATATGCACGCCTACAATTGGACTTACAGAGAGCACGGTCACATTTTTTATTAAACCTAAATGGGATCAGACTATATATAATTTTTGTTTTTGATTAAATATTTTGGAACTCTTCCTATGTCAGTAAAATATAGATGCACTTCTTTCTTTTGAACAGCTGCCTCGTGTTTTATAGTATGGCTGTGCCAGTGACATATTTGGGTATTCCCCTATTGATAGACATTTAAGATAGTTCTGCTCTTTTCCTGCAGATTCCTCTTTCTTCATATTTGCAACTAGTTCTTTAGGTTATATGATTAAAAGTGGAATTCTCAAAGGTTATATACATTTTTACTTTAATAGCTAGTACTAAATTGCCCCATATTTGTGTCTAAGAGTATTTGTCTACCACCTGTTAGTTTGTTGTTGTTGTTCACTTGTTAGTTTTTGAAGCAAATATCACTTTTTTGTACATATAATAAATTTAAGGGGCAAGTCATCTTTCCTTCATTATTTTATATCAACTTTTGTTATTAAATGTTTTCTCTTGTTCTAGGCTCAAACTATCTTATTATATTTGCTTTTCTCATAGCGTAACTAGATGCTCTGCTTTCCTGTTTCTTCCTTTTATTTCCTAACAATTTAATTACATAAATAGAGGCTAGACATTATGAATCCCACTCTGCAGAGCCAAGGGTACAGAAGGGTCTGTGGTTGGCTCAGTGTGACTTAGTGAAGTCATAGGTTCTCTTAAATGCTCCTGCTGGCTGCTCAGCCTGCAGAAGGAAAACCACACATTCCAGTCCCCAAAACTATGAATAAGAACTTCAGGCAAACACAAGATTTTGCCTTTTATCTGACTAAGGGAATAAAATTGCAAAAACAGCACTCACTTGCCTGTTTCCAAGCCTGCCCTGATATGCTCCTCTCTGAGCTGCCCTTGCTGCCTTTCTCCCGAGTCCTGAACCTGGGGACAGTGTTGGACTTTCTGAGCCTTAAGGTTCCAGCCCAGTTCTCTGTCTCCACCCGGTGAAGGACAGCTCCTGAGCTTTCACAGAAGCCACACCCAGACAATAAAGATGAACTAGTTGTAATCCTTAATGTTTTAAAAAAATTTTTTTGTAATGCTTAGACATAGATCAAGTACAAGTGAAATTGGTCCATAAAGGGAGAATATCTTTCTTTTTCAGCAGATAACATACCAGTTCAGCTAATTAAACTAATATGGGCTTCAGTTACTTTCCCTAAAACTTCTACAGGCCTCAAAAATTAAATATATAATTACCATATGATCCAGTAATTCCCCTTCTGGGTATACCTAAAGAGAATAAAAACAGGGTCTCAAAGAGATTCTTCTACACTGATGTTCACAGAAGCGTTATTCACAATAGCCAAGAGGTGGAAGCAACCCAAGTGTCCATCAGCAAATGAATGGATAAACGAAATTGGTGCTTAAACACAGGTGTATTATTCAGCCATAAGAAAGAGTGCAGTTATGAGACATGCTGCAACTTGGAGGAACCTTGAAAACATGATGCTTCTGAAATAAGCAAGGCACATGTGGACAGAAATGGTCTGATATCACCTAGATGACTAGAAATAGCACATTCACAGAGATAGAAAGGAGATTAGGGGAATATGGAGCAGGGAAAACGGGGGGGTGCTTGTTTTTACAGGATGCTTTTTTTTTTTTTTTTTTTTTGATGATGATGATTTTTGCTTATATTTTATTGCCCTTTTCCTCTACATTTCCCCAGAGTGGAAGTGGAGACAATCCATTACTGTTAGTTGACACTTCTGATTAACTTGGCATTACTTAAGTAAATTTTTAGTGTGCTTCCTTTTGTTTTTCCCAGTTTTCTAAGGAAACCAAATCCTGAAAGCCCTTTCCTGCCTTATTTTTGCAAGTCGAGTAGGTTTTTATTATTTCTTCATGCTTCTGTTCTCAGGAAGACCCAACAAGCGCATCGTGGGCACAATGCAAGGTGGAAACTCTGACGATGATGTGAGTTTGCCCCACTGCTCGAACGCTCTGTGCTTTCTGGTCTTGTGCTGGCTTAGGCTGGATTAACCGAGGTGCTGCCAGCAGCCAGGGGACCTTCTGGTCAGCTTGGCGCAAGGTGGCAATCTCAGGCCAGCCTGTCACTTTACTTGTGGCAGAGTTTCACCTCCCCAGGAGCTTAGCTGTTTTCTTTGCTTGTTGACGGCTCATTTCTTTTCTTTTCAAATGAATGCGCTTGCCCTACTTTTTTTGCCTTCTCATTTCTCTTTCCATTCTCGCTTTCCAAAGATGGAAGCTGCGCCAGCTCACTTAGGTAAATGCAAGACTTCCAGCTCCAAGAAGCAGGTTGGTTTTTTTGTTTTTTTAAAAAGATATATATTTTTTATTTCCCCCCTCCCCTCGTTGATAGGCGCTCACTGTCTGCTCTCTGGGTCTGTTTTTGTGTGCTCTCTGTCTGCTCATTCTTCTTTTTTAGGAGACACTGGAAGCCAAACCCGGGACCTCCCATGTGGGAGGGAGGTTCCCAATCACTTGAGCTACATCCTCTCCCTGCTTGTTCTGTCTCTTACTGTGTCTCCTCGTTGCGTCAGCTTGTTGCATCAGCTCATTGTGTCAGTTTGTTGCACCAGCCTGTCGTGTCAGCTTGCTGTCTTTGTCTTCTTTAGGAGGCACCGGGAACTGAACCCAGGACCCTCCCATGTGGGAGGTGGGCACCCAACTTCTTGAGCCACATCTGCTCCCCCAGGTTTTCTTTTTCATCTCATCCATTTGTTTATGTCTAAACAGAGGAGGGGTTGGCAGTATGCATCAGGTGTTAGAGGAGCGGAGGTGGTTGGTTTGTCTGTGTGTCCTCCAGGGCAAGAAGCCACTCAAAATGGATCTTACCCGAGAGTGGTAAAATTATTAGAGATGCAAAGAAGGAGGGTCCAGAGCACTGAGCCAAGACAGAAGGGTTGTGGCTGGGGACTCATCGGACCCTTGGACCGTAACCTAGGAATGAAGGGATGCTGCTGAGGAGCCGGGGACATTCTGGGCAGAGAGCACAGGAAGGAGGTGCTCTCAGTACTGGGGCCGCAGAGGCTGGGCAAGAGGCTGAAACTTGAGGCTGCCAGTGCCTTGAGCATCACTGAGTGGGCACTTAAGTAGGAAACCTCACCAGAATAGGAAGAGAGAAATGAGAGCAGCGCTTGCCAGCGTTGGGTAGTCAGCACTGCCTGGGTCATCACTCCAGCTGCCGGGCCTCATCACAGTCCCTGGCAGAGCTGCTTAGGCCAAGAGCCGAGGGCTGATCACACAGGCCCAGGCCACAGCTGGTCTCCGTCAGGAAGGAGTGGCTGAATGCCCAGTGTGTGCGGAGCCTGGTACCAGCAGCTACACAGAGCTAGAAGCCTGGACCTTAAGTTCTCGTACAAAAGATGTATTTATTAAGTGCCAGCAGTGTCTGCTGTTAGAGAAGCTCCCTGGAGGGCACAGTCACTGCTGTTTGCCAGGCAAGATGCACAGAGAAGGCAGGGCCTTGAGTTTGTAGAGGCCAGTCTTTAGAAAAGCAGAGAAACCACCTCAAAAAGAATGTTTTTTAGGGAGCGGATGTGGCTCAAGCAGTTGAGCACCTGCTTCTCACATGGGAGGTCCTGGGTTTGGTTCCTGGTGCCTCCTATAAAAAGAAAAACAACAAGCAAAACAAACAAAAATAAATCAGGGAAGCCAATGTGGCTCAGTGGTTGAGCACCGGCTTCCCACATGAGGTCCCTAGTACCTCAAAAACAAAACAAAACAGCAACAACAAAAAGAATGTTTTTTAACAGGTGGGGAATGGATTGGTAATAGCTTCTGTGCCTCAGCTTACCCATCTAAGGCAGAAATAGGGAAAGTCTGGCTTGGAAGCTGGTGATGCTTGGAAAGCACTGTGCGGGCTCTTTTCATAGGATTTTCTTGATCGTTTGCATAGCTTTCTGCTTTTCAGAATAAATGCCTGAGTTTTAGTTTCTCTCTTCTCTGTGTCTTGGTATTGTTGCTGGTTTATTTCAAGGAAGCTCCTTCCCACACTTTCCCCCAGGCCCAGAAGTTTGTCATTTATATCTTCACTCAGTCATTCAACACATACTTATTGAGTGTCTTATGTGCCAAGGATTGTTCTGGATTGTAGGGAATAGAGCAGGAATGCAAGCCAAGCCGCTGCCCTTGTGAAATTTACATTCCAGAGGGAGGGGCCGACAGTAACCAAGGAAATCTGTCAGGGGCTATAAGTGTTCGGCAAAATAAAGCAGGCTAAGGGAACCAAGAGTGATAGAAACGAGGGAGCGCAGTGTTGTCTTTTGATTGGTCGGGGGAGGTCTCTGATCAGGTGACATATGAGGTCCAAAGGGAAGGAGGGAGTGAGCCAGGTGGGGACCTGCGGGAGGGGCGCCCGAGGCCCCAGGAGTGTGGCTCAGGTGTTGGAGGAGCAGAGCTGCTTGGCTGTCTGAGTGGACTTGGGGAGGAGCAGTAGGAGGGGCGGCAGGGCCCTGGCACGAAGAGCCTCGTGGGGTGTGACCAGGACCTGGCTGCTTCTGTGGATGCCACGCGGAGGCAGCAGGAGTGCCGAGAGAAACCGGTTAGGAGGCAATGGCAGTAGTCTAGATCAAGGTGATGGCGGCTTCCCCTGGCATGGCAGAGGTGGAGGTGTTGAGAGGTAGTCAGATTCTGGTTGTTTTCAAGGTAAGAACCATCCAGTTTTGTTAGTGGATTGGATGTGGGTATTAGGGAAAGAGAAAGGAGAGCTGCTTCTCTTTTGGCCTAATCACCTGAGAACATAAGAGCTTTCATTTCCTGAGATGGGCCACACTTGGGGAAGGGGCTTGGGGGGCAGATCAAGAGTTTGATTTTGGATGCATGAACTGTAAGTTGCCTGTGAGATATCCACATCCGGTATTGAGCAGCCAGTTGGAAATTCAGGCCTGGAGCCGAGGGACAGGTCTGGGCTGGAGCTGGAGGTTTGGGAGCGCGCTCTGCGTTTAGACAGTATTTCAGTTTTGGGGGTGGACGTGATTGCTGAGGGAGAGAAAATAGAAACAGCCAAGGGGCCAGGTCCTGAGCGCATCCCCGCCCCCTCCCCGCCCCCAGCTACAGAGGTCAGGACGATGGAGAGGGTCCTGTACGAGAGACTGAGCAGACGCTGCCTGTGAGGTAGAGGGAGAACTAGAGAGGAGGGTGCCCTGCAGGATGGGAGAAGAAAGGAGCCCAAAGGAGGAGGAGCACGACCCTGTCAGGCGCAGCCCCTAGGTCAAGTGAGATGAGGGCTGAGAGATAACTACTGAATTTGCAACATGCGGGTTTGCTAAGAGCAGTTTGGGAGGGAGGGATTGGGGGAGGGTGAGAGTCAAATTAGAGCGTGCTTAAGAGAAAAAGAGACGGTAACAAGTGGGGACAGTAAGTCCAACAATTCATTTAGGGAACATAGAAATGGGCATAATAGCTGGAGGTGGGATTAAGAAAGTTTAGGGTTTTCTTTTTGGCTCTGTTTTTTTTTAAAGAAGGAAATTGCAGCATGTCCATGAGCTGGTGGGAATGATCTCCTGAGGGTGCCATCCTGGTTTACCTGGAACTGAAGAGGTTTGCTGGGACACAAAGTGGCAATTTTAAAACCAAGAAAGTCCCAGGCAAACCAGGGGTGAGTTTGGTCACCCTAGCCTGGGACGATGGAGAGTGTTTCTTTTACTTTGCTCCTTACGCTCATTTCCTGTGTTCCTTTCCCTCGCTGATCTGGCAGAAGACAAAAATAAGCCTCTGTTTCCCTCTTGAGTCCCTGCCCTCCTTGCTCTCCCGCAGTGGGCATCTGGGCCCACAAGAGCAAAGCTGCACCCAGTGAGCAAGCAGGCAGCGCAGATCTAGTGGAGCTCCTGAGACGTCAGCAATAAAGCCAGCCCCTGCAGGGCCAAACCTGGATTGCCACTGGTGTGCAGAGGTCCCGGCCCGGCTGACCCATGTCCTGTGTGTCTGCTGGCAGCTGTCCCTTTCTTAGGCCTCTCTCAGCCTGGTTAAGCTCTGGCTCTCCTTTGGGGGTGTTGCTACTTACTGTGCTTGTACCTCCAGACCTACTGGTAAAAAAGTGAGGTAAGGTCTCTGCTAACAAGTTGTCAGTTACAAGATAGGACCCAGCATTGCATTTGCTGTCTTTTTTCTATAGGAAGATTCAGAGGACAGTGAAATTGACATGGAAGATGATGAAGAAGATGATGATGATTTGGAAGATGAGAGCATTGCACTCTCACCAGCTAAGCCCAGTCGAAGGATCCGGAAACCCGAACCCCTGGACGAGAGTGACAATGACTTCTGACCCTCTTGCCAAAGGACCCAGGCAGATTAGAATCCTCAGATTGTAGATAAACAAGAAATTAGAAGTTTAGGAAGGTAACATATATCTTGCTCATGAAGCCCACTGGATTCCTTGTTACTGAAGCAATTGGCCACCTACATTTGTATTCCATGAGGTTAAATAAGACCAAATCGAACCCAACACAATTTGTTTGCTTCTTTAACCTCCTAAAACTCGGGAAGTACATATGTTCACAGCCACAGAACAGAACTTGAAGGAGAAATAAGAGCTAAGTGCTCTCTTGAGTCTTAGCTTCTGTTATTACATATTTCCTTTAAGAATCAGCAAGACAAACCTAGGGCTGAAATGCAGCACAAAGGCTGATTTTAGGAATTTGAGGGAAACATCTGACTTTTTCATTTGCACAGGCTGGAACATTTACTTTGTATCAGCTTTTAATTCTAGCCTTTGCTTTATCCTATAATCTTTCTTCTGCATGCTCACATACCAAGTTTTAAATGAACTTTACTAAGATTTTGATAATCTGAAAGAAGCTTAGCTAAGTTAGAGGAAAAGTAGTTTTCCTTGAAAACCAGACAACAGAAAGATGCTCCAGATTATAAATATTTCTTTTTCTACAAGAAAGTTGATGTTTTTCAGGGAGTCAGATTCCCCTTGGATTAAAGACACCTGCATGTTTCCATGGCGTGTCCAATGCTGGGAACTTTGCTAAGCTGGGTCAAGTCTCCCTTCAGAGACTCCAAACCCCTGCAATGACAACTTCCCACCAGCCAACATTTCTCTAAAGAAGCTATTTCTTGTCTAAAGCATGGTGAGCGTTTAGTCCACCACAAAGGAAAAGGAAGCAGATTTTTTTGCATTTCACCACCAGGGCATCTCCTTCAGGGAAGAAGCAAATTCAGGAAAAAGTGTTGAACAGGTTCGTGTTTCTGATTTATAAAATAAGCCATAATTGAACTGGGCAGAGTAGCACTAGAAGAATTACCCTATTGTGAAAAGAGAATGATAGATAGGTACAGTTGGGTTTTTTTGTGTGTTGTGTGTTAGGGTGTGTGTGTGTGTGTGTGTGAACAGAGAACAGTTTTCACCACAATTATAGGGTCAGGCAACTTCTGTTTTAGAAATGTACTTAATACCATATTTTTATAATACTCAAAATTATAGTTATTTGCACCTACAGCCTATGAATACTCATAAAAGAAAAGTCCACAGGTCAATATTATACCTGTACATTTTAGGAGAATATGTTACAGTTTCTATCTTGCTTTTTTTCCTTTGTTTTCCTAAATTTTATGTATGATATAACTCTTTTTAAAACAAACTACAAAGGAAATTGATATGTTGGGGAGCCATGGTAACTATATCAGACGCCATGGCATCTAAGGCACCAAGAGTCACTGCATCGTCTCTGATGTTATGGCTTTGGTTTACCTGAGTGTGACCAGACATATTTTTTGAAAAACACAGAAATGTATTATGTTTTCCTTATGTGATACTTTCTTCTAGTGGGCTTTTACATGGAAGCCCAAGCTGATCTACAAATTGTGCATCCACAGGTGTAGGCAGCAGCTCCACAGGATGCATCGTTGTTTTACCTGCACTTGATTATCCTCTGTCCATTGGTTAACTGACTTTGCACAGTCTCGTAGTGGTACAGTACTTCCTTGATTGAGCAGATTCTGTCAACAGTGGAGTTTCAAGTACTTGATCATAGTTATTGAAGTATTTTGGTCATTATAATGGATCCAGGAGTATGTGGAAGTCCTTATGACCTAGTGCTCATTTATTTTTGGCCAAGCAGTAGAACACAGACCTCAAGCCCCAAAGAAGAATGCATGACTAGTTAAATTAAAAACTAGCATTTAGATCGTTGCTGTTGATTGTGGGATTATTTTGCTATGGATTTGCTGCCTGGTACTTAATTCTTCTATTCACCAAATGTTTACTGAGCACTCTCTGTGTCCAGCCATGTGCTAAATACTGAGGAATTCTAAGATAATTAAGTCTTAGTATCTACCCTGATACTCTGACAACCTGGTAAGAGAGAAAGATGATTCAGGATTATAATACAATGTGATATGTGCAAAGTAAAGGTATTTGTAATGTGCTATGGGAACCCAGAGTAAGGAGCAGCCTTGCCTGGAAGAGTCAAGGAAGATGTCTGTGAAAGTCAGATTTGAGCTGGTTCTTACAGGCTGAGAAGGACTCTGTCAAATGGAGAAGATCAGACATGGCAGTGTGGTAGGGTAGGGAGTCCCAGCCTGAACATGCAAAAGCACAGAGCTCTTGATGTGCATAGCCTGTTTGGGAAATGACAAGTAGCACAGTATGGCCAAAGTTGTTGCATGTATGGTAAGGAAGTAATAGAAGGGTCTTGCTTGGCATGCTGAGGAATAGTTTGATTTTGTCCTGTGGGCAGTTAGCAGCCTCCAAAGATGAGGCTTTGTCAGAAAAATCATTCTGGCACTATAGAAGAGAAACTAGGAAGGATAGCAGGGTTGCAGGAAGGCTGGTTAGGAGGCTGTTTGGATGTTGCAGGGAATGCTCAGTGGTGAGGCGATAAAGAATGAATTCAGATATCAAAAGAGAGTCTCTGAAGGAGAATTTATGTAATTTGGGGACTGCTTATATGTGAGAGGTAAGTTGAAGAGAAGGAGAAATTGAAGGTGGAAGAGCATTCTACTTTGGCCAACTGTTATCTGAGAGAGAGATAGGACGAAGAGCAGGTAGGGAACAGGATAGGGTGGGGGGATGTTTTGTAACATGTTGAACTTGAGATGGCAGCCAGACATCCAGATAGTAATATCCAGTAATTATTTGGAAATACACAAACAGGAAAGGCTTCCAACTACATCTGGTGAATAAAATGCTTAGTTAATCTCTGTCCCCTCCTGAAATTTCACTGAGAGAGAAGAAATGTTAATGGGGTAAATCCACAAGGATAAAAAGAACTGGAGATGAGACTAGAGTGAGTGAGACACCAACAATTTTTTGGAACATAAAAAACAGATGGAGAGAGCTCAGATCTGATGTTGGTCAACCAAAATAGTGGCATAACTCTTTGAATAACTAGCAAAAACCAGCAAAGTGATCTTCCTCAAATTCTGGAAAACCCTTAAAAATCCCTTCCCTCATCCCCTCTCTGGTGTGGTGTAGAGTCAGCCTGAGCTCCCATTGTGGGTCCCTGGACCTGTTCCCTCGGGAGCAGAGTAACTCCTATGTGGATACTGTGGTACCTGTATGTCTGTGCCAGTCATTCAGGTGACAGCCTGAAAGACTGAACCAGGAACCTCATCTCTGGCTTGCCCTCCCAGAACTTGCCCTGTAGGCAGCAGCAGTTTGCAGACAGCTAAAGCAGTGTAAGAAACAAATCAAAGTGGCCTGGGGAAAAGGGTTACTGGCTTTAAGACATACAATAGAGCACCTGGGAAAGTCTCTATTAGAGTGGGGCAAAGTCTATTTCATAGTGTAGCCGTTGGGCAATTTGATGTAATTATGAATTCCAAAAATATAATTGGATCATGCTTGTAAACTGATCTGTTAATCTGGGCATGATTAAGTTATGATTAGGGCATTGACTGGGCCACATCAGTAGGGCGTTGAGCCCCACCCCTTGGTGGGTGGTGGAATCGAATATAAAAGGCAAGGCAAAGCACAGAGAGAGCAGTTTTGATGTTGGAGTTTAGATATTGGAGTTTAGATATTGGAGTTTAGATATTGGAGAGAAGGCCCCAGGAGAAGTGAAATGAGCCATTCGCCTGATAGTCTACAGCTGACCTTGTGGAGGAACCAGAAGAGCTAAGCCCAGAGAGAAACCAAGTCCGGGTAAGAGAGGAACCCAAGAAGCCTGAACCCTGGCAAACGTCAGCAGCTGTCTTGCTCTACACGAGGCAATTAACTTTGGTGAGAAGAAACTTAACGCTTTATGGCCTGGTATCTGTGGACTTCTACCCCAAATAAATACCCTTTATAAAGACCAACTCATTTTTGGTAGTTCACATTAGCACCCCTTTGGCTGACTAATACACATAGGGACATCCAGATTCCTTTGAACAGGGGGCTTGCTAAGGCCATAAGCAAACATAAGCCAAAGACAAGATGCAGCCTTAAAAAAGACAGAGAGGACCCTGTACTTCACTTTCTTGATAGGTGGGCTAAACTCTGAAGGAGAGCTCCATTCAATGCACAGCCAATTTGCAAAGACTGTGAAAGGTGTTTTTTGCATTGGTCGGTGTATTAGCCAAATGGGTGCTGATGCAAAGTACCAGAAATCTGTTGGCTTTTTTAAAGGGTATTTATTTTTGGGGTAGAAACTTACAGTTACAAGGCCCTAAAGAGTCCAACTAAAGGTACCATAAGAGGTACTTTCTAACCCAAAGCCTGTTGCCATGTATTGACACAAGATGGCGGTGACATCTGAGAGGGTTCAGCTTTCCTCTTCCCTCTTAAGGCTCCATGGGCCCAGCTTCTTCCAATTTCAGCTGTAGGCTGGCATAGGGCTCATCTGTCTTCCTGAGGGTTGTTTCTTTCCAGGCTCAGCTGTTCTGGTCTCATCACAAGGTCAACTGTAAACTGTCAGGCTCATCTCTTTTCCTGGGGCTCCTGCATCAAAACTAAGTTCTCTCTTCTGCCGTGTCTTTTTCTATGTTCTCCTATGTATCTACTTCTACTTGATTGAATGTCTGTTTATATAGCTCATGAAGGGGGCGGGGGCTCAACCCTGCATGCCCTAATATCCGAATCAAAGTCCTAATTTTAATATAATTTAATCAAAGGCATCTCAGCTAAATCTAATACAATCAAGGGGTATCACGCCCAGAGGAACAGACCAGTTTACAAACATAATATCTCTTTTTGGAATTCATAAATAATATCAAACTGCCACAGTTGGTTTGTTTTTATTAGTTTCTGGCACTCAAGGAAATATTGGTCATATCACTAGTTAGATGCAAACTTTAAGAAACAGTTCAGGGGGAAACGGATGTGGCTCAAGAGGTTCGGCGTCCGTCTACCAATGGAGAGACCGGGTTTCAATCCCCGGTACCTCCCGGTAAAAAAAAAAAAAAAGAAAAAAGAAACAGCTCAGGGACCAAATCCCAGAGTTAACACATTGATATTAAAATGTACAGTGTGCAATAAAAAATTTCAAGACAAACAGGAAGTGATAGCCCATCTAAAATAACAAGATAAAAGTGCAGAAACCATTAACAAAGAAGACCAGACTTTGGACATACCAGATAAAGACTTTTTAAAGTGTTCTTCAGTGTGCTCAAGGAGATAAAGGAAAACATGGAGAAAGAACTAAAGGATATCAGGAAAATGATGAAAGAACAATATGAAACTCTTGATAGAAAGAGGTATTTTTAAAAGGAACCAAACAGGATTACTGGAGTTGAAGGCCACAATAACTGAAATGAACAGTTTCCTAAAGGGTTTCAGCAGCAGAATGGAGGTGGCAGAAGAAAGAATCAATGAACTTGAAAACAAGACAATTGAAATGATTCTGGCTGAGAAGCAGAAAGAAAAGAGAATGGAATTTAATTACTTTACAAAGGCTGATTTATACTTTGAGTCTATCCTGGGAGGACTATTTCCACAGAGTAAATAGTTATATAAATATAGTGCTTAAAAGTTCAAAATTTTATAAGCAAAAATGTATTTTCTGTACACATTGTTCAGCTTCAAGAAATTCCTCAGCTGATATTTACTAAAGTAATACTAGTTTTAAAAATGTAATTTTATATTATAAAAATAATAAATATGATTGTAAATAGAAAACAATGAAGATGAAGAAAATGTTTTAATTCAAAGGCTAATGTAAAATATTAATGTAATTTTCTCTAATCATATTTTACATGATTTTGATCATACTATGTAGATATGTTACCCTGACTCCTGTAATTTAACAACAAATCTTCCAATGGCATTAAAACACTGTGAGCATCAAAAAAAAAAAAAAAAAAAAGAGAATGGAAAAATGTGAACTGCGTTTAAGAGATCTGTGGCATACCATCAAGTGTACCAATATATGCATTATCGAAGTCCCATAAAGATAAGAAAGAAAGGGACAGAATAATATTCAAATAAATAATTGCAGAACACTCCCCAAATTTTAGAGAAGGGCATGATTATACATGTGGCTTGGATCTGTGTACCCAAGAAAAACATGTACTTAAAACACAATCCATTCCTGTGGGTTGTAAATAAGATATTTCCAAGATGTTACTTCAGTTAAGGTGTGGCCCAAATGAATCAGTTTGGGCTTTAATATGGATTACTGGAGTCCTTTATAAGTAGAATGAATGTCAGAGAGACAAAGCCACAGGAAGTAGCCAGAAGCTAAAAGTCAGTGGAACCTGGAAGAGAAAAGAGAAGCCAAGAGAGGCGGCCATGTGCATTGCCATGTGACAAAAAAGCCAAGGACCGAAGATTACCAGCAGCCAGCCCCAGAACACCATAGTGTTCCAGGAGAAAGCATCGCCTTGATGATTCCTTGACTTTTGGACTTCTCTTAGCCTCAAGACCATGAGCCAATAAATTCCTCTTGTTTAAGACAACCTTTATATGGTATTTGCTTTAGTAGCCAGGAAACTAAAACAACACACACACATTCAAAAATCTCAACAAACTTCAAATAGGATAAACTCAAAGAGAACCATGCCCAGACACACAGTAGTTAACTTGTCAGATGCCAAGGACAAGGACAAAGTTCTGAAAGCTGCAAGAGAAAAGTAACATGTTATGTACAAGGGAGCTCCAATAAGATTAAGTGTCACTTTCTCATCAGAAACCATGGAGGCAAGTAGGCAGTGGAACAAAATATTTAAAGGGCTGAAAGTAAACAATTGCCAACCAAGAATTTTATATAGTGATACTGTCTCTCAAAAATGAAGGAGAAATTATGACATTCCCAGATAAACAAAAGCTGAAGTTCATCACCACTAGACCTGCCCTACAATCAGTGCTAAAGGAAGTTTTTCAGACTGAAAGGAAAGGACCCTAGACAGTGGATTGAAGCAGCTTAAAGAAACAAAGACCTCTGGAAAAGGTAGCCATATGGCTAATTATAAGTCCAATACTATTGTATTGTATTTCAGGGGTAGGGGGAGTATGTAACTCCACTTTTTATTTCTTACAGGCCCTAAAAAGCAAATGCATAAAAAATAATGATAAATCTATGGTTTTGGACATACCATGTATAAAGATATAATTTGTAACAAGTATAACAAAAAGTTGGGCAGATGGAGGAATACAGGAACAGTGTATGTGTAAGCTATTTAAGTTAGGTTGGTATCATATAAAATGTGATTGTTATAGACATAGGATGTTAAATTTAAGCCCTGTGGTAACCACAAAGAAAAATGCCTGACAAATACATTCAGGAGGATGAGAAGGGATTCAAAATATTACACTGCAATAAATCAAATATATGTGAAAGTAGGCATTAATGGATGAGTTGAGGGACAAAAAAAGGTGTAAGACTTAGGAAGACCAGATAGCAAAATGACAGAAGAAAGTCCTTCATTATCACAACTAGGTTTGAAAGTGAAAGGATGGAAAGAAATATACTATGCAATTAGGAACCACAAGAAAGCTGGGGTAACTATACTAATATCAAATAAAATAGACTTTTAAGTCAAAAACTATTACGAGGGACAAAGAAGGTAACTATTTATCAATAAAGGGGTCTATTCAGTAAGAAGATGTAACAATTATACATAATATGCACCTAACAGCAGATCACCAAAATATATGAAGCAAATATTGACTGATTCAAAGGGAGAAATAGATGGTACTACATTAATAGTAGACTTCAATACACCATTTTCAGTAATAGAACATCTAGACAGATGAGCAATAAGGAAATTGAAGACTTGAATGAAACTATAAACCAACTAGACCTAACATACATATATAGAACACTTCACCCAACAGCAGCAGAATATACATTCATCTCTAGTGCTCATGGGTGGTCATTCTCCAGGGCAGATCATAGGTTAAGTTCACTAGGCTAGTCTCAAGAAATTAAAAAAAATACTTAAATCATACAGTGTATCTTCTCTGACCATGACAGAATGAAGCTAGAAATCAGTAACCGCGAGGACTGGAAAATTAAAAAATATATGGAAATTAAACAACACTCTTAAACAACTAATGGGTGAAAGAAAAAATCACAAGGTAAATTTGGAAATATATTGAGGCAAATGAAAATGAAAATACAACATACCAAAACTTATGGCATGTCTCAAAGGCAGTGATGAGAGAGAAATTTATAGCTCTAAATGCTTACATTAAAAAAGTAAAACATAGATTGAGAGGTAAAGAATTTTCTTGTTTGTCTGGTTTTTATTATTATTATTATAGAAATAATGAAAATACTCTAATGGTGATTGAAGTGATGAATACACAACTATGTGATTATGCCAAATACCACTGATTGTACACTTTGGATGAATTGTATGCTTTATTAATACATATCAATAAATTGATTTGTTTAAAAAAAAAAAAAAGTGAGATCTCAAATCAGAGATCTAACCTCACAACTGGAGGATCTAAAGAAGAAAAGCAGGCTAAATTCAAAGTGAGCAGAAGGAAGGAAATAGAGATTAGAACCGAGATAAATGATGTAGAGAATTAAAAAAAAAAAAAAAGAATAAATAAAACCAAGAGGAAAAAAAAACACACACAATTGGTTCTTTGAAAAGATCAATAAAATCAACAAGCCCTAGCAAGACTGACAGAAATAGAGAGGACACAAATAACTAAAGTCAGAAATGAAGGGGACATCACTACTGACCCCCTCAGAAATAAAAAAGGATATATGCCAACAAATTAGATAACCTATAAAAGTGGACAGATCCCTAGAAACATACAAAACTGCCTGCACTGACTCAGGAAGAGGATCTCAACAGACCAGTAACAAGTAAAGAGATTGAATCAGTAACCAAAAACCTCCCAACAAAGAAAAGCCTGGGACCAGATGGCTACACTGATGACTTTTACCATACATTCCAAGAAGATTTAACACCAATCCTGCTCAAACTCTTCCAAAATACTGAAGAGAAGAAAACACTTCCCAACTCATTTTATGAAGCCAACATCACCCTAATATCAAAGCCAGAGAGATACCACAAGAAAAGAAAATATTAGACCAATTTTCCTTATGAATATAGATGCAAAAATCCTCAACAAAATACTAGCATACTGAATCCAACAGCACATTAAAATAATTATACATCATAGTCAAGGGGGATTTATGCCAGGTATGCAAAAGTTTCAACATAAAAAAAAATCAATTAATGTAATATACCACTTTAATAGAATAAGGGGGAGAGAACATGATCATTTCAATAGACACAGTAAAGGCATTTGACAACTCCAGCACCTCTTCTTAATTAAATCAAAAAAACAAAACACTTCAAAAATTAGGAATTGAAGGAAACCTCAACATGATAAAGAGCATGTATGTTAACATCATACTTAATGGTGAAAGACTGAAAGTGTTGCCTCTAAGATCAGAATTAAGACAAGGATGCCCACTGTAACCACTGTATTCAGTATTGTACTGGAAGTTCCAGCCAGAGCTATTAGGCAAGAAAAGGTAACCAAATTGGAAAGGAAGAAGTAAAAAAAAACTTCCCCTTTTTGCAGATGATCTATATATGATCAAATATATAGAAAATTCTGAGAAATCTACAACAAAGCTACTAGAGTTAATAAATTCAGAAACATGGTAGAGCACAAGATTAACATGCAAAAATCAGTAGTGTTTCTATACCCTAGTAATGAACAAGCCAAAAGAAAGAAGGAAAAAAAAAAAAAAAAGGAAATCAAGGGGAAAATACATTTAAAAAGAACATAGAGGGGGACGGATGTGGCTCAAATGGTTGGGCGTCCGTCTCCCATATGGAGAGACCCGGGTTCGATACCCAGGACCTCCCGGTAAAAAAAAAAAAAGAACTTAGAAGAATCAGATACCTAGGAATAAATTTAACTAAGGATGTAGAGAACTTATATACAGAAAACTACAAAACATTGCTAAAAGAAATCAAAGAAGACATAAATAAATAGAAGGACATTCCATGCTCATGGATAGGAAGACTAAATATTGTCAAGATGTCAGTTCTACCCAAAACAATTTACAGATTCAGCACAATCAGAAGAAGAAGTTCAATAGCCTTCTTTGCAGAAGTAGAAAAGCCAATCATCAAATTTATATGGCCCTGAATAGTCAAAACCATCTTTTAAAAAGAAGAATAAAGCTGGAGGACTCATACCTTCTGATTTTAAAACTTACTACAAAGCTCCAGTGGTCAGAATAGCATGGTACTGGCAGAAGGACAGACTTATAGACCAATTGAATTGAGCATTCAGAAATAGACTCTCACATCTATGGTCAATTGACTTTGACAAGGGTACTAGATCTACTTAATTGGCAAAGAGTAACCTCTTCAAGAAATTGTGCCGGGAAAAAATATATCCATGTGCAAAGAATGAAGGTTGACCGCGACATCACAGCATATATAAAAAACTCAAGGGAAGCGGCTGTGGCTCAATCAGTAGGGCTCCCGTTTACCATATGGGAGGCCCCAGGTTCGGTTCCCGGGGCCTCCTGGTGAAGGCAAGCCCGCCCGCATGGCGTGGTTAGCTGACCCTGCGAGCACAAGCAGCAAGGGGGGGATAAATGAATAAATAAATAAAATCTTAAAAAAAAATAAAAATAAAAAATTGTATTAAAAAAAAAAAAAAGATAAAGGGTTGTCAGGTAAAGTTGAAAAAAATCTCCATGGAAGAAGAATAAAAAGTGGGGGGGAGGTGAATGTGGCTCAAATGGTTGGGCGTCTGTCTCCCATATGGAGGGACCTGGGTTCGATCCTCGGGACCTACCAGGAGGAGGAGGTCCCATTTATCTATTTTTTCTTTTGTTGCATGTGCTTTGGGTGTAAGGTGTCCAAGAAACCACCACCTGCTACAAGGTCTTGAAGATGTTTCCCTATATTTTCTTCTAGTAGTTTTATGGTCCTGATTTTATATTTAGATCTTTGATCCATTTTGAGTTGATTCTTGTATAGGGGGTGAGATAGGGTTCCTCTTTCATTCATTTGGTTATAGATATCCAGTTCTCCCAACACCATTTGTTGAAGAGACTGTTTTTTTCCCATCAGCGTGGGCTTGGTAGGTTTGTCAAAAACCAGTTGACTGTATAGGTGAGGGTTTATTTCTGGGTTCTCAATTCTATTCCACTGATCGATGTGTCTGTCTTTATGCCAGTACCATGCTGTTTTGACCACTGTCGCTTTGTAATATGTTTCAAGGTCAGACAGTGAAATTCCTCCCACATTGCTCTTCTTTTTTAGAATGCTTTTGGCTATTTGGGTGCACTTGCCCTTCCAGATGAATTTGGTAATTGCCTTCTATAATTCTGTAAAGTAAGCTGTTGGGATTTTGATTGGTATTGCATTGAATCTATAAATCAGTCTGGGTAAGAGTGACATCTTCACGATATTTATTCTTCCAATCCATAAATATGGAATGTCTTTCCATTTGTTTAGGTCTTTAAAATTTTCTTTTAGCATTGTCTGCATGTAGGTCCTGTACTACTTTGGTTAAATTAACTCGTAAGTATGTGAGTCTTTTTGTTGCTATTGAAAATGGAATTTTCCTCCTGATTTCCTCCTCAGGTTGTTCAGTACTAGTATACAAAAACATTACTGATTTTTGCATGTTGATCTTGTATCCTGCTACTTTGCTGAACTCATTTTAGTTCAATAGCTTTGTTGTGGATTCTTCAGGATTTTCTAAGTACAGGATCGTGTCATCCGCAAATGGTGAGGGTTTTACTTCCTCTTTTCCTATTTGGATGCCTTTAATTTTTTTTTCTTGTCTAATTGCCCTAACTAGAACTTCTAGTACAATGTTGAATAACAGTGGTGACAGTGGGCATCCTTGTCTTGTTCCCAATCTTAGAGGGAAAGCTTCCAACCTTTCCCCATTGAGTATGATGTTGGCTGTGGGTTTTTCATATATGCCTTTTATCATATTGAGGAATTTTCCTTTTATTCTTATCTTTTGAAGTATTTTTTTATCAAAAAAGGGTGCTGGATTTTGTCAAATGCCTTTTCTGCATCTTTTGAGATGATCATGTGGTTTTTCTTCCTTCAATTTGTTAATGTGGTGTATTACATTGATTGATTTTCTTATGTTGAACCAGCCTTGCATACCAGGAGTAAATACAACTTGGTTGTGATGTATAAGTCTTTTGATATGCTGTTGGATTCATTTGCAAGTATTTTGTTGAGAATTTTTGCATCTATGTTCATTAGAGAGATTGGGCTGTAATTTTCTTTTCTTGTAGAATCTTTATCTGGCTTTGGTATTAGGATGATGTTGGTTTCATAAAATGTGTTGGGTAATTTCCCCTTCTCTTCAATTTTTTGGAAGAGTTTAAATAGGACTGGTGTTAATTATTTTTGAAATGCTTGGTAGAATTCACCTGTGAAGCCATCTGGTCCTGGACTTTTCTTTGCTGAGAGAGTTTTGATGACAGATTGAATCTCCTTAAATGTGATTGGTTTGTTAAGTTCTTGTATTTCTTGTGGCGTCAGTGTAGGTTGGTTGTGTGTTTCTAGAAATCTGTCCATTTCAGCTAGGTTGTCTAGTTTGTTGGCATATAGTTTCTCATAATATCTCTTATGATTCTTTTTATTTCTATGGGGTCATTTGTAACTACCCCCCTTTCATTTCTGATTGTATTTATTTGCATCTTCTTTCTTTTTCCTTTGTTAGTCTAGCTAGGGGTTTGTCAATTTTATTGATCTTCTCAAAGAACCAGCTTTTTCTCTATTGTTTTTCTGTTTTCATATTCATTTATTCCTGCTCTAATCTTTATTATTTCTTTTCTTCTGCTTGCTTTGGGATTGGTTTGCTGTTCCTTTTCTAGTTTCTCTAGATGTTCATTTAAATCTTTGAGTTTAGCTCTTTCTTACTTTTTAATATAGGCATTTAGGGCTATGAATTTCCCTCTCAAGACTATCTTCTCTGTAACCCATAAGTTTTGATATGTTGTCTCAATATATTTACTGATTTCACTTGCAATTTCTTCTTTGAGCCACCGATTCTTTAGGAGTGTGTTGTTCAGTCTCCACACATTTGCAAATTTACTTTTTTTCCTGTCTGTTATTGAGTTCTAGTTTAATTCCTTTATGATCTGAGAAGGTGCTTTGTATAATTTCAGTCTTTTTATATTTATTGAGAGCTTCATTGTGACCTAACATGTGGTCTATCCTGGAGAAAGATCCATGGGCACTTGAGAAGAATGTGTAACCCGCTGAGTTTGGATGCAGTGTTCTATATATGTCTGTTAGGCCTAACTTGTTTATCATATTGTTCAAGTTCTCTGTTTCCTTGTTGATCTTCTGTCTAGTTGTTCTATCTAATGATGTGAGAGGGGTGTTGAAGTCTCCAACGATTATTGTAGAGATGTCTATTTCTCCCTTCAGTTTTGCCAGTTTGTCTCATATATTTTGGGGTACCCTGGTTAGGTGCGTAGATATTTATGACTATTATATCTTCCTGGTGGATCATACCTTTTATTATTATATAAAGGCCTTCTGTATCTCTTATAGCTTTTTTTGCATTTAAAATCTCTTTTGTCTGATACCAGTATAGCTACCCCTGCTCTTTTCTGGTTACTATTCACGTGGAGTATCTTTTTCTAACCTTTCACTTTCAGCCAATTTGTATCCCTGGGTCTAAGGTGAGTTTCTTGTAAGCAGCATATGGATGGCTCATGTTTTTTTATCCAATCTATCAGCCTGTATCTTTTGACTGGGGAGTTTAATCCATTCACATTCAATGATATTACTGTAAATGCCCCTATTTACTTCCTCCATTTTATACTTTGGTTTTCATATGTCATCTTGTTTTTCTGTCTCTTTTTATTCTTGGTTATCCTTTTTGGTTATTCTTTCTTCTATACTGTCCTCCAAGCCTCTCTCTCCTGTCTTTTTCTTTCAGGTTCTAAGGCTTCCTTTAATATTTTCTGCAAAGGTGGGTTCTTTTTTGCAAACTCTCTAAGTTTCTGTCTGTTTGTGAATATTTCATACTCACCTTCATATTTGAAGGACAGTTTTGCTGGATAAAGAATTCTCGGATGGCAGTTTTTCTCTTTCAGTTTCCTAATTGTATCATACTACTGTCTTCTTGCCTCTATGGTTTCTGAAGAGAAATCTGCACAAAGTCTTACTGGACGTCCCTTGTACATGATCGTTTGCTTCTCTCTTGCTGCTTTGAGAATTTTCTCTTTATCTTTGACATTTGACATTCTGAGTAATAGATGTCTTGGCGTAGGTCTATTTGGATTTATTCTGATTGGGGTACGGTGTGCTTCTTGGACATGTAAGTTCATTTCTTTCGTGAGCGTTGGGAAATTTTCAGCTATTATTTATTCAAATACTCTTTCTGCCCCTTTTCTCTTTTCTCCTTCTGGAACTCCCATGACATGTATTTTGTTGCATTTTGTGTTGTCATTCAACTCTCTGAGCCCTGGCTCAATTTTTTCCATTCTTTTCTCTCTCTGTTCTTTTCTGTCTTCAATTTTAGCTGCTCTGTCTTCGGTATCACTTATTCTTTCTTCTGTCATTTCAAGCCTACTGTTGTTTGCCTCAGATGTGTTTTTGACTTCACCTATTGTGTCTTTCATTCCCATGAGCTCTGTTACTTTTCTGTTCAGGATTTCAAATTCTTCTTTGCGGTCACTCAATGTCTTCTTGATGTCATTTAACTCTTTAACTATATTGTCTTTCAACTCATTAATTGGATTTTGGAAATTTGTGCTTATCTCGCTGATTAGTTCTCTCAAATTCTGCATCTCTTCTGGGGCTTTGCTGTATTCCTTTTCTTGGGCCCTGTCTTCTATTTTCTTAGTATGGCTCGTAATTTTTTGCTGGTGTTTAGGCATCTGATTAGGATGTAGTTTACTCAGATGCTCCATCTCTTTCTCTTTTATAGGGATTTAGTGGCAGGAGGCTGTGTGTTACCACAGCTCTTTGACTTTTGGCTCGGCCTGGATTGTTAGGATTGTCCTGCTGGTTGCTCAAAACTGGGCACTGGACCCAGTAATTGGTTGTAGAGTTGCTTCCTAGGGCCTTGGGCAGGGAGACTGTAGAGGCCAGGAAAAGCCTCTCCTACTTATTTTTAATTTTCTTATGTGCACTTCCTTGGTCTGCCAGGAGTTGGCACTCTTTGGCAGCTCTCAATTCAATGCCTGGTTGGAGTGTATTTGTTGAGACACAGACCCAGATCAATGTGATAGAGCTTCCTGTCTGGTGGCTAAGAATCTTTGTAATTCAAACTTTCTGAGACAGTTCTCCAGTCTTCTCTGGCAGCCCCCTCCCTTTTCCCAGCTAGGAAATATTTCCACTCCCCTCTGAGTCCTCAACAATCAGTCCCTGTTAGTAGAGGGGGAGATTGGGAGGTTTGTGTATCGTTAGCCCCTTGGAGGCTCCAAGGCAAACAATGGCGCAGCCCCACCCAGCCTGGAAGGGCTCTCAGGACACCACCGACCAAATCTGCCAGTCAAAAGCCGAGTCGGACCCAGGCTCTCTCTCCCCTCTCCTGTGGCGTCCTCAACAATTAGTCCAGGCTAGAAGAGAGGGCGATTGCGAGGGCTGGATTTCTCCAGTCCTTCACCGGCTCCCAGGGCAAACCACATGTGGTCCCACCTGGCCTGGAAGGGGCCATGGGGCACCGGAGCCCAAATTTTTAGGTCCGAACCTGAGTCAGCCTTAAGCTGTGTCCCTCTCTCTCCCCCTTTCTTGGGGTGGTAGATCCCTGGGGCCCCCTTTGTCTGTAGTCTCAGGCCCAGAGGCCAGAGAATTCTAAAGTCTTTAGTGAGGGGAGGGTGCTGGCAGCAGCAGTCACTGTTGGTTCCAACTCATGGTTCTGTCATTGCGATTTCCCTCTATGTCCCTCTCTCCTCTGGGTGGTGTGCAGCCTTCACCTGCTGTCCTAAACCCTAGAAGATCTTTTTCGGGGCTGTTTTCACCCTGTCCTCTACCCATTTTTCTGGAGAAGAGATTCCCGTGTCTTACTAGTCTGCCATCTTCCTGGAACCCTCTGGTTGGCTGTGTTCTGTTTATGCAGCCCTTGGGTGTGTGTGCTTTTAAGTTGCCCCTTCCTAACTTGCTCATGCGAGTCAGCAAACTGATGCTTAGTCAGCAGGCCATTGCCTCAGTTTCTGTTTGTGTGCCTTATTAGGTTTTCTGTTTCCTTCCTCCTTAGGTCCCTATTCTATCCTGCTTCACTTTCAAATGTGAGGCTGTCATAAAAGACATTGTCCAGTCCCCAAAACTTGACCTCTCATGTATTTTTTGGACAGTGTGTGGAGGATGTATTCCAGTAAACAAGGGAATAAATCAGAAAATGACTAGATGCAATCCAGGAAATGGGATCTAACCCAGGACAGTGGTGAAGGGAGGTCCTAGGATGATGACTTTCTAGGAGACTAGTGAGCAGCCAGAAGATGGAAGGCTTGAGACGGGATATCACTAACGGGAAAATGGGACTGATGGAATTACTATGTATCTGGGAGAAGTAGTATTCAGAGAGATTACATTCTGCTTGACAGTTTAGAAAGAATTAAGGGGAAGCGGCTGTGGCTCAATCAGTAGGGCTCCCGTTTACCCTATGGGAGGCCCCGGGTTCGGTTCCCGGAGCCTCCTGGTGAAAGCAAGCCCGCCCGCACGGCGTGGTTAGCTGACCCAGCGAGCACAAGCAGCAAGGGGGGGATAAATGAATAAATAAATAAAATCTTTAAAAAAAAAAAAAAAAAAAAGAAAGAATTAAGCAGTAGTACACAGAAAAATAAGTAAATTAAAAAATGAAGCATCTATTAATTCTAGAAGGAATAACAAATTACATAGAAAGAAAATGGCTCATCAGCAATCAGTACCAATAAAATCATAAGATAAACATGAAATATTGATTTAGCCAGAAGGCATGCTATAACTGTGTTAGAAAGATGGAGCGAGAAAGAAAAAGTGAGGACATGAGATGGTGTACAAGGGCTAACTCCTAATTTTCCATAATAGGAAGTCAACAGATAATTTTTAAATGATAAAGCAAGAAATCTTATATGCAGGATATTTTGTTTTGGGAGTAGGGGTATTAGGAGGGGTGAGGAATGGGACAGAGGGCTGCTGTGTCCCACTCTAAGCCTAGTAAGACTTTTTGGCTCCTGAAATTGAGTATTAGTACATATATTATTTTGATGAAACTGAATTTTTCAAATGCTAAATATACAGACAACAATGGGGTAAGAGCTGCAGATTCAGGTTTGAGAGTCATTTGCATATAAGATTCCTCAGGGGAGAGCAAAAAGCGTGAGAAGAAAACTGAGGGCGGAAGCCTGAGAAACAGCGTACTTAACGAAAAAATGCACTGGGCCTGGGAAGGTGTTCTCCAAATTTTCTCAAATAAATATGTTTTACTTTATAACTAGGAAAAATAAAGGTAGAGCATAATGTCACAGAAGCCAAGTCTGGAGAGAATTTCCAAAGAAGGGAGTAGTAAACAAGTGCTAGATCCTGGGTGTGAATTAGGTTGCCTCAAAGAGGTCACTGAAGTTGTGATTAGGACATCTTTAGTGATCTTAGCAAGGAGAAGTCAGATAGCAAGTAATGGCTTGAAGAGAGATTGGGATTTGAAATCAAGACAGTAAGTATCCATGACCTGTTCAGAAAGGTTGATGGTCAAAAGCCAAAAGAGAGGGCAGAGCTAAGGGAAAAGCAGGGATCATAGAACATTTTGGAGGATTGGGTTTTTTTTTTTTTCAGCTGAAGGGATGAAGGGAAATAGCTAGTGGAATGGCAGGGATCGAATCTACAAGAGACAGAGAAAGTATGTGTATGTGTGTGTGTGTGACTGATTCCTAAAACTGCTTTAGGAATCATTCTGCTTAGATTTGTACTGTATATTGAAAATATAATAGACCAGATAATTATTTGTATTGATGCTATTATTTGGAGTAAGAAGGCTAAGGTTGATTTCATTATCATCTATCAGTTATTTGTAGTGTCTATTTTAGATAAGGCCCAAAACAGTTGTCCTGACTTGTCATCAGAAGGCACATGCTGGTCAGCTGGCAGGCAAATAGCACTTCCTCCCTTTATTTAGAAGCATTTCTTAAAATATTTCTCTGGGAGATGATTAAGAGATCCAGAGAAGTTTAAAGTAAAAATAAAGAGGAATGTTCTACTGGAAAAGTTCCCTGGATTTTTCAGATAGGAAAAATTCATAGTGTCAAGCAGCAAAATATTGAATATAGTATTTGAGTACAGAATTTTGGTTTTCAGGACAGAGCTTCCCAGGATAATATATGGTGGTAGTTCATTAGTCATATCAGCCTTGCAGAGAACAACTTGACAAATAGGGATTATGTTCTCTTCCAACCTTGTAGTTTGAACAAGAACAACAAAAGAAAGTGGGGAGGCCAGATGGTGCTATTAAAATTGAACTGTTAATGAGTATTTCAGCTGTGGGCTTAAGGATCCTTGGAGAGAGAGGAGCATTGCAGATTTTGTACTCTTTTTTTCCCCACTTTCTTTTTATTTTGAAAAACTTCAAAACCTTATGAAAAGTACAGCCATATATCCTTCACCTAGATTCATTAATTACTGTTTTGTCACATTTGCCTTATGTCTTTTTCCTCTTTATAAACATGCATATGTATATATTTATTTTTCTGAATCATTGAGAGTTACTGGCAGGTGTGATATGCCCCTCCTAGTATTTCAGCAGTTATCGCCTATGAACAGGAGTATTAATTACACGATATAATCACAACATAATTATCGCCCTCAGGAAACTTAACATTGATACAGACAGTACAGACTTCTGCTTCCAGCAGTGATGAAATAGACCAAATTTACTTTCCCACCTTAAACAACTAAAAATATGGACAAGACAGATGAAATAATGATTTTCTGATTTTCGACAACAGGCAGCATAGGACAGTAATTTCTGAGAGAACGGAAACAAACAAAGTGAGCCCTGTAATTGCCCCAGCTTACTGACTGGAGATAGTTTCTGGGACACAGTGTAGGGAGGGGAAAACCCAAATAGAGCCCAAGAGTCTCTCTTAGTTGAAGGAACAAAGTTGAAAATCTGGGGAGGCCAAGCAGCTAATACTCAGGGCAGAGTACCAGAGAGAGAGCTGCACACAGAGAGAGCTCCAGAGATCTGCAGAGTTTCTGTCATGTCTTTAGCTGAAAACTGATCAGTGTGGTATGTGAGGAAACTACCCAAGGCTGGGCAAAGAATGACAAAAAGGAACAGGTAGAAGTCCTCAGAGCTCATACCAGGCCAGGAATAATTCATGTTCCCACCAGCCAAGAGTTGGAAGTCAGGTAGAGTACCCAAAAAGGTATTGCCTCAGTAGTTTGGCCAAAGTAGCCCTAGATTAAAAGAGCTCTGATCCTGCCTAACAAAGCTTAGAAGTAAGCTTTGAAAGGATCAAGTTGTTTCTAAGTAATTTTGTCTCAGAATAAAACTCAAGAATATTTAAAGGAATAAAAAAATATTCAACACCCAACATGATAAAATTTCCATTGTTTCATATCCAATCAAAACTTACCAGGCATAGTAAGAAAAATCAAGAAACAGACCTTAAAAAGGTACAGATGATAGGATTAATAGACAAGAACATTTAAACAGTTGTAATAACTGTATTCGGTATATTCAGGGGGTAGAGGAAAACATAAGCATGTTAAAATATGAAAAAGTCTCAAAACTTCTAAAGATAAAAAAACAGTCTGAGTTGAAAAAATATGGGATTAACAGCAGATTAGACATTAAAGAAGAAAAGATTACAGAACTTGAAGACATAACCATAGAAATAGTTCAAATTTTTAAAAAAGGAAAAAAAAATCAATTGTACTGGTTATCAATTTATTGCCTAAGGCCCAGATTCACTTTTTTTTTTTTTTTTAACCTGCTCTGTGATAAATGAACTAGACCTTGTAAGTATTTCTCCTTTTCCAGCCAGCAAGTTATTAGGCATTGTCAGCAGGGTGTTGGAGAGACTTTGGATGAGGAATGGGCTTTCCTTCCTAGTTCTAGTGTGGCTTGCTCTTGAAATCCCTGGAGAAGACTTTACTTTTCCCTGCCTGGCCCCTGAGGTTTTCCAGTGCTAAGATCCTGCAGGGCACAGCTTTCTACAGCACTTGACTCCTGCAGCACTCTGTGTTCTGCCATGCTCTCAACTTGGGCAGAAAAAATGCAAACCAGAAGAGAGCAGAACAGTATCTTTAAAGAACTGAAAGAAAACACTGTTGGCTAGAATTTGATATCCAGCAAAAATATCTTTCAAAACCATTATCCAATATTACGAGACACACATTCCAAATTCCCCAGTTTCCAAATAACATTCTTTATAGCTGGTTTTGTCCCCTCTAGTCTAGAATCCAGTCAAAGTTGTGCCTATTGTGTTAGGTCTCTTTAATCTCCTTTTATCTAAAACAGTTCCCAAACTTGTTATTGTTCATAACATTGACATTTTTTAAGAAGTCAGGCCTGTTGTTTTACAGAATGTCCCTCACTTTGGATTCTGTTCCCTTTGGTATTTTCGGTAAGACTACTTCATCAGTGATAATGTCCTTGTCAGTGTATCTCATTGGGGCACATGATGTCCATTTGTCCCATTTTTTGGTGATGTTCCATTTGATCACTTGGTTAAGGTGGTGTCTGTCAGATTTCTCCATTGTTAAGGTCCCTTATCTCTTTGTAGATACCCATTTTGGGGTGATACTTTGAGACACTGTGGATATCATCTTCCCCAATAGGCTTTCAACCATTAGTTTTAGCATCCATTCATGATTTTTGCCTGTGTATTCACTTTTAAGGAAACATTTTGGAACAAAAGAAGAGGTGATTCCTGTTCAAATTTAAACATGATAATCACTTTAAACGTGATAATCACTTTATATTCTTAATAATCATTTTCACTGGTTATTTAGTTGAAAGCTGTGATATCCATTTGGATTTGTTTTTTCTTTCAACCCAGACATCTGAGGGAAATTATGCCGCATGGGAGCTCAGCTTGCCTGCTTCCATAGAGAGCTTTATCCACAATTGTGGTTTGTGGAAGCCTAATATAAAATAACATTATTAGAGCATCAACATTTAATGTGCTCTTGATAACCAGTGTGCCAGGCTCCAAATAGCAGGTGCCAGGCATAGTCCATATCTTTGACTTTTTAGTGAATAAAAGCTCAGAGAATTTTGATCTCTGTCCCTAGATTCCTAGAATTAAAATCATTTCGCTTTAAAAATTCCCCGTCTTTAAGGATCATATCCCTAAAGCTTTCTTTTCTTTTTGAGAAAAGAAAAAAGGGGTCCCCTTTGTCACTCATGCCAACTGGTACTCTTTTTTGGGCTTGGAGATAGCAACTCATTCCCAAGTGAAGCCCTGTCCCTCCTCTGTGCCTGCATCATATCCATCTAGCCCAGGGGTTCTTATCAAGGGGTCTGTGTGGGCTTGAACTGAAATTCAAAAAAACATTCTTGTGGGGACGTGTTGGTGCAGATGTGATGTATTTATTAAATAGTACACAGTATAGTGTGGACTTAGGGGTCCATGGTGTTCACCTGACTGGCAAAGGGGTCCATGGAACAGAAGAGGTTAAGAACCCCTGACCAGCCCCTGTCTGTACTGACCCTTGATCAGAAGAAAGGGCCCTTGCCCGTGGCCTCCTTTGGTAGCACCTTCCCCTTCCTCCTTACAGGGGACCAGCTCTTGTCAGCATCATTCCCAGATCGCAGGAAGGCACCCCGGAAAACAGACTTCCTGTTGGAACGCTTACAGCTGATGACTCTCTGCCCCTCCTCCTGCCCAGTCCAGCAGGAACTCATTTTGCTCACATTTCAACAGTGCACATGGGAGCGTTCGTCTTGATAGCATCTGAGATCATTCTGGCGCCAGATTCCCCAATGTGATTTCCCTGGAGACTAGAAGATAAGGGTTGAGGCAGAGCTCAGAAAATGGGTTGGAGGGCTAAGGGTTTGCAGTTTCTTTTTCACAGAGTGGATCATCATTCTATAATAAATGCAGAACTCTGTGAGACACTTTGTGCTTCCAGGATGCCTCTTATGCTGAGTTTCACTCCAGAGCTGCTGAGGGGGTGGGGGCCGGCTGTCCCAGAATCAGGGACGAAGCAGGGCTAGCTTGGGAGGGGTTCCGAGGGTGAGCAGGGATTCCAGGGAAGGGCATGGGTTGCTAAGCCCACTCACTTGATGTACTGGAGCCCATGGTTTCCGGACAGAGCAGTGGCAACACAGATCGCCCCATCCATCCCCAGAGAATTCTCTTGAAGACTAGACAAAAGGTGGAGACACCACAGTGAGACATTCTGGACCGAAGAAAACGCCAGAATAGGCAACACTCAATTATCTTGGGGCAGTAGAGAGGCCAGGAGCAGTTCTAGGGTTGATTTTGTTACCACAGCAACAAGCAAGGTGGCATTTAACCCTTGAAACTCTAGTGTCTACAAGTAGCCAACTGCCATGGACTGCCTAAGACCTTAAATGCAGATGTTAAGCGACTTACCTCTGGCTTATGCTAAGCGGAATGAACAAAGCCATCTGCAGTGAAAGATGGACTGCCACAATCAGAACAGCCTGAATTATTTGAATTCAGGAGGAAAGAGCTATGGAGAAGATCAACAGCGCTTGTGCTGTGGGGGAAGACCCAGCCGAGAGGAGTGTGCTGCCCCGGACGCAGGCAGGTCTCCACAGCTACTTACTCGAGTCTTCGGAGACTGGAGTTGACCTTCAGAGCATTCGCCAGGGCTCTGGCTCCAGCTATCCCGATGGCATTTCCTCTTAAGCTGTTGGGAAAAATTGGAAACCTAAAGGCCTGGTGACAGGCTGAGAGGTGATAAGGAGCCCTCTTCAGATGTGTGTGGGGCAATTTGAGAGAAGAAGCATAGGCTGCAGCAATCCCTGGAGGGTGGGGTTCCTCCCTCATCCCCGGGGCAGCAGCACAGAATTCCAGGATGGGGGATAGGAAGGGGTGTGGCTGGCCCCCGGGGGGGCCGTTGGAGCCCGCTCCCTCCTTGTCCTTCCAAAGGGGGAAACCTGGTGGGGAGAGGCCCCACCACCCAGCAGGTCCCTAGCATACTCCACACCTTGGGATCCACAAAAGCAGGGAACACCTGGGTGCCCGAAAGCCTCATAGAGCCTGAGGCTGCCCCACTCCCAAGAGTTTAACCAAAGGCCACCCTAGGGACTCTCGAGCCTGGGCAAAGCCAACCTGGAGAGCAGGAACTTAAGGAGATGCAGGCAAATGACAGTGACTCCCAGGGAAAAGGTACGGGAAACTGGAGTGTATGTGATTTTAAAGGAAGATCATTAAAAGGACTTGTGAAGAGAGCAGGTATGGCTCCGTGATCGAGCGCCAGCTTCCGACATACGAGGTTCTGGGTTCAATCCCCAGACCCGGTATCTCCACAAAAAACCCAAAAAACAAAAATGACTTGTGAGTTTCCATTAAGTTGGCATATTCTTTCACGTTTATTCCTTTTGAATCAACAGCTTGGTTTCTTTGGGAAAGAGACTAGCCAGAGACTGAAATACTTACTCAAGAATCTGCAAGGTTGTGTTCACAGCCAGGGCCTCCCCCAGCGCCTGGGCCCCTGGGGCACCAATGGACGCCACCTGGAGGCTGGAAGGGGAGGCGCAGTCAGTGCGGGCTGAGTCGGGCCTTCCCAGCCCTTAGACCCCGCCCCTGGCCCCGCTGCCTTCCATTCTTCCCCTTCATTTTGACCATCTCTTAAATTAGGGCTGGAATTGGTGAGATAGTCCTGTAAAGTGACCAGCGATCTGACCGAAACTCTCCACAGCTCCTACAGCCGTCTGATGCGCACGAGGACTGGACGCTAAGGATGTAGGGGTGGGGGGAGTAGAGGTAGCCTCCTGGAAAGTTTGGGGGCGAACTCCCTACTTTCTAAATGTTTGATTTCCCAATCATTGAGGTCAGGAAAACCACAACTTCCTTGACTGGCAAACAGAGGAGAGCCGCATGGCAGGACAGAGAAGGGGCCGCCTCCCTGGACTGCCACGCGCATCAGGGAACTTACTGGAGAGCAGTGAGGGCCGTGTTTGCCTTCAGCGCCCTGGCCACCGCAGAAGCTCCTTCGTCCCCGATGGCGTTCTCCTGTAAACTGTTAGATGACAGTGAGTCCCTGGGCCCGCATGGGGCCAGCACTCCAGCAAGGACCTGCTGAGCTGGGACCTTCAAGAGATCATTCAGACAACACACAGATCTGTACTTCCAGGAGTCGCCCTGGGGGATAACTGTCAGTCTCCCACTCAGGCTCATCACATTCAGAGGGCCGCCGGCTCTGCAGGAGCCTGAGCCATCAGAGGCAAGCGAGAAAAGGGGGCACTGTGGAAATATGGCCAGCCAGGCCTTGGGACAAAGGGCATGGTTTTCAGTGCCAACCAGATAACTAAATTGATCCCCTCGATCCCAGGGGCAGTCTCACCAGTCATTTTATGTCTTTTTTCCCTTCCAGATTGGAGGAAAGCAGACCCCACAGCAGTACGTGATTAAGAGTTTTGATGTGGGCATGTGTGAGGGGCAGTTTGCATGACTTACTTTAACATGAGTGCATTGCACCTAGGCGTTGTGCAAGCAGCATGCACTGTCCTGCCCTTGTGGAGCTCAGCTGGGGAGATGTGATTAAACAAGTCATTACAATAGTCTGAGTACAGCCCGCAGGGTCCCCTACTGCCAAGAAATAGGTTTAGGCCCAAACAGAAAGGATGGGAAAGACCAGAGGGGCTGGAGTCTAAGGAGCCCAAAGAAGCAGGGCCCTGGAGGGGAGGGAAAGGAGGCTGGAGGTGCGAGAGCAGATCCCCAAGGGCCTGCTGAGCCATGCCGAGGGGCTGGACTCGACTGCAGGCTTGGCGATCTCACAGAGGTGACGTTTGAGAAGGTCTCTGGCCGGACTATGAGAGGAGGGCCTGGCTGAGGCTGTCACAGTCGTGTGGGTGAGAGATGATAGTGGCCCGGCCATGGCTGAGGGAGAGAGAGAACCGGGGGATGGGGGTGGAGAGACCTGGGAGGGAGCCTCGGCAAGGACATAGTTGTGGGTTGAGAGTGGGAGGAGAGAGGGAAGGTGATGTTACCAGCTTGCACAGTGGTTGGCTGGTTCCATTCCCGAGATGGGAACCAAGAGAGAAGCTGGCTTGTTGGGGAGACCAGGTGGCCAGGCAGAAGAACCTGTGTGACACTGGAGTGGAGGTGCAGCAGGGGCAGTGGATATGTGGGTCTGGAGCTCCCCAAGGAGGTCTGGGATAGAGATGGAGCCTGAAGGGAGCCCTGGGGGGGAGTTGGGGTAAGGGGAGCTTCCAGAAAAGAGCTGTCATGCAAGGAAAGATGGCCGAGGGCAGACACCTAAGGACCACCAGTATTCAAGAGTAGATCAGAGGAAATGGAGGAGGAGTAACCAAGAGGGGGTGTCCTGGAAACTGGTCTGGGCCAAAAGCAAGTGAAGATCAACAGATTAAACAGAGTTCCACATGGCCTAGGAATTCCACTGCAAGGAATCTACCCAGAGAGTCGAAAACTTGTGTCCACACAAAAACACATACACAGATGTCCATAGCAGCATTGTTCATAGCAAAGAGTGGACACGACCCAGATGCCCATCTGTTGATGAAGGGGTGGACAAAATATGGTCCATCCACCCAAGAGGACAGTATCTGGCCATAAAAAGGAATGAAGTTCTGACACATGACACAACATGGGTGACCCTTGAAGACATGACACTGAGTGAAATGAGCCAGACACCAAAGGCCACCTGTGGTGGCTCCATTTATATGAAAGGCCCAGAACAGGCAAACCCAGACAGACAGCAGATTAGTGGTTGCCAGGGGCTGGGGGGTGACAAAAATGTTCTAAAATCGGGTGTGGTGATGGTTGCACAGCTGATGGTTGCAACAGCCATAGTGTGAATTAATTACACACTTTAAGTGGGGGAATTTTATGGTATTGTGGATTATATCTCAATAAAGTTGTTACCAAATTCATCTAGAAGGGTAAATGCACCTGAATAGCCAAAAGCATTCTAAAAAAGAAGAGTGACGTGGGAGGAATTTCACTGCCTGACCTTGAAACATATTACAAAGCGACAGTGGTCAAAACAGCATGGTACTGGCATAAAGATAGACACATCGATCAGTGGAATAGAATTGAGAACCCAGAAATATACCCTCACCTATACAGTCAACTGGGTTTTGACAAACCTACCAAGCCCATGCTAACGAGAAAAAACAGTCTCTTCAACAAATGGTGTTGGGAGAACTGGATATCTATAACCAAAAGAATGAAAGAGGACTCCTATCTCACCCCCTATACAAGAATCAACTCAAAATGGATCAAAGATCTAAATATAAAGCCAGGACCATAAAACTACTAGAAGAAAATGTAGGGAAACATCTTCAAGACCTTGTAGTAGGTGGTGGTTTCTTGGACCTTACACCCAAAGCACGTGCAACCAAAGAAAAAATAGAGAAATGGGACCTCCTCAAAATGAAACACTTTTGTACCTCACAGGACTTTGTCAGAAGGGTGAAAAGGCAGCCAACTCAATGGGAAAAAATATTTAGAAATCACATATCTGATAAGGGTTTAATATCCAGGATATATAAAGAGATGTTACAACTCAACAATAAAAAGACAAACGACCCAATTAAAAAATGGGCCAAAGACTTGAATAGACATTTCTCTGAAGAAGAAATACAAATGGCAAAAAAACACATGAAGAAATGCTCAACATCACTCATGATTAGGGAAATGCAAATCAAAACTACAATGAGATAATCATTTCACACCTATCAGAATGGCCACTATTAAAAAGACAGAGAACTACAGGTGTTGGAGAGGATTGGAGAGACAGGAACACTTCTTCACTGTTGGTGGGAATGCAGGATGGTACAACCACTGTGGAGGACTGTCTGGCAGTTCCTGAAGAAGTTGAATATAGACTTGCCACGTGACCCTGCAATACCACTGCTGGGTATATACCCAGAAGAACTGAGAGCAGTGACACGAACAGACATCTGCACACCTATGTTCATAGCCACATTATTCACCATTGCCAAAAGCTGGAAATAACCCAGGTGTCCATCAACAGAGAATGGATAAACAAACTGTGGTCTATTCACACGATGGAATATTATGCAGCTGTAAGAAGAAATGAAGTCGTAAAGCATATGGCAACATGGATGAACCTGGAGGACCTTATGTTGAGCAAAGCAAGCCAGACACAAAAGGACAAACACTGTATGAATGTTTTACTATGAACCAAATATATTGTGTAACATTGTTTGATTAAAAAAAAAAATTTATATATCCATTACATTTAATTGAGAAATTTATATATTCATCTGTGTTTACTTTTTAGTTTTTAATTGTTTATATTTTCAATTATTAAATGTACAAAATAAAATTAAAAAAAAAATCAAGATAGAGAAAGATATACAGGGCTATAGATCTATATGTAAATGATAAATGATGGGGAGAAAATAGCATACCTATTGTTACTTTCAATGAAATAAAAATGACTTCATGAGTGAAAAGAAAGAAAGAAAAGCGGATGGGGAAGCAGATGTGGCCCAAGCAGTTGGGTGCCCGCCTGCCACACGGGAGGTCCCGGGTTGGGTTCCCGGTACCTCCTAAAAACAAGAGCACACAACGAAGGGACACAGAGGGCAGACACTGAGCGCAGGCAATGGGGCGGGGGGGGGGGGTATAAAATCTTTTTAAAAAGACAAAAACGGATGAGGACTGAAGCGTGGGCCTGGGAGCCTGGGCCTGGCGGCCCCGGGGCTTGAGGGATGGGCGCCGCCGCCCCCACCCGGCCGCTTACTCTAAGCTGCTCAGGCTGCTGTTGCGCTGCAGGGCTCCCCCGAGGGCCTGGGCGGCGGCGGCCTGGAGGAAGTTCCACTGGAGGCTGCGCAGACACAGCCGCGTGAGCGCCGGGCCGGGGCCCCGCGGCCCCCGGAAGGAGGCCGCTGCTCCCGGGGAGCCCCTGGCGGGGCGGGGGGCCCCTGGCGAGGCCGCGAGGGTTCCTGTGGCTCCCAGAGGCAGGTGCGCCCAGAGGAGGGGCGGGCGCAAACGGGGGTCCCGGGAGGCACGGCCCTGGCGCCCCCGCTGCGTGGCTCAGCCGCAGGGCGCGGCTTCCTGGAGGGGGCCTGGGCAGGGCCCTGAGGCCCTGGGGGTCGGCAGCTCTGCAGGGGGACGCGGGGCGGGAGCCGCAGACTCACTGGAGGGACGTGAGGGCTCGGTTTTCTCCCAGTGCCGCCGCGATGGCCCGAGCACCCTGGTCGTGGAGGAGGTTGGCTGTCAGGCTGGGGGGAAGGAGCAGGAGCGCGTGAGCGGGAACAGGCCTGGCGGCCCGCGGGCCCCGATCCCGCCCTGCGGGAGCACCGCGTCTGCATGCGCTGCATCGTCTAGACGGCGTCTATGGGGAGCACGTGCCCTGCACCGCGCGGGAGGCCGCCACCCCAAGTCACAGCCGGGACTCAGGCCTGCGGCCCGCCCGGGCCCTGGCACCCCCCCAAACCCATCCCACAGGGGCGAGGCAGGCAGAGTCACCATCGTGCTCGCCCTGGGTGTCAGGGTGGCAGCAGCCGCCAGCCCCCCTGCCTAGGCCCCTCCCCAGCCCGGCCTAATGGCCAGCGCCCCCCGCGCCCCTCGCGTCCCCGCACGTACTCCAGGTGCCGCAGGGTGCTGTTGGTGCGGAGCGCGCGCGCGAGAGCCCGGGCGCCCTCGGGGCTGATGGAGTTTTCTCGGAGGCTGAGGAAAAAGACCCTGCGCGTCTGGTTCCCCACCGGTTGTCGCAGGCTCGGGTGGGAGACCCCCAGCTGTTTCGCCTTTTCCCCGCGCCCTGGGCCTCCTGCGCCATCACGGGGGCATGGGTGCACCCAGCAAGCCGGGCTCGGGTTGCCAGGCGGCCCGGGGAAGGCCCAGGAGGGAGGGCGGGGAGCGGGTGAGCGCACAGGAGGGGGCAGGGACCCCGCAAAGCTGCCCTGCCCCCCTCCGCAGGGAGAGCGCCCCGGGCCCGGGGTCGGGCACCCAGTCTGCGCAGGACCACGGTTTTCCCCCGAGAGCTCCTGCGCGGGAGGCGCGGGAGGCGCGGGCTTCCAGGCCGGGGAAGGCCCAGGGTTCCGTGGGAGCCCGTGCGCCCAGGGGCGCGCTGGCGGGAGAGGGGAGGCGGGCCCTACCTGAGGCTGAGGAGGGTGCGGTTGGTGCAGAGGGCCCCGGTCAGCGCCGCTACCCCCGCGTCGCTGATGGAATTGCTCTGCAGGCTGCGGGCAGAGGGCGGGGCCGCTGGCCTGGCTTTCCCAGGACCTGGGGCCCCGAGGCGTCCCCCCCATGGCTTTCCTCACACTTTCCTCTCCTAACGCCCACCTTCCCGTCCCCTGTCAAGGCAGGCAGGTGGGTTTTGCACAACAAGCCCCCAATTAAGACTCTTTGGAGGGCTCCCAAGGGCCCCTGAGGGGACTGTGCTGTGTTTCCCCCAGAGCAAGTGGGCAGCAGTGTCCCCAGCATGGGGGCTGCGCCAGCTCCTCCACCCCACCCTGAGGCCTCTGCAGCCACCCCAGTCTTCAACCACCTGCATCAGTTTCTCAGTGATTTTTGGAGTCACTTTGAAAACTCCAGACTCAGCCAAACCCCTATTGTCCAGGGAAAATGGAGCTGGTGGGACCGGAGAGGTGGGACAGGGGGTGGGTATGGACGGGAGAAACAGAGATCAGAGTATGGCCCGGGCTTGTGGTTGGTTTGGTTCTGGCAGGGAAGTTGCCCGGACTGACAGCCCTCCTCTAGGGCCCACCCATCTGCTAGGCAGGGGTCCCAGGGGAATCACCCCCTGCTCACAGCACCCCTGGACAGTGGTCGGGCAGACTCACTCCAGACTCTCCAGGCCCTGGTTCTCCTTCAGGGCCTCAGCCAGGGCCTTGGTGCCTTCATCGCCAATGCTGTTACTGGAGAACCTACAAGAGATGGGACGTGGGTGGGCTGAGTCCCTGGAGCAGGTGGGCAGGCCCAGGCCCAGCAAGTAGGGTCCAGGAACCCCTTTCAGGGAGGGCTCTGCTCGTCCCAAGGAGGCCCAGTGCATGATTTGTTCTGTCTGAGGGCTGTTGACCTCTACAAGCAGCAGCTAATACCCATAAAAGGTCAAGGAAGCAACATCTTCCTTGGCTCCCTGGTGAGACGTATTTGTGGTACTTTATGTGAGTGTAGCCAGGAAATGCTGTGTTTTGTTTTGTTTTTCCTCTGCCAGATGGGAAGGCATTAAATGTGAGCCTAGATGGTCAGGGCTCACCCAATCCCAGAGATCCAGGTCTCCATTCTACTGGCCTAGTACTTAGATACCAAACCCAGTCATCCTGCACTCAGCCACTTATCCATCTGTCCAAGCATGCATCCATCCACTCACTTATCCAGCCGTTCATTCTTCTACCCACTCATCCATCCACTCACCTATTCATCCATCCATCCACTCTTCCCTCCGTCATCCGTCTATCCCATCCTCCATCCATCCATCCATCCATCCATCCACCCACCCATCTACCCATCCATCCATCTATCCATCATCCATCCATCCATCCACCTATGCCCTTGCTCACAAATATTTGCAATGGATTGGGCACTGTGCCAGGCACCCAGGCACAGTCGAGCCCTTCTGCGTTTCTCACATGAGCTCCTTCAGGCTCCGGTTCTGCTTCAGGGCATCTGCCATCTGCTGGGCTCCAGTGGGCCCGATGGAGTTCTTCTGCAGGCTGTGGAGAGGAGGGGACTCTCAGTAAAGCCACCACCACACCCTAGCAGAGGACATTCTGTCGAGGAGAGGGGGCAGAGAGAACTCGAGTGCCCTCCCCCTGTATCACAGCACGGGGGACGGGGAGGTCCCTGGGCAAGAGCTGTAGATTATTGCCAAAGTGCTGCCAAAAGACTGCTATGGGGGACAGTAAGAGGCAGGGCAGCCAGGCCCTCCCTTTTTAAGGGTAAATACAAATCTAAAATATTGCATTTTCCCTGGTGCCAAAAGGGAGAGAGACCTTCCCCCTCCCTTTTCTTAGAGTGCTTCCTTGAGAAAACTTGTCATTGTACATCCTTTCTCTGTCCCTTTGAGAAGTATGTACATCTTTTTAAAAGCTAAATAAGCTTCTTGCCAGTTTTACAACCCGGGGAAGGCTTTCGTAAGGGCCTTGGAGCCATCCCTTTGGAATGCCATCCCTCTCCCCCTGCCTTTGCGCAGCTTAGCCTAGGCGCCTGGCTGTAACCACCTGCTTGTTGTAAAGATAAAAGTTTCGTTTTTCCTTTGTACAAAGGCCATTAACTAACTCAGATGGCCACCCCAATTACCAGGTAAATTTAGGATGAACATATGCATAGCAAATGGTGCTGTCAAGTCCTCTTACTTGAGGACTAGTTATCATTTATCTCGGGAACTAGTGTGCCACGGCTTGTATCCGATTGACTCTATAAAAAGGTAAGATTTCTTTGGGTCTTCGTCATCTCTTTAGCAAATTGCCTGTGATGCATATCGTGGTCTGGCTTAGTGCTTATTCAAATAATAAAAGTTTCATCCTTTTCTACATTTTTGGAGAGGATTTTCTGGGATTGGCAGGAGATTTGATTTTTAATTATTTCCCCAACACCTGTTCTCTGGAAAAGAAGTGGGCATCGAGTTTTCCAGGAGCCAGCCAGTCAGGTCAGAAAGCCTCAAGACCTTACAGAAAACAGAGGAGAGGAGAGAGGAGGTTCTCTGCCAGCCGGCATGTCCACTCACTGCAGCATGGAGAGGGTCCGGCTGCTGGCCAAGGCCTCAGCCATAGACCTGGCGCCATCATCCTTGATCGTGTTGCTTTGGAGGCTGTGGAGGTGAGAAAAAGGGCACCCAAAGGTGGCCTGAGCTCCCACTACCCCAGAGTCACTGATGCCCCAGGGGGCAGCAGCTGACCTCGGCGGGAAAGGGCTGGGACCGCGGCAAGCCCTTACTGCCCAACGGCACAGGGCCTGGAGGACAACGGATCTTCCCTCTCCTCTCCCCAGGGCTTAGGCTTCCTTCTGGGTCCTGAGCATTTGCCTGCAGACGGGGAACAAGGCGCCCGGCGCGTCTGGATGCCACTGACAAGGTCTCTAAAAACTAATTACTGCTGGAACGACTGTGCCCAGGTGCTGGCGTGGAGGCGGAGAGATTGGCAACATGGCTCGTGGAATGGATGGATAAGCACAATGTGGTCCATCCATATGGTGGAATGATATTCAGCCATGGAAAGGAATGCATCGGAAGCGGCTGTGGCTCAAGCAACTGAGCTCCCGAGGTTTACCAGACAGAGGACCTGGATCGGTCCCCAGGACGTCCTGTGAGGCCACAGTGGGGATGAGCTTTGGAAACACTATGCTCCGTGAGAAAAGGCAGACACAAAAGACCACATACGGTGTGACTGTCAGAACAGCTAACTCTACAGCGACAGAAAGCAGACTAGTGTTGCCAGGGGCTGCAGGGAGGGGGGGTGGGAGTGACTGCTGATGGGTAGGGGTCTCCTTTGGGGGTGATGAAAATGTTTTGGAACTAGATAGAGGTGGCAGTTCCACAGCAGTGGTACTAAATATCCCTGAAGTACACACTTTCAAATCGTCATTTTTATGTTATGTGAATTTCACCTCATTTTTTTTTTAAATGAATGAAAGGAAAAAAAAAGATAGTACCACGCTCTGCTAAGGATGGATAAACCGTAGGAACCTTCTGAAAGATGGGCTTTTCAATGTGCTGGAAAATTCTAACACCACGGCCTTGGGAATTTCCCATTCAGTGGAGGACAAGAGGTTTTCCTAACGGATTATTTTGCACTTCCCATCTCCACATACCCCTCCCCCAGCTTCTCCTCTATCCCCTGCTCAGGCCCTAAATACAAACACAAAGACTAGGGAAGAGCTGGAACTTGAAAACTTTCTTAGGCCATGAGACTCTATGGGATCCAACGGGATTGGAGCTGGTATCCCATGCCCGCCATTTTGAATCGCCTCACACTCCATGGGTGGCACCTAGGAAGAGGGATTTTTGGTAAGCTGTACCTCAGAGAGGCCATAGTCCAGTTGATCTTCAGAGCATCTGCCAGGGCCTTGGCCCCTTGAGGTCCAATGGCGTTACAGCGGAGGCTGGTGGAAGAGAGAAAGAGCCGTTCTCATTAGAGGTTACACTGACCTTTAAATCTGCAGCCCTCGAAAGGATTTCATGTTTGGTGGAAGGAACAAGGAAGGAGTTTTCCAAGATAGGCCCATGCGATGGAGAAAAGAAAGAACCCGATGGATCGGTGGGCTTGGGCGGCATGTGGAGACGAAGATGATAACCCCGGATTTGGGGCTGGAGATCTGGCGCTTCCCTGGGAGAAGCTCAGCAGTCCTGGGGGATGATATTCAGGGAGCAGCTGAGGAGGGGCCCTGACTTTGCTGGCTCAGTGTCCTTCCAAAGCCCCAGGGGAGAGTGTGGCCTAGTGTGAGGCTCCCCGTTCCTTACTCCTGCAGGGACCCAAAGACCTTGGAAACCGCTCTGGATGAAATAATGGGTGCCGAGGCCCCAGGCTACCCTGAATCTGGGGGACCAGGGAGGGATGGAGAAGAGCTCAGTCGTTTCACAGGAAGGGAGGCGCCTTCACAAGATGCTCGTGGCTCTCCCCATTCCAGCGACAAACGTTTGGCCTTGGACGTCCCACTTACTCCAGAGCAGTCAGACTTCGGTTGACCAGGAGGGATCTGGCTAGAGCTTTGGCCCCCTTGTTTCCGATGTGGTTTTCAGCCAAGCTGCCGGAGGAAAGGAGAGCAGAGGTTACTTCAGGCCAAGACAGCTCACCACTGCTTTCTCAATGCCGTGTCTGCATTCGAACCCCTAGACCTCCCTAACATCATCAAGGACTGGACACAGGCGCAGAGCAGGTGGCCCGTTGGAAATCCCCCGAGCCAGAGGCAGGGCCAGAGTGGATGGACAGAACCTCACCGTGGCAAAGGCTCTCAAGGGAAAGCTGGTCCAGAATCCAACACAACAGCTTCTACACAAGCAGCATAGCAAGGCAGGGGCCGGCACGGCACCTCCACGGGGCTCCCAGCCGGCAGCGCTGCTAAACTGGCGCTCGGGGCCCCCCACCACCACCACCACCTGGCTTTCAGTGTTCGCCGAGCCCACGATGCAAACACTCCCACGACGCCCACGTGAAGAGACGATGGTCTAACAGCTGGCAGAATGCCTGAGCATGTAACCTCAAGCTCTCACGAGCCGCTGCAGCCCATCTCAGCACGACACTCTTCACAGCCCTTTTTCTAGTGCAGATGGTAGACTTACTACAAACTTTTATATTATATTATTCGGCCATAAAAAGGAATGAGGTGCTGGCACATACGACATGATGTGGCGTGAATTAAGCCAGAGAGAAAGGGACAAATATTGTATGATTTCACTTCTATTAAATACCTAGTATAAGCAAATTCATAGAGACAGAAAGTGGATCAGAGGTTACCAGGGCCTGGAGAAGGGAAATGGGGAGTTTTTGCAGAATGGGTGCAAAGTTTCTGTTTGGGGTGGTGGAAGAGTTTTGGTAGTGGAGGTGGTGATGGCAGTACAGCATTGTGCCTGTAATTAATGCCACTGAATTGTACACATAAAAGTGACAAAAGTGAGGGAAGCGGCTGTGGCTCAATCAGTAGGGCTCCCGTTTACCATATGGGAGGCCCCGGGTTCGGTTCCTGGGGCCTCCTGGTGAGGGCAGGCCTGCCCGCGCGGCGTGGTTAGCTGACCCAGCGAGCACAAGCAGCAAGGGGGGGATAAATGAATAAATAAATAAAATCTTTAAAAAAAAAAAAAAAAGTGACAAAAGTGGGAAATTCTGTGTCTATGTGACTACAATAAAAAAATTTTAATATGAAAAAATAGGTGCAATTTCTAAAGTGCCCAGAATACTGCTTGAGGTCAAACTTTGAGCATTGCTCAGGGAACGCTGGGCAGCACGTTGGCACTTCCAGCACTCGGGAAATGCTCCGAGGTCCAGGAGGGTGTCTGGCCCTCAGCCTGTCATTTCCCTCTTACACATGAGCTACCCGAGGCTCCAGAACTCGCTGGAATGGGCGGAAACGAGCAGGCCGCGTCCCGAGCCACGTCCCTCAAAGCTGCCTCCCCTCGCAAGCTCCCCTGGCCAGCTGAGCAGAGGGCGACTGTCCCCACGAGGCAGGGGGCCCCGGCCAGCGTCCCGGGTCAGGTTACCTGAGCTTCTCGATGCAGCAGTCCTTCCTGCTCAGCACACTGCCCAGCAGCTCCATCGCGGGGTCCTGGAACTGGTTGGAGTCCAGCCTGGTCAGGGGCGACAGCGACCGTGAGGGGGACCCGGGCACGGGCAGGGCCCGCGGGGCAGGGGAGGGCCGGCAAGCTGGGCTTTCCAGGCACCCAGGCTGGGACCCTCCTCTCCCCTCTGGCCTCTCCGAGCCAGTGCAGCGCCCTCCGCCTGCAGGGTTTTCCTGGGAGGGCTGTGAGCCCGGGGGTCCCTGTCGCCCCAGCGGCCCTCTGGCCTCGTGCGTGAGGCTGTGTGAGCTGCGCTGGGGCCCTGGCTGCCCCCTCCTCCTGCGTCCTTTCCTCTCCCCTGCCGAGGTCAGCGGCCCGCTGGAGGGTGGGGCCGGGGCCTCCCGCGGGCCTGCGGGCGCGCACCTGAGGCTCCGGCAGTACAGGAGCTGGGGCAGCAGGCTCCGCAGCACGGCCGGGCTCAGGCCCGGGGACAGGTTGGCCTCCTGGGCGCAGGCGTCCGACACCTGCAGGACGTAGGCCAGGGCGGCGGGCAGCGCGGGCCCGCCCAGCCCCGCCAGGCCCCCGCGGCCCAGGGCCGCCTCCACGCCGCGCGCCAGCCCCGTGTGCTGCAGCTCGTGCAGGCAGCGCAGCACGTTGACCGCCCGGGCGCAGACGGCGGCCGCGGGGCGCACGCAGCCCTGCAGGAGCCCCGCCGCGGGCGCCCGGTGGGCCTGGGGCTCGCCCGGGGCCAGCGGGGGCCCGGCCAGCAGCGCGCGGACGCGCGGCGACAGCAGGCCCGACAGGAAGCGCAGGAACACGTCCAACCTGCCGTCCTCGGCCTGCATGGCCCGCTGGGCCGCGGCGCGGAAGTGCGCGAGGAAGCCGAGCCGCGGCCAGGACACGGGGCCCTCGGCGAAGAGGTCGAAGATGGCCCTCCTGGCCGCGCCGTGGTAGTAGGCTGCGGCCGCGAACTCCTGCAGGGACAGGTGGGCGAAGCAGTAGGCGGCCCCCGACGCCGGCGTGTCCTCCCGCTGCAGGAAGCGGCTGCACGGGGGGCCCTGCAGCAGGCCCGGGTCCAGCCCGAAGGCCTTCAGGTCCTGCTCGTAGAACACGTACTGCTTCCTGAGCAGGCCGTGGAAGGCCAGGCGGCCCAGCGGCCCCGCCATCCTGCGCGCCCCCTGGGCCACCTGCTCCGTGCGAGGGCCCCCTGCGCCCGTGTCCTGGCCGTCCCCGCCCAGGGCCATCCGGAAGTACCACGCGTAGATCTCACACAGGGTCCGCGGAGGCGACGGCGCCGCGTCCCCGGGCCCCGGCCTGTGGCGGCACCAGTGGCCCAGCGCCGAGCCGGCGAGCAGGCAGAAGGCGGGCACGGTGCACATGAGGTACAGCGCCCTGTCGGCCCGCACCTGGCGCACGACGCGGCCCGAGAGGGCCCGGTCCTCGGGGAACAGCTGCTCCAGACACTGCGTGACCTCCTCCTCGTTAAGACCCCGGATCTCCGTCATCCGGTCCACCAGGCCCCCCGGGATCTGGCCGGCCGCGCCGGGCCGGGAGGTGACCCAGACGGAAACTTCCGGAAAGAGGTTGCCCCGGATGATGTTGGTGACCAGGCTGTCCACCCGGATCTCCTTCTGGGGATCCGAGCAGGCCAGGGTGTTGGAGAAGTCCAGAGGCGTCTTGCTCTCGTCCAGGCCGTCCAGGACAAGGAGGACCCTGGCGGGGGCCGCCACCGCCAGGCCGGGCTCCCCGAGGTGCGGGAAGGCGGCGCGGACGAGCCTGTGAGCCGACAGCTTCTCGTAGGTGTTGAGCTCCCGGAAGGTCAGGGGCAGCACCAGCGAGAAGTCCTTGCCCACCTGCCCCTGGGCCCAGAGGCGGACGAAGTGCCTCACCAGCGTGGTCTTGCCCATGCCGGCCACGCCGATGGTGATGGAGACGCGGGGCGGGATGGACACCCGGGACAGGGGCAGGAAGAGCCGGTCCAGGCCCACGGCCCTGGCGCTGCGCCCGTGCCCGCGGGTGGCCTCCACCTGCGTGAAGTCGTGCTCCTGGAGCTGCAGGTCAGTCAGGCCCTCCACCAGCAGGAGGCCGGTCAGCCCGGGCCGGGGGCCGCCCCCCGTGCGGCTCAGCAGGGCCTCCCGGTGCCGCTGGGCCCTCGAGTCTGGGGGACAGAGGCCGGAGGGGAGGGCAGCAGGGGCCAGGACAGGGCCGGCCGCGCCCAGGCACACCCTGCCTCGGCCCCCCGAGTCCGGCCTACCATTGCCGTGGGGCCCCGGTGGGGGCTCTGGCGTCCGGTCCGGGGTCGGCAGGGTCTGGGGGCCCTGAGTGACCTTCCCAGCCAGCCGGTCCACGAGGGCCTTCACCTGCTCGGCCGGAGAGCCGGCCTCCCCGCCTGTCCCTGCCTCCTGCTTCCTCATGGAGTCGGGGGGCTCCACCGGGACCTGCGAGGACAGGGCCTGGACTTGCTGGGACAGTGGGAGGGGGTGAGCCCCCACCCGCTCTCCTCCCCCAGCCCGCGGGGGCCCGCCCCGGGAAGTCGCCCCCCTGCCAGGAAGGTCATCAGTTCCTGGGTGTTACGGGGGCAGGGGTGCCTGGGTAGACCCCGTGCTCTGCCACGCACCAGCGGGGTGACACCGGGCAGGCTGCTTCAGCTCGCTGGGCCTCGGCGTCCTCATTGGTCACCCGGAAATGACGACGAGGCTGTTGGGAGCAGGTCCTCTGAAAAGACGGAGGAGCCGGAGGGAGGGCGCTGGCCCAAGAGTGCCGCCCGGGCACCTTTCCTGTCCCCTCTGCCTGGGTGGTCTCCCCTGGGGATGCTGATGTGCTGGCACCCACCGGCCCACCTCCCTCTCCCTCTCCAGGCTCAGGTGGGCAGCCCGCCCCCAGCGCAGGGAGCCCCTCAGCACCCTGCGCCCTGCCCAGCCCTCCTCGGCCCTCACCTGGTGGGCAGCCCGCCAGCAGGGGCCCTGGGCTCAAGCGCTGGCAGCAGTTCTAGGAGAGAAGAGGGGAGGTGGGGGCGGGGCAGGGGTCATGACCCCCAGCGGCAGATGGTCCGACGCCCTCCCTGGGGAGGGGGCACTGCCCGGCGTCCCCAGGCCTCCTGCTGCCCAGTGTCCCTCCTTCTCCTTGGGTGCAGTGTCCCGGGTCGGGGCTAAGGTTAGTTCAGATGGAGACGGTGGAACA
>JAKSZT010054576.1:545662-568035 GCA_026826555.1 Tolypeutes matacus
TCCTTAAAAAAAAAAAAAAAAAAAAAAAAGAGTTAAAATTGCACAGCAGGCATAGCTCAGTGCTTGAGCACCTGCTTCGCGTGGATGAGGTCCTGGGTTCGATCAGAATTAAAACTACACATGGGAAGCGGCTGTAGCTCAATTGGTGGGGCTCCCGTTTACCATATGCGAGGCCCCAGGTTCGATTCCGGGGGCCTCCTGGTGAAGGCAAGCTGGCCCGTGAAGCGAGCTGATGGCCCGCGCAGGTGCAGCAAGATGACGCAACAAAGGGAGACAAGCAGACACAGAAAAACGCACAGCAAACAGACACAGCGAGCATAAGCAGCAAGGGGGACACACAAATAAATAACTAAAATAAATCTTTAAAAGAAAAAATTATACATGCAAACCATAAAAGCACAATAGGGAAATATGAGAGAATATTTCTAAATTTTTGTGTCAGGAAGGCCGCCTTTAAGCAAGACGTAAAACCCAGAAGTCACAAAGGGAAAAGGTAACAGAATTGACTTCATATACATTTAATATTTCTGAGTAATAAAAGAGGCTGTAAGTAAAGTTGAAAGAAAAGCCACAAGCCAGGAGTTAACATTTGCAACATAGAAGAAGGATCATAAATATCCTTAATATATAAAGAACTTTTCTAAATCAATGAGAAGAAAACAAATAGAATTATTAACAAAGACAGAGATAATTCATAGAAGAAAAATAAATGACTAAAATATTGAAAAGATATTTAATCTTGCTAATGATCAAGAAAAAAACAAAATAGCTATCATTTCCATCTAATTGGCAAAGACTATAGAGACATAACAGGCTGTATTAGTGAGAATGTGGGGGAAATTAGAACCTGAATACAAAGCTGGTGGGAGTGTAAATGGGTACAATGACTCTGGATCATAATTTGCCATTATCTATTGCCATTAAGTATCTTTTGAGCCAGAAATTCCATTTCTGGGAATTTATCCTACAGAAATAATTAAGACAAGTGCACAAAGATGGGGCTACAAGGACAAACACCGAAACGTTGTATAGTACAGCAAGAAATTGAAAGGGAAAAAACTAAATTTCTATTCCAAGGGGATTGGTAAAATAAATTATGGTCCAGTTATACAGTGGAATACTATGTGGCCATTAAAAATAAGAAGGTCAATCTATATCGAAAATATCCACAGTGTGTTTTTTTTCACAGTGTATTTTTTACCTCTTGATGTTATAACAGTTTTAATCACCTTCTTTGAAATATAATTCACATGCAATAATACACACCTATTTAAGTGTACAGTGGCATGAATTTTACACACATATACACCTATATTACAACTACCACAATCAAGATACTGAATATTTCCTTCTCCAAAAAATATTCCCTCATGCTTTTTTGCAGTCAATCCCTTCGACCCCTTTCTTCCCAGGCCATTGGTCTGCTTTTTACCACTATAGACTAGTCTTGTCTTTTCTGGAATTTTATAGTTGTAGAATCACACAGGGTCTACAGTGAATTTTTATGTGGAAAAAGAACAAGGTGCAGAGAGAATTATGATATAATACCATTTTATTTCTAGCTATAGAAAAAAGCTGGAAATATATGATAATGAGATTAGGGAATTGTTTCTTATTTTGTGAGTTTCAGTCCCTTAAATTTTGCTAGCAAACTTATATTGTTTTTTTTCCTGCTCCATTTGGACCAATTGCTTGCAAAATTACAAAAGTAATATATGCTCATTAAAACATTTAGATAATACAAAAGTGAATAAAGTATATATCCCATTTCCATTCCCCAAGGGTAACCCATTCTGGGTTTAAAAACTTTAAGTGCCGGATCGATAGGGGAAATATAAGAAAGAAAAGATATCCAGATTGGAAAAGAAGAAAACTTTCACTATTTACAGTGACATGATTGTACACACAGAAAATCCCATAGAATCTACAAACATTAGACGTAATAAGTGAATTTAGCAAGGTTTCTAGAGACAACATCAATATACACAAAAAAGTCAGTTGCAATAATGAAGTTGGATTCCTACCTCATACTATAGACAAAAATTAACTGAAAATAGGTCAAAGACCTAAATGTAAGAGCTAAGACTAGAAAACTCTTAGAAGAAGTCAAGGTAGCTATTCATGACCTTGGATTTGGCAATGGGTTCTCAGCTGTGACACCAAAAGCATGGACAATGAAAGATAAAATAGATCCATCGAATTTCACCAAAATTAAAACTTCTGTGCATCAAAGGACATTATCAAGAAAATGTAAAGACAGCCTCTGGAATGGGAGAAAATATTTGCCAATCATATATCCGATAAGGGTCTACTATTCAGAATGTAAAAGGAACTCTTACAACTCAACAACAACAAAATCAACCCAGTTGAAAAATGAGCAAAGGACTTGAACAGATACTTCTCCAAAGAAAATACACAAATGGCCAAAAAGCACATGAAAAGATGCTCAACATCATTAATCATTAGGGAAATGCAAATCAAAACCACAATAATATACCATTTTACACCTATGAGGATGGCTATGATCACAAAAACAGAAAATAACCAGTGCTGGTGAGGATGTGGTGAAATTGGAAACTGGTACATTGCTGGTGGGAGTGTAAAATGGTTTAGCCACTGTTTTAAGGAAAACAGTTTGGTGGTTCCTTAAAAAGTTAAACATAGAATCACCCAGCAATTCCACTCCTAGGTCTAGGTATTTATGCCCAAGAATGGACAACAGGGACACAAACAGATCCTTGCACACCAATTCATAGCAGCATATTCACAATAGCCAGAAGGTGGAAACAACCCAAATGTCCACCAGCAGACAACTGGATAAACAAATCAGCCACCCAAAGGAATGAAGTTCTGATCCATGCTGCAGCATGGATGAGTCTTGAAAACCTTACACTCGGTGAGGAAGCCAGACAGAAAACGCCCCGTATTGCATGATTCCATTCATTTGAAATATCCAGAGCAGGCACGTCTGCAGGGACAGAAAGCATGCTGGTGGCTGCCAGGGGCTGGGGGAGGGGGAGTGCCTGCTCATGGGGATGGGGTTTCCTTTTGGAGCAATGAAAATGTCCGTAACAGTAGAATGGGGTATATTTTTGGTATGTTCATGCAACTGAATACACCTAGCAATGAAAAACAAACCAACTACTGGGCCCCTCGACAATACGGGGGAATCTCACGGGCATGATGTTGAGTGAAAGAAGTCTGGCTCCGAAGAGAATAGACTCTATGATTCCATTTATCGGGAGTTTAAAATCAGGCCACACCGACCTGAAATGACAGATGTCAGAGTAGTGGTTACCCTTGGCGGTGGTTTTGACTGGGAGGGGGCACGGGGAGCTTTCTAGGTGCTGGAACTTTCTATGTGTTACTCTGGGTGGTGTTTGCACAGTGGATGCAGAGGTAAAAATCCATTGATCTCGCTTTACTATATGTTTAAAAGTTAGCAACCATCTAAACATTCCAGTGCATGTAAATGAAACTGAAGCATCGCTCCTGCCGGCGTGCAGGTGCCAGAGGCCAGGAGAGTTGGGACGGAGCAGTTGGCATCTGTCCAGCTCTTGGGCCGGCTGCTGACAGGGCGTGGCCCTGGGGTGGACGCAGGCTCCTGTTGTTGGGCGTGCAGGTGCACCCACCAGGTGACGCACCCTGCTGCAGCCAGGTGTGGGCTGGGGACGGGTGAAGGACTGCGAGGGACATTAACTGGGGCACCAGTTCACAGATCCACTGCTCGGGGACCCTACCCCAGAGATTAGGAGTTCCTGGGTCCAGGGTGGGTCTCCATGTAGATGCATCGTGAAGCTCCCCAGGTGATCCTAATGAGCAACCAGAGCTGAGAGCCAGGGGAGCAGAGAGAGGCTGGGAGAGGAACAAAGGAGGGGCCTCAGCAGGCGAACGTGAGGAGAGCAGACTCATCCCGCTCCTGGGTGTGCGTCCCAAAGAATTGAGAGCAGGGACTCAGACACTTTACACCGGGATTCACAGCAGCATATTCACAACAGGCAAAAGGTGGAAGCCACCAAGTGTCCATCAACAGATGATGGTCCAGCCATACGGTGGAATATTATTCAGCCATGAAAAGGAATGAAGTGCTGATGTATGCGACTCATGGATAACCCCAAAGGCATCATGCGAGTGGAATAAGCCGGACACAGAGGACAACATTTGTATGATCCCACTTATACGAACACTCTAGAACAGGCAAATTCACGGAGACAGATTAGGAGCTGGGGGGAGCGGAGCGTGGGGACTTATTACTTAGTGGGTGCAGAGCTTGTCTGGGGTGATAATTTTGGTAAAGGATGGTGGTGAAGGTAGCACGACATTGTGAACAGTAATAAATGAATTGTAAACTTAAAACCGGTTAAAACGGCAAGATTTATGATTTTACATATGTATGTATGTAAGTATGTATGTGTGTATGTTACCACAATAAAAATAAGTAAATTTTTTAAAAGCGAAGGGGGTAAGGAAGAGGAAGAACCTGTGTGTGCCTGGGAAGGGGGGGATTTCAGGTAAACAAGTAGTTTTGTTTTGTTTGTAGTTTAAGTATGTCCCGTGGGATACTTGGGATATACTTACACTAAAAAGTTCCATCTTTTTAAACCTGAGCTTTGAGTTTTCAGGACATCCTGCATTTTATCTGGCACCGTACGCAGGCCCAGGCACGTGGGCGCCTCCCCTGCCCCACCTGGCCTTTGCCCCCACTCATCGTGTCCCAACAAGGAGAGGAGGAGACCCCGGCAGGTGAGCCAGGCCCCGGCCCATGGCCATGGCCTCCCGGGTCAGGACAGGGCTGGCTCCACTACTTTGGCCGCGCCAGATGCGCCAAGGCACTGGGGGCGGGGGTCTCCCCCGACGGGGTTCTGGCTACCTCTGCGGACAGACCCTCCACGCCGCCCCAGACCCTACCACGGACCGGGAGGCGGGCAGCTGGGAGGCCACCGTCCAGCAGAGACGGGCAGGCCAGCCTTGCGGGTGCAGTCAGCCTGCGGCCCCGAGGTCACCTTGGAGGATCTGAGGGTCAGCCTGCAGGGGCCTGAGCTGTAGGCAAGGCCAGAGGGACTACTGGGACCCACTGTCGCCTCCCTTGGAGCCTGCCGTCCTGGGGCGCCCAGCGTGGCCTCCAGAGCTTTATTGGTTGGGGACGGAGGATCGAAGGACCCGCGTTCGCTGGTGTATGTGTGGCTCAAACCCTGTCCTTCGGGCTCAGAAACTGGGCTCCTGCCTCATCCCTGGGAAGACTCCGTCCCCATATGCTTTTTGTTCCAGGCCGAAGGTCCCCAACTTTACTTCCACTCCCCCCAGGGGCTCGGTGCAGCCCTGAGCCTCGGTAGCTGCTTGGCCTGTCCCAGAATGGCCGGCCCTTGTTCTGCCCGCCTGCTGCTTGGTGACAGCGTACGTGGCCTCCCAGTCCCAGCCGCCCGCCTGGGCCGCCCGTATCTCTGGCCACAGTGATTTGGTGGCTTCCCTCTGCCTGATTCCCGGGGACTCCCCAACTGCCCGGGCCTGAGAATTAAGTCCTCAGCCCCTTTGCATGTGGCCAGCCCACCAGGGGAGCTCAGACAGCCTTCCCGAAGGAAGGAGGAAGGGGGCCCTGCACCACGAGCGCCGACCCGTGGCATCCCGCCCCTGGGGGGCCACACCGGGGCTGAGGAGAGCGACCCCCAGACTGCACCCCAGCCTGGCCGCCGGCCCCAGGGGGCCTGTGCTGGCCAAGGGTCAGCCTCGAGGCTCTGCGGATGCTGGGGGATCCGGGTGCCCCCAGCCCTGAGCCCCACCCGGGCCCAAGGGCCTGGTCATGGGAAGGCCCCGAGGCGAGGACACTCAGCCAGCGGTGCCTCTTCCCAGAAGGCCTCCCGTGGTTACCTCAGAATGACGGTCCGAGGGTGTGGCCGGGCGAGACCCCTGCGGGGGGGTCACCCACCCAACATCGTGAGCTGCCTGACCCCCAGCCACCTGCACCTGGAGCAGGTCCTAGTGTGGCCTCCATCTCATGGGTGGGGCACCCAGCCAGGGGCTCCCCCAGGCAGAGGGGGCCCCCCCAGCAGGAAGGGTGGTGCCGGGGGTAGGACCCAGGGCTGCTCAGCCTCGTCGCCACCCCCCCCCATCATTGGTACCCGGCTCGGGGAGGCAGGAAGGGGCTTGTCTCCTGGGACTGGAGCTCAGTTGCCCCTCAGGCCTGTCCCTGGGGCCTCTCTGGGCTCAGGATCGTTTATGCCACAGGGAGGAACTAGGCCTGCCCCAGCAGCTCCCAGCGCTGCAGGGACACCTTGCGAGTCCCTTGTCCCCCTGCCGCCCCCCCAGCCCCTCCCCAGCATAGCTCAGGCCTTCGAAGTCACTGTCCTCCCTGATGGGCCGCCCTCTTTCTTCCCTCCTTGCGCTGTGGCCACCGGGACTCAACTTACCTCCCGGGCCTCGGGGCTGCTCCAGGGATGCCGAGGCCGGGGGGCTTGGGGAGCCTCCATCCCGGCGCCCCCGGGGCTCGGGCCTGTGCGGGCGGCTGGGGCGGGCAGTGGGGGGATGCCTCAGGAGGTCCGCAGGGCCCCCGCGTCCCCGGAGGCCAGCCCGGGCCCGCTGGGCTCCTCAGCTCTTCCTGCGCCTCCACCTCCACCTTCTTCCTGTCTCGTTTCAAAAGCAACAGCGTCGCAGACAAACCAGTGAGCGGCCCGGAGCAGGCTCGGCCTGTCTCCGCCCCCGAGGGCCGGGGGTTTGCTCGGCGCAGCACAGGCGGGGGCGCTGCAGGCCCCCTGGGGGCCCTGTCCACACGGCACCCTCCACCCTGCCGAGAGGGCGCGCAGGCTCCCACCGACAGGGGCCTTGCTGTCGGGTGGGTGACGGGCGCTTCAGGGAAGTGCAGTGCCCTGGCCAAGGGCGCACAGCTGGAAAGTGACCTTGTGGGAGCCCCAGCTCCAGGCCAGCCCTGATGCCCTGCAGCCCCCGTCCTTTTCTAAGCCCCTATGCCCCAGCAGGCGCCTTCTGACCCGCTGTACCCCGCAGTCTTCCTGAAGCACCCTGAGGGGACACAGCAGGAGAGTGGGCCGGGCCCTGAGATGGACCCAGGGTGGTCGGCGCAGATGGAGAGCGCAAAACACCGGGAGAGTTAGGATGGAGCCTAAGTATGGTGTATACAGGTGGCAGGAAGCGGAGGTGACAAGTGGAGCAGGTGATGGAGGCCGTGGGGTCGGAAGTCTCTCCGGCAGGCACGGGGAGCCAGGAATGGTTGTAGAGCAGGAGAGGGTGCAGCAGCTTGTGTGGGAGCAGGTGGGAGGGCGTGTGGCGAGGGGGAGGCGTGGGGTGCGAGGGGCTGCGCTCCTGCGGTGCCATCAGCGCTTCCTGAGGCCGCCCTCAAGCTCGCAGCCGCGGGGTGCAGACAAGGGCGTCTGGGACGCGGCTGCCCACAGGATGCTGGAGACCACAGGTGCCTGTGGGTCTCTGTGACATGACAGCGGCCAGAGCGGCTGCCTCAGCTCCACTGCAGAGCTCACGGGGGCTCTCGGGAAGCGCCCCGAGATTCGAGAGCCCCCCGTTCTCCTCACCCCCGGCCCCACCTTGCGGTCCTCGGCCTTGGCGTCCTCCCCGGGTCCCGCTCCCTGGGACTTGCCGTCCCCTCCAGGGTGGGCGTTGCTAGCTGGGCGCTTCTGGGGCGCAGCCACTCTTGTGCCCCACTGGCTCCTCGGCCGAGGGCGCACAGACCGAGCTGCGACCCGTGACTGCTGTGCCGCTGCGGGGCCAGCACCGCCCTCCTGGGGCTAGGTCCCCGCGGGGGGCTTCTGGGGCCCCCAGCACGGTGCCCCCGCCGGCCGCAGGGGCCTCCAGCCTTCCCGGCAGGTGCTCCCTGGTCAGGCGCGCGCCATTTGGTGGCTGTTGCGTCGGGGCGAGTTTCTATGGAAGGGTCAAGGCTTGTTTCCTGGGTGCGACTGATTGTCCGCAGCAGGATCTTTACTGCCCTGGCCAGTTTGTTTGGTTTTCTTAAACAAATCAATTTTATTGATACATACTAATGAAGCACAAATCCACCCAAAGCGAACAAGTGGTGGTATTTGGCCTGATCACATATTTGTCCACAGCATTCTTTGTAAGGTCATTTATTTACTCTCATCCAGTAGGAAAAGGCACAGCAGCTCGGGCCGACGGCGGGACACGGCGCAGCCCCAGCCCCTGCTGACCCTGCCGGCCCCGGGCCGCAGGCCTGGCCTTCCCCCGCACGTCCTCCCGCGTCCTCCGCCCGTGGCGCGCAGCCACCCCCCTCCAGACACCAGGGCCCCGCTTCTTCCCTGACCCCGCGGTTCTCAGCTTTCTCCTTGCAGGGCAGTGGAAGCTCCACACCCTCTCCCCAGGGAAGGTCGCACGAAGCTTCACCGTCCAGGCCACAGGCCCCCGCCAAGCCTGGGGAGCCAGACAGGCTCCTGCCTCCCTCACGCCACCCCCTTCCCCCAGCCACCCCTTAAATGAGAAACGTGGAGCCTCTTCTAACACAGGCTGAAAGCTGGCGTCCGTCCCCCGAGCCCTGCCAGTGCTGCTTGTTGTGACACCGCGAGCCCCCTGCGCCCCGGGACTGACTGCCCTGGGCACCTGGGCAGCGCCCGCCGGCGTCCCCCCGCCCCCAGAATGCACGCCCAAGAGCCCCCTCTTCCACCTCGCCCTGCTGGCGCAGCTCACAGCCCCCTTCCGGGAAGCCCCCGGCACTGGCCCTCCCTGTCCGCATGACCCAGGCCCGAGGCCGGCCCAGGCTGCCGTTTCTCACCTCCCCAGCGCCCAGTGCCCGGCAGCCCAGGGCAGCGCGGGGCCTGGCGCCCTGCTGAAGGCTCAGACTCGGGATCTGCAGTGACCCACGGGCCACGCCAAGGGGCCAGGGCTGGGGCCCACCTGGGCCCCGGCTCTGCTACAACGATGGATGGACAGACGTGCGTGGAGGGAGGGACCAGTCAACACCCGGTGACCTAAGAGCCCAAACGGGGCGTACAGCGCACAGGCCTGGGCTATCCTGAGGTGGGGGGAGGGGAGAAGGGCCCGCCGCAGACGTCAGGGTGAAGTCAGGGCCAAGTCAGGGTCAAGTGGGGGCCGTGGGGCTCGCGTGGGTCCGGCCCCCAGCTGCTCCCTCCGCTGTTTGCCTGGAGCAGGGCAGCCACTGGAAGAGTTTTTTTTTTTTTTTTTTATTTTTTAAGATTTTATTTATTTATTCATTTATCCCCCCCTTGCTGCTTGTGCTCGCTGGGTCAGCCAACCACGCCGTGCGGGCGGGCTTGCCTTCACCAGGAGGCCCCGGGAACCGAACCCAGGGCCTCCCATATGGTAAACGGGAGCCCTACTGATTGAGCCACAGCCGCTTCCCTGGAAGAGTTTTACAAAGCCTTTTTTATTACATCTCATTAAAACAGACAAGGACATTCACAAGGGCACAGAGACAGAACTTCACCTGCGCTCTCCGCGGCTCCTGCGCCCGGAGGCAGCTTTAACGCACAGAAATGGGACCAGTGATCCAAGGACATGCTTTCTTTGGGGGACTCCAGGCCGTGTGCAGCCCTTCTGCGCTGTCCAGGTTGGAGACTGCTGGTGACGAGGACAGCCGGGCCAGCAGGGCCGAGTCTGGGGGCCTGGGGCATGCTGCTCCGAGGGTGGTGGCTGAGAAAACGGCCCGAGTGCCCTGGAGGAAGGCGCCTAGGTCATCGGCCAGACCTGGACGTCGGCCCCGGGGCCTGGACACACGGAGCAGCGGCCTGTCCTCTGAAACACACACGGCAGGGGCCCTCCTGGGTGACAGGGGAACAAACAGGGGCACCGACGGAGGGGGCTGGGCCCTCAGTCCAGGGACAATGGGCACCAAAGGGCGTCCAGACCCGAGGTGCTGGTGGGGCGCCCGTGTCTTTTTCACCGTTGCCGCGGGCAGAGCGCGTGGCATGGCCCCGCGCCCAGAATGCCTGGCCAGCCTGGTTCATGCCGGGCTCCCCAGGAACTCGCAGCCGACGGCCAGTGGGGACCAGGTCCCGACACGTGGGGGGCAGGGGCAGGAGGGGACACCCTGTCAATTCTGCTCCCCTTTCTTCTTGCGCCTCTTCCTCTGGAGCTGCTCCTTTCTGGCTGCAGCGGTGGTGAAGGTGACGCAGTGGGTGTCCAGGAAGTCCAGCAGCTTCGCCGCGGGCACCCGGATGCCATGCTGCCGGAGCTCTGCCTGCAGCTCCGCCAGCTCGAAGGGCTGGTACAGCAGGATCTTCCGGTAGAGGGCAGGGTTCGAGCGGATGTAGCGTCTCACGGCCTCCTCCGTGTCTGCGGCCTGGGCCGCCGCCTGCGAGGCCGTGACACCCTCCTCACCCGTCTCACCTTCACCCCCAGACTCAAGGGCAGCTCCAAACTCACTGGAAGAGCTGAAAGAACCGAACAACAAGGGTGTGTGAAGCCTTTTCTCTCCGGCCCCTGCACCCCAGATCCAGGAGTCTCCCTGGGGGAAAGAGTGTGTCTCCATGTCCCTTGCAGAGCCTGGCAAGAGGCATGGATGACCCCCACAGGGCGGCAGGGAGGTTGGCAGCACCTCAAACTCCAGTTACTCCTAAGGCACCAGGACGGCATGCCGGGTCAGGCTGCCCACAAGGGAGCACCCCAATTTCTTAGAGGGTGTGGAGCTGGGAGTTCCTGCTCCTGAGGCTCAGAGGGAAGTGCCCTTTAGACCTGCCCGGGCTTCTGTAATTTGTAACCGGGAGGCAATCAGAATTTCTGAGTGTCAGTCCTGCTGGCTGGAGGACCCCGGGTGGCCCTGATGCCAACGACCCCACCGCTTCCCGTTACCTTTGGGAGCCAAAGGAGCTGTCACTGCCATCTGCGGAGGCCACGGATTCCTGGGAGGCCGGGAGCTGGATGTCACCATCAGGGCTCTGAGGGACGTCCTCGGCTGGTGCCAAGCGCAGGGCTGGGGGGCTGTCACTGGTTTGCAGCCTCCTACACCTGGGGCCCTTGGCCTTAATGGGTCCCCTGGACCTTTGGGGAATGAGGCCAGTGGTGGCCTCCTGCTGGGAGCGGCCGCCTGCCCTTGAGGTCTGGGTGGTGTGGGGGGCTGGGGTCTGGCCGGGAGGTACATCCAGGGGCACCTGTGAGGCCTGGGTCTCATCGTCGGAGTCGGACCCCAGGGTCTGGTGAGTGTACTGGAATATCTCCTTCAGCTTCAGAACCATCTGGCGTTTGGGCAGAGGGCGGACTCCAAACCTGCATCGGGACCCGGTGGGCGTCAGTCCTCAGCCACACGGCTGGTGAACGCACTCTGCCCCATTTCTGAGTATCAACTAGACTCATTAAAGGCTTTGTGCCCCTGAAACCTCACACGCCTGGCTTTCTGAGCAGGCAAAGGTTAGCATTCGTGATACATGCCAAAGAGCTCACTTGGAAGAACATTCCAGGAGAGGTGTCCCCTAGTGTTCTGGGCAACGGCGGGGGCGCTAGCTCCCCAGGGCCCCAAGCTGAGAGGAGCATGCATTTGGATGGGAGCGTTTCGATGCTATTTTTAAAAGTCAGGTCTCCTTCCTTAGACTGCTGTGGACAGGGTGCCATTTGCACAGACATGAAACAAGACCTGTTACCGGATGAGTGACCTGAAGGTGTGTCATTGGTTAGTTTCTCAGGGCCTAGGGAATTTGGGGAACAATCTGTGGGGAGGAAAACCCTGGGGGGCCACGAGGTGGGGTCCCAGCTGTGGGAAGAGACTGGCTGGGAGCCAGCTTCCAGGAATGACACTCACCTATCCAGTTCTTTCTTCAGCACGGGGGTCTCCATAATGGAATACCTTGGCATCGGTGTTATGGGCACTTTCGGGGGCAAGCTCTTCTTCAGATTAGCACCTTCTGGGAAGAACAAAAGAAACACACATTTCAGCACGAGGGACCTGGAGCTGCCATTTCTGATACCTGTCGATATCGCCGAGAGAAACACTGCATTGAAGGCAACCCTACCGCCACTCTGCTCTAGGAAAACACTGATGTCCCCCTGCCACTGTTTGATTCTGGAATCGTCTTTTCCTGTCGGAAAGCACCACACTGCACACAGTGAAGGTGTGTCTTGCACACCGCAGGTGCCGGGTGGACGTTGCTCTGGGGGCTGGTCAACCCAGCAGCCACGCACTGAGTTGACTGTAGGTAAAGAAACCTGGAAACGGGCCCCGAAGAGCCAAAACAATCTTGAAAAAGAAGCACAAAGCTGGAGGCCACATACTTCCTGATTTCAAAACTTTCTACAATGCAATGGTAATTAAAATAACGTGGTGGTGGGAAGCGGCTGTGGCTCAATCAGTGGGGCTCCCGTTTACCATATGGGAGGCCCCGGGTTCGGTTCCCGGGGCCTCCTGGTGAAGGCAGGCCCGCCCGCACGGCGTGGTTAGCTGACCCAGCAAGCACAAGCAGCAAGGGGGGGATAAATGAATAAATAAATAAAATCTTAAAAAAATAAAAATAAAAAATAAAAAAAAAATAACGTGGTGGTGGCATAAGTATGAACATACAGACCAGTGGAATAGAATTGAGAGTCCAGAGTTAAATCCCCACATCGACGCCAGCTGATTTTTGAGAAGGGCGCCAGTCCAGTCAACAAATGGTGCTGGCATGAGAAATCCATAAGCAGAAGAATGAAGATGGACCCCTGCATCGCACCACATGCAAAAATTAACTCAAAATAGATCAGAGGCCTAAGTATAAGAGCCGATACCATAAAACTCTTACAAGGAAACACAGGGAAATATCTTTAGGGCCTTGTAGCAGGCAATGGATTTTAAGATTTTATACCAAAACCACAGGCAATGAAAGAAAAAATAGATAAACTGGACATCAAAATTAAAAATCTTTTTGCATCAAAGGACTTCATCAAGAAAGTGAAAAGACAACCTACGGAATGGGAGAAAATATTGGGAAACTATATATCTGATAAGGGTTTCATATCTGGACTATATAAAGAAATCCTACAACTCAACAAAAAGCCAAACAACCCAATTTAAAAATGGGCCAAGGGTTTGAATAGACTTTTCTCCAAGGAAGATATTCAAATGGCCAGTAAGTATATGAAAAGATGCTCAGCATCGACCCATTAAAGAACTGCAGCCTAAAGCCACAATGAAATGCCACTTCACACCCAGTAGGACGGCTGTTATCTCTAAATGGCGGAAAAGAGCACGTGTAGGGAGCATGTGCAGAAGTAGGAACCCTCCTGCACTATTGGTGGGAACGTAATGGTGTAGCTGAGGAAAACGGCTTGGTGGCTCCTCAGAAGATTAAACGTGGAATTACCAGATGACTCGGCAGCGCCGCTCCTGGGCGTGAGCCCAGAAGAACTGAAGGCGGGACGGATCTTTGCACGCCGGTGTGCGCTGCAGCTTATTCCCAATAGCCCAAAGGTGGAGGCAGCCAGTGTCCATCACAGATGATGGAGAAACAGGGCGTGCTCGATCCACACGGTGGACCACGATTTGGCAGGAAAAGGAAGGATTTATGCTACAATGTGGAGGAGACTGGCCAATTTATAGGGACAGAAAGGTCAGTGGTTGCCTAGGGCTGGGGAGAGGGGGAGTGACGGCAACAGGTTCAGGGTTTTTCCCTTCCCGGGTCATGAAATGTTCTGGAGTTAAGACAGTGGTGATGGCTGTAAAACACTGAACTGTTTGCTTTCAAAGGGTGAACTGTATGGAACACAGATTCCATCTCACTGAAGCGGTTTCTTTAAAAAGGAGAATCAGTATCTTGAAGGCAAACGGGCCAACTTAGGAACATGACTCTGGCTCTTAAAGAACCTTTAAGTTTCTCAGGCTTAACCTTTTTAGGGCCATGGACCTTTTAGGACTGATGAACGCCACGGATTCTCTCTCCCCCAAAATGCCCCAGATTCTTCTCACGGTCTCAGAGTCTGTCACTCAGAACTCGGGCTAAGACCCCTGCTCTAGAGCGAGGTGCAGGGCTCTCAGCACCAGCTGGGAGCTGGCTAAAAGGCAAATGTGCGGCCCCACGCGGCCCTACTCAGGCGGAACCCTGGGCCGGCCCAGCCGAGCGTCTAAGAAGCCTCCAGGTGGTTCTGAGGCTGCTGGAGGCTGCTCAGGCCAGGACGGCAGGAGGAAACGAAAGCCCAGGCCCGCGGCCGCCTGCTCCCCTCCTGCCTCCCTCCCATCAGTCACTGGGGCGCGGGGGAGGCCGAGCTCGGGGCCAGCTTCTTGCCGTGGGCAGGAAGAAAACACCTGAGGGACGTTCAATTCGCCCTGACTCCTGCCTTTCTGCCCAAGAGGCCCAGCAGCTGCCCTCTCCTTCCTAACTGGTCCTGAAGGGTCGTCACCTCGGGCCTGGTGCCCTCCACTCTGAACGCCCGGCTCCTGGCCCCTGCGGTCTGAGGAAATCACCCGCTTGGTGGCCTAGCGCCCCGGATTTCAAGCTTGAGGGTGGGGGGCATGGAGGGAGCCCTGCTCCCTGCCTCCAGCTCCAAGGCCTGCAGGGCTTTACCCTGTTCCCCTCAGCTGGGCTGGAGGCCGAGGGGGCTCTCGGCATCCACAGATTTCACCTTCCAGGTTTCAGCCGACAGGGAGGAGGTGGGAGGGGAGGCATGGCAGGTGGGTGCACCAGCTGCCCACCGGAGGCCCTGCCAGTGGGACCTGCCGACCTCGCCATCCACAGCTCAGCTTATTTTCCACTTGTCACTGCGTACACAGTAAAAATCACGAGGCGACACAAATTCTGTTTTCCTGTGAAAAACAGTCCTCAACAGAGAGGGAGCTTGTAAAGGGGAAAGCGTCTGTTTTGGCTGATGAAGAAATTGTAGTAATGGAAGGCGGTGGTAAAAGTAATTAACGCCATGAATTGTACACTTAGAAATGATCAAAATGGCAAATTTTAGGTTATGTACATGTTACCACAACAAAGAAGAGAGAGAATGAACTGCTAGTGCTAGAGGCAAGAAATGAAAGAGAGCGTGAAACAATCTAAGAAAGTTATGGATCTTAGAATATGAAGAGTTTTATGGGGGGAAATAATTTATTATTATGGTATGCATGAATTTGGATATTTACAAAGCTGTGGGTTGTGTCTTTCTTGAATTAAAGGGTCATAAAAACCTAGGATTTTTAAATAATCACAGTATTATACCTTTATGAGACTGGAAATTTAAGAAACCAAGCATAACCAATTCAGTCACCAAGCCAAAAAAGAAAGCAAGTGACAACAACAAAGGCTTTCTGAGGAAACCACACAGAGGTGGAATGTCGATTCATTCTCTGTTCAATATTGGTAAGATTTTTGCCAGAAGGTTTTGAAAATTTAGTACAGGTGAAGAGAGTGTTTGGGGTGTTTTCCATCAAGGAATTCTCTTGTCTATTTTGACATATTAGCTACATCTATAGGACTCAAAGCCATTTATAAGTGAAAGAAATAAGCCAGCCAAAACAAAAAAACCAACCAAGAAAGGGTCATATCTAGTTTAGTTTTGTTAAATGAGCTGGGGATGAGGAGGGATGGACGGTGCTGAGCTGGGTTTCCCATGCTCGCCCGACCACCCGAGGAGCTTGCTGAACAGTCTCGACCTCTCCCCTTGGAGACTGGGATTCGTGCTCTGGAGCGGGGTCTGTGGGTGGGGATTTTAAACAAGTGCTCCATGTGATGCTTATGAGCCAGGAGAGTTTCGGGTAAGAAGGCTCTGGTCAGTAGCAAGCCGACCCGCCCTAGCTGTGGAGAGGGACGGCGAGGGACAGGCCTTCCGCCGTCAGCAGGCCCGTCAGCACCGCCAGCCGCCGCAGAGTCCTGACTGCTCTGCTCCCCACCCCCTCCCCAGCCCTCCAGGATACTCACTGGGTGTCTCGACCCCTTCTGATTTCTGAGCTTGATCAGTGCTTAGTCTCAGGGCCTGAGGCAGACGCTCGGGAGGTGCCTGCTCTTCTCCATCCCAGTCATCCCACAGAGCTGAGTTCAGAAAGCTCAGCCTGCCCTTGCCCGGGGAGCCAGCCTGTGGGGACTTCTCTGGGAATTTTCTTCGGTCTGTGCAGCTTCCTCGGATGGGGGTGGTACCCAGGAGTCCTGGGGAATGTGGGTCATGGCTGCTGGGGGCCCCCCTCGCCCTGCTGCTGGGACTGCTGGTGCTCAGGGGGCCAGTCCGCTCCAGGTTCAGGTGGTCAATCGGAATCGGCGAGAGAGGTTCCACATTCCAACAGCAGCCGTCACCTGGGATCGGGGGGTCGCTGTCCAGCAGGGGGCTGCTGCTGGCCTGGCGGGAGGCCACCTCCTGCTCATCGTCACTGTCCTCGACTTCCACCACCTCGCTTGCTGGGGCTCGCTTTGCTGGGCTTGGCTCAGGGGGCGAGCGTGTCTGGAGCCGCTCGGTGAACTCAGCAGGCCCTCCCAACATCCCCCGGGGCACGGCGGGAGCAAAGTGCTTCTGGTGCCTGGGGTGCTGGCTGGAAGGGTTTCGGTGGCCCTGCCTCTCACTGTCAGAGGTTACTGGAGAGAGAGGAACACGGTATGACGATGACGTTTGGGGTACGATGACTGAAAGCTTATTTGAGGCTTCGTTGCCTTCCCTGTTTTCCAGAAGGGCCCAGGGCCGGAGCTGAGTCTTCTGATCCCCTGAAGTCCCAGATCCCAGGCCTGTGATTTGGGTCTGCGATGAGCAGTTGCGGCTGTGGCCGGCCAGTGGGGTGGCGGGTACCAGCCACGAAGCGCCTGCGGTGCCGTCCTCCTCAGCGCTGCTGTCCTCGTCACAGAACAGTCGGAGGGGCCCCCTGCCGCCCAAGGAGCCCTGACTCCCTTCCTCTCCCCACTGGCCCTGCAGCGGCTCAGCAGCTCTCGAGGGTGGGCTCTGAGAACGTTCCTGATCCGCATCGATGTCAATGACCGAAAACAGCTCAGAGGACCGGTGGCTACTTTCCAGCGCTTTCCTTTCTTCTGGGGGGCCATGAAAAACTGGTTTCATTTTGGTCTGTTCTAGCTCCAGCTCTTCGTCTGAATCCAATAAAAGGATAATCTCATCCTCCTTGTCCATGGTGGATGGGGGCCTCCCGGGTCTGGAGTTTGAAGGGGCAGGTTTGGATTGGGTTAGGTCAATGGACGGCGACTCCTGGGGGGCAATCAGGACCCCCTTGTTTTTGCGCTCCGACACGTAACCGCATTCTCCGCCTTCCTGGCAGCCTGGCTCTGTAAGTAACGTCAGCACACTCCTGTCCCTCTTTTGTTTCGGTGGAAAAACGGGAGACGGTGGGTTTGGGGAGCCCATCGTGGCAAATGTGCTCGGCGACTGGGGTGTGAGCGGGGAGGACTCTCTGGAGCGATGAGGACGAAGGCGTGAGTGGGAAGGACTCCCACCCCAGGGGGGCCTTGACGGGGAGAAGCACGGTTGTGATGGAGGCACCTGGTGGTGACAGAGGGCACAGGAAGCCCCCACCCCCTTCTCCGTGACAGTCCCCTTTCGTCTGTCCCGGTCACGAGTCTTTTGGGAAGGTTCAGGGTATTCCCTTTGGGCTGGTGACAGGAGCTGGTCATAACCATCAAAGGAGTGCAGAGAGGAGCCTCCTTTCCCTTCTGCCCGGCCCTCCCCTGGCAGGCTCAAGGGGCGGCACTGGCCAAGTGGCTCCTCTTGCGCCTGCTGGGCCTGGGCCTCTGCATCCTCCTCCCCATCTGAGCCTTGGCCCGGTGGCGGCCGGAGAATGGACCGGTCCATGCTTCTCCACTGGGATGGGGTCTCACCCCCTCCTGACCCTGACAGGCCCATCTGTGGTGCACTGACCTGGACACTTGCCAGGACACACCCAGGGCCTGGCCCAGCCTCTGCGAGCTGCTCGGCTTCCTCCTCTCTCTCTGGTGCTCTCTCCTCTTGGAGCAGCTTCCGCTGAGTAGCTGCAAATTCATAAATTTCTTCCATTTCTGCTTCATTCATATTTTCTTGGTCTTCTTTGCAGTCCTCGGGTTTCAACAAACCCTCTGCTTCCTCCTCTTCGCCTGCCCACATGGACCTCAAGAGTTCTTGGAAATTCTCCTCGCGGCTGTTGCAATCCTCCTCGTCCTTCTCCTCCCTTCGCCCGTCCTCTGCCTCCTCCACCGCTGGCGCTTGCTGGCACAGGTGGACAAGCTCGCTGACGCCAAACCTGCAACACAAAGTGCCACGAGTCAATTGCAGCCCGCGTGGAGGCACCTGCTGCACAGCCCCGGGAGACGTGAGGATCAGCATGGGTCCCTGTCAGGGAGGAAGAACCGGGCCCCTGCCAGCCTGTCCCGTCTCCTCCAGACACAGTGCCCACGTTCATGCCCAGCAATGGCACCGGGTTCTAGAAACTGCTGCTGCAAGCCTCAGTGGCTGACTAGCTGAGTTTAAGGTCAGAGGAACTGGGGAGAGCAGCCAAGCCGGAGCGAGCAGGCTGCTTCGGTAAAGGCATTCTCATAAACACTGCGCTGGCCATAAAACAAAGCAGACAAGACCTGTGGGCAGGCCAGCACAGGTGACGGGTGAGCCACCTGCTCCAGGGCTCTGCAGTTCAGTCAGTGCAGTCAAAACCCCACGGCTGAGCAGCTCTTCCCTTGCTCAAGAATGTGGACGCAGCATTTACGTGGTTCGTCCCAGAGGTCCCTGGCCCTGTCAGAGGTAGAGTGGCTCTTTTTGCTGAGCTCCCTGCCATTTCATGAGACGCTGGTGCAGCCGAGCCAGGGGAGGTGCAAGTGCATGGGAACAAGACGGAGTGGGCTCTCCTTTTCCGTTTTCTGGGATGCGGGAAAGGGCTGCCATTCAGCTTTAGCAGCACGAGGGACCTGGCTCGGGCACGGCAGCGTCTATGGGGGGCGGGGGCTGAGGGCCTCTCTCTCAGCAGGGCCAGGGAGCTCAAAGCCCGCGAGTCAGCAGAGGGCCTCCCCAACCAGCGCTCGGCATCCCTCAGGCCCGTTTTGTCCAGACTTCCATTGACTACACCCTGTTCCAGGTCATCCCTGGCCGTCAGCTTTGCTTTGGCGGTATAAAGAAGCCTCTAGTTTTTGAGGGCTGTGCCCTGACCCTTCCGCAGCACGGCCCTCCCTGGCGCTATCAACCTGCTGGTGCTGGGCCCAACCTCCGCAGAGGCGGGGGAGTGAGTGGCAGGCGTGACGCTGACCTGAGGGCCAGGGAGCAAAGGTCAGGGGTCAGGCAGGAAGGCAGGCTGCTGTCCCCAGCGTACAGGTAACGGAGGAAGGCGCAGGTTGCCTCGGGGCTCACGTCACTCAGCAGCACACGCTGGGTCCTTAGATCACCGTCTTCTACCACGAAGAAGCCTTCGCTGTTTACCTGAGGGTGACACAGAACATAGAAGGCTTGTGGTTCGCGCTGGCATACCGTGGAGAAGAAGAGGCGGTCTGGGCAGTCCCGGGACTCTCTAGGCTTGTAAGCAGCCTCGCTCCCGGGAAAAGCACCGGCCGGCCTTGATTCATTTCGCTGGCCAGGAGTTTCTGGAGGTTAGGCCCTGAGACATCTGTTTCCAAACTCAGATTAGGGGTGCATGTTGAGAGCCCTGTCAGCCCTCCCTCAACAGAGATATCAAAGACTCTAGAACTTTCTGATGGAGAGACTGACAATTTCCTGGATTTCTGCAACATATGATGTTCAGGTCAAACCCATGCCAGAGCAGAAGTCTCTGAAAACACTTCAGCAACTCAAACGTACAGAAGCAAATTATAGGACTTTAGAATTATGCAAAGAGAGAAAAAAGGAAATGGTTCCGAGGAAAGAAGGGCTTTCACTTAACGGAACAAAAGAATCGATGTTTCCCAATCCTGAGGTCTTCCCCTCACACGACTTCCTCACCCCAAGCGTGCCTTTGTCTACGGGAGCGTAACATTACGGCAGCAGAGGAGGAAGAGAAGAAGGGATAAGGTGGTGAGAACACGGGGAGGGAGGGGAGAAGGAGCAGTGAAGCAGGAGGAGAGAGGCCCGGAGGAGAGGGAGTGGAGGAGGCCGAGGTGCCTAGGAAGGGCCCCCGCCGGCCGTGCACTCACGTGCTGGATAAGCAGCGGACAGCGAGCATAGAGCACAAACTTGTGTGCATACAGCACCTCCCCGCTGTCCAGCTGCAACTGGACATCGCTCAGCTGTGGGTTATTGACCATGGCGCTGAAGTCGGAGGCCAGCAGACCAAGGCAGAGCTGAAATGGAGACGAGAGGGGGCGTGCTGTCATTTCCCACTGATGTGCTCACATCTCTGAGCTGGGCGAAGTCCACCCAACCGAGACGGTGCCACGGTGGGCCTGGAGTCAGGACCCCCGATCTCCGCTCTCCACCTTTAAGTGACCTGAAGGCACTCGGCAATACAATGAAGCATCAGCTTCTTTCTCAACCTCTCTACGACTACGAGTTCCCTACCTCAGCTGTGAGGGAGGACTGCACCCTCTGTGTGCCGAGCTCAGCGGCTGACACACGCTGAGCTACTCCATGCTCACGGCAAGCCCGTGAGAAGCTTCTGGCCCAAAGCAACAGACGCGCCGGGGACCTGCCCAGTTGTGCGCTCCAAAGCCATTGTCTTAACTACTCGGCAATGATGCGCCAGCTTGGACCTCTGGGTCAGAGGTGGGGGTGACACGCACGGGCTCACGGGATGCAGTCCACTCTGTGCTCTGGAGCCCAGGCAGTCCTGCACGCGGCAGGCCACCGGCAGAGGACAAGGCGCCCCCGCGCTCAAGCACAGGGGTGGCCCACCTAGGTCTACAAAGGGACCAAAGTCTTCATGGCCATGGCCTGCGGGGAGAGGTGGGAGACTCCCACGCATGCTCCTGGGCTCAGCTCAAAGGCTGGACGACGTGGTCAGCATCCTGGGGAGCGGAGAAGCTGCTCAGGAGGCTGGTGGAAACACAAAAGGGCCTGGAGGCCAGCAGCAGGCTGACCTCGCCACACCCTGGTTGCACAGGGAGGAGGGGCAGGCGGCGCGGCCCTGGTGGAAGTCTCCAGTCCTTACCGAGGCACTGCCGTCCCTCTCGAGAGGCTTGTCTTTGGATGGCAGGACGAACCCAGTCAATGGAAGGCCGCTCAGCACCAGGTCCACCCCTGAGAGAAGGGTTTGCAGATTAAAAGAACATCCCCTCCCAGCAGCGTTCACTGCCGAGGAGAGAGGACCGTGAGCTGAGCTGAGCCCAGAGGCTCCCGGGGAGGCGTTTTTTATCAGGACTCGTCTTGCCAGCCTACCCCATTCCCAAAAGGGAGGTTCACAGAGAGCAGAAGAGAGGAAATCAGCTCAGGCTGGGCAAACAGCACTTTCCTTGGTTAAAGTGAAGGAAAGCGTGATGCCTTATCTGTTTCCCTGTTACCTGTTAGAAGAAACTAAAAAGCTGAGGCCCAGGGACTGAGTGCTCTCCCTGACCTTTGGGGATGGGTTGTGGAAGATCAGATCCAAGTGCTGGCACAGGGGCTACTGCCACCATGTCTGCCACGGCCACCAAAGGGAGGTGAGGGCCCCCGAGGGCGGGGGCTGGCCCAGGCATGCCCCCCGTGCCTCACCTGCTGCTCCTCCCGAGCTGGCCAGGCCTCCGCTGCTGGGCCACTGGCTGGGGGTCGGCCCCTCTCCGGCCAGGTCCATGAGGTCCTGCAGGGCCTGATGCTCCCTCTGGCTAGAGGAAGGCGATGGGTTCCTGGGGACGGGCTCTTCCGGGTCCTCTCTGTAGCTGCAGCCCGCAGGGCGGGGGCTGAGGAGCGCGAGTGGCATCTGCACATCAGGGTTTGGCTGATCAGGTGGCACGGATGGGCATGTAGGCTCCTCTGTTAGACCCTAGAATGAGCCAGAAAGCCGGATCAACCCGATTAGCATCTTTACCGACACTGCAGCGCTGCAGCAGCTGCTGCACAGGGGGCGTCTGGCTGGGGAGGATGAGCCGATCCTCATCCTAGACCGCAGAGCAGGGCAAGGGCCATGGAGGACAGAAGGTTCCCGAGGGTGCCAGCCACAGCCCAGAGCAACCTTGGGGGCTCTTCTCCTCCACTGGCTGTCAGCTGGCTCCTCTATCAGGGAATTCCTGTTTGGCAAAGGCCGTGCTCTGTGGCATCCAAGTTTGGAGAATGCTCTACTTCCAGAAAGGGCATCAGAACTAGAAAGGGCCCCTGGGGGCCTGCTGCCCTCTATGCTCCAGGACCACCTGCGCAGAACTGTCCAGAGCTGATTCAGAATGCAGACCCCAGGCCCCAGCACGGACAGCACCGCAGTATCCCTGGGTGCACTTTAAACACACCCTCCGGAAACAGGCCACATCTCCAGAGCCTGTGGCCCTCCCCTTCTCCCAGGAGAGCCGTTCTGTGCTGCAAGGAGCAACAAGCTCTGGTCAACCCTCTTTGGGCTTCCTACCCAGCCTTCCTCCCACCTAGCCTTCCTTCCCCCCCAGACTTCCTCCCCCTCAGACTTCCTCTACCCAGCCTTCCTCCCACCCAGACTTCCTCTACGC
>JAKSZT010054576.1:573655-595514 GCA_026826555.1 Tolypeutes matacus
GTCTCTTCATGTGAGATCTGCTAGTGCAGTATCAAGAAATTGCATGCTTATTAGCAGGAGGTCGGTCAATCTGGTTTCTTCCTATTTCTTTTCCTTTTGTATGACCTCATTAGCGATGAGGAGCCACGTAGTTTAGGGAATAATGGAGAGGACCACCTGACATGAGGTACCTCGGGTATGGTACAATACAAAGCACACGGCACCTGTGAAGCCAACTTTCTTGCCAAAACTACTTCACCTGGATCTCCTTAGATCTCTAGTTTATTAATTGAACTACACAAGAGATATGGGGAGGGGATAAATGATTCCATGAGGAAATAATCAAATAAATTCAGAAAATGGGGAAATCTTTATAGATAATTGTCTTAGGCTCTGCAAAAAGTCGCAGCCTCGAGCGACAAAAAAATAATTAAAGAGAAATATGGGGGACCACTCTAGAGTCTAGACCTTAAGAGACCACTGAGCTCCAACCACATGTAACGTGTGAAAGTAGACTGGATCCCCATTCAGAGAAAAGGAAGCAGGTATCAACCTACCCCTGAGGCAGGTGGGACGGATGGCAGGCGAAACTGGGGAACATGTGTGATGGTGGTGTGGCGGTCGCCTCAGGAGAGCTCTTTTTCTCAGGAGATGCACGCTGGAGTAGCCAGCGGTGAGGTGTCATGTCTACTTCAAGCATGTGGATTTATGGAGACAGATAAAATACACGTGGCAAACTGTTAACAATTTTTAAATCTAGGTTGAGGGCGTGTGTACTACTGTACTATTTTTTCAACTTTTCTGTATGTTTGAAATTTTCATGATAAAAAGTCTAGGAAAAGAAGAGGAAGAACAGGTACCTTTTCAAAGAGGCAAAGTGAGAAATGAGCCAAGGCACCCTTCCTTCTCTTCCCAGGTACCATGAGCCGATTAAGGAAAAGCACCTGGCAGAGCGCCTGCCCAGAGCAGAAAGGCAAGGAACAATGGGGCCTTCCAGATTCTCTTCCCACAGCTATGGCTCCTCTCTGTTGGGAAGACAGAAACACCCCGTCTTACCGTTCCCCACCACTGCCTCCTCTTGAGGGCCCTCTGGGACATCTTCAGCTGCAGCCTCGAGCGAGCACTCTTCAGAAGCATGTTTCAAGCGCTGGGGGTCTGCTCTCTTGAACTGCTGCATTCGCTGTAGGACCAGCTCCGCTGTCCGGGATTTCGAAGGACTTGGCACCACAGCAGTCAAACAGGAAGGAGGTGGCTGTGAGTCACTGCTTGGAGTGCCCCCTGGCAAGGAGGAAAAGAGTCACACATCTGTCCTAGCTGGAGAAATAAGACTTTCCCACTAGATACAGGTTAGATCCAAGTTTCAGAGGCCCTTTACCAACTAGATTAGCTTGTCTAGGGTTGAGAGCTTACTGCTATCCTCCCTGTGGTAATACAGACATAAATATTAAGGACAGGAGGGGGAGATGGGGAACGCTGCTAATGAGTACAGGTTTTCTTTGGGGGGTGATGAAATGTTCTAAAATTAGATAGTGGTGATGCTTGTACAACTCTGAGCATACTAAAAACCACTGAGCTGTATACTTTACAAGGGTGACTTTTATTGAATGTGAGTTATTTCTCAATAGAGCTGTTGTAAAAGACATCTTAAAGGCACACATTTCTCTTTTTTTAGATCAGGAGTTCTACTTCCACTTGGGGTCCACAGATGGCCTTCAGTGGATCCACAAATGCCCTGCAGTTGTGTATCGAATCCACAGGTACGGGTGTGAGTGCAAAGGGAGCATGAAAACCACTGTTTCAGCAACAGTAGTCCGTTTCCAAAGCCTTCCAGCCCGGGAGATAAGTCTGCAGGGCCACTCTACAGAGAAGAAACTCTAAGTACACTAGGAAAAATAAGGTCAGGTGCTGGGAGGTGAAAAATATTTAGAAACAGAACTCAGGAGCACAGACAGCTTGGGCTCAATTAGCAAAGCTGGGTTTCAGTTCTGCCTGAAGAGCTGTATGCTTAGTCTAGCAAAGGCAGCAGGGAAACAGGGCTGCTTGGAAAAAACAAACAAACAAACAAACAAACAAACAAACAAAACATAACAAGGACTTTGGAGAGGAAAGGAAAGAGCGGAAGATTCTCTTGGGACCAAAACCCCACCCGGCATGTTTATACTGCCTGCACAGCAGCCTAACCAAATTGCTGGCCTGTTGCAATGTACCCACTTTGGAATAAATTCTAGAAAATGAGAGGAGCAGCATTATTTTCATGCTCATGGACCACACGCCAAGTGCATAATGTAAACTTTTATAGAAAGTTCTGAATGAGCAGAGGGCTCCACACATAATCACATGGAAAATTCACATAGGGGTCATATTATTTGTGATGACTGTTTAAAGCAGGAGTCAGCAAACTACATCCATGGCCCAACTGCCTGTTTTTGTCAATCAAGTTTTATTCTAACGCAGTCATGCCCATTTGTTTATACACTGTCTATGGCTTGCTTTCTCACTACCATGCAGAGTTGAATAGTTGTGACAGAGACTACTCTTGGCTGTTTTCAGAAAGTTTTCCAACCCCTGGTTTCAAGTCATACAAATCACTCTGGTTTCCCCTCTGGAAATGCCTGGCTGTGGCTCCTGCCAGGTTACCTGTCTGAGTGCCCTGCTGGTCCCAAGCAGGAGCCAGCACATCTCTCTCCCCGTTCATAGTGGGAGCTGTGTCACTCTCTTGCGGTTTGGTTGCCCTTGGCTTTCTAGTCCTTGGAACCTGGCTGCTAGACTGAGGTTTCTTTTCTACAGGGCCTTGAAGAGTTTTCTTCTTGGTAGTAGTTTGTTTGTTTGTTTTCAATTTGCTTCTTATTTGAGTACTATGTGAGCCTTTTTGTGTTTTCTTTCCTTCCGACACTTCCTTGTTTCCATTCTTTTTCACCCTTTGGAAAAAGTTGGCACAGAGTTCTTTAAAATCATCATCGGACTCATCCATCATTTGAGCAGTTTTAAGGCTTTCAGGTTGGTTTTGGAGAGAGGATCTGGGTGCATGTGCACAGATGAGAAAGTAAACCCAAGTGTAAGTCTAGCTCGGCCTCCTTCAGACTCACAGCTTCATTAGGGTTCCTCTCGACCTCTCCCTGAGAGCTTGCACAATTGAGCAAAAAGTGCAGCTTTCCACTCCATAATATTTTAGAATGTCTTTCTTCAACTTGGACCCATGGTTAAACATGTCTGAAACTTCCCTTTGTTAAAGTAAAAATCTGAGAGAATGTTTTGTCATCCAACAGATGTCTCTGAGAGAGAACCGATATGAACTTGGTGCTCAGATGATTCTCCAAGGTCGCCACGGTGATGAGGCAGGTTTGGTCCATTGAATTTCACATCTGTGGAAAACCAAAAGCATCTATATGTAATTAGGCAGATATTGCCATTTTATGCCATTTCTTCCAGGAAGTTACATGTGGGATATAAGAAAAGTCTTCAAAGTAATAATACCCCTGTCAAATACTCAGGTACAGCCTGGTTAACAGACCAATCATTCTATAGGACATCACAACACAACAGAGCAGAAGGATCTGGAAACCTGTCACAGCATATTCTTCCACAGGCAGAAAAATGTGTTTTTGAAGAGTATTGTTTTTACTGAAATGTGGGAAATGAACCCCATAAAAGGCAACCACCACAGAAACAAGATGATCCCCAAATCCAGAAAAACTATCTCCTATGCCGATCTAAGGCCTTCAGCTTTAGAGACTCTATCGGCAAACACTGCAATATTAGAGAAAGAAAAAGCACCTGAACACTCAGGAGACACATGATAGGAACCAAAAAATTGATAAAACTAATTTTTCCAAATTAAAAGGGCCACTTTTCTCCATCCTCTCAGCCCAGCAAGAGCTCTCCAAACTCAGAAGACAAAAACGCTGCCCAATGCAGAGGTTGTGCCTTACAGGTAAGATTATTTACTGTGGCAAAAAATTTAGTGGGATTCAAAAATCAAACTCGGGGAAGCAAATGTGGCTCAAGCGATTGAGCTCCCGCCTATCACATGGGAGGTCTATGGTTTGGTTCTTGGTGCCTCCTAAAAAAGAGAGTGAGCTGGCGCGATGGGCAGGTGTGGCAAGCTGACACAACAAAATGATGCAACAAAAGACACAAGAAGAAAAACATAATGAGAGACATAACAAAGCAGGGAACAGAGGTGGCTCAAGGGATTAGGCACCTGCCTCCGACATCGCGGGTCCCGGGTTCAGTTCCCGGTGCCTCCTAAAGAAATAAGGAAGGGCGGATGTGGCTCAAATGGTTGGGTGTCCGTCTCCCATATGGAGGGACCTGGGTTTGATCCCCGGGACCTCCGGGTAAAAATAAATAAATAAAGAAATAAAGAAATAAAAAAGAAACAAGGAAGACAAGTGCAAACAATGAGGGGGTGGGGGGAAATAAATAAATAAAATATATCTTAAAAAGAAAACTCACACTTGAATGATCCAATGACAGAAAGTTCTTCATTTCAAATACAATAGTGCAATTCGTATCAATGACTAATTATTTAGTTTTCTGGAGCTGGACAGATGTACCTACTTAGAATCTACTCTGCGTGGCTGGCTCATCCTCATCTTTGATGTCACCTCTTCAGAGATGCTTCCCCTGATCTTTTAACTAAGTGAATCCCCTCCACCTCCATCATTCTCTATCATCACACAGGTTTTTCCCCCAGCATTTACCAGGAGTTATAATCATAAACAATTGATAGCATTTATTGAATGCTCACTGTGTGCCAGGCACCCTTCCAATTTCTTTAGAACTCTAACTCATTTAATCCTTACAACAATCCTAGAAGGTAGAATTTAATGCAATAGAGTTTGAATTCCATTTCTGCTCCTGACCGCAAGGAAACAGGTACAAGTAGAATGCATAACTGGCTCAAGTCCACGCCTGTTCTTACATTTTCATTCATTTACTTTTTATCTGTCCCCATTAAACTGAGAACATCAAGAGGGCAGACTCATCTATTTTATACTTCCTTTGGCTGATACAGTGCCTGACTTGTATCAATGATTTGTCGAATGAATTAACTGCCAAGAGTTTGGCCTAACCATAGCGAAGAGAAAGTGGTGGGAGAGATGGCTGCAGGGAGAAGCAGAGATCAGGTTCACGAGGAACTGGAATGACAGGCTAAGCAAACCGAATTTTAGCATGTGGGAGGGGGCTATAGCAAATTCCACCTCCTCCATAACTGCGTCGAGACCCCACATTTCGGTAGATACTAGTCTTAAAATGGTCCGCCTCTTACAGGAGCTCAATCAAAATTTGCTGAAGGACGTTCAGGGGCCCCGAGAGACGGCAAGTTTCCAGACTGTCGGGGCTTGTGCCTACTCAGCTTTGTACCTACCACCGCATTTAGCCCACCGTCCGCGCGGAATGGATGGATGGATGGATGGATGGATGGATGGATGGATGGATGGATGAGTACGGGACGGACCCACCCTCACCCTCACCCCCAACCCGGCGACATACGGAGGGAGGCTGGGGGCTCAGCTTGGGGTAGGGCTGCCAAGGACTCTGACGGCTTCAGAGCCCGACGGAGAATTCCGATCGCCGTCAAAACTCCCCCTGGGCTGGGACCACGTTAGGGATCCGGATGCGCCCACCCTCCGTCCCTTCTGGCGGGTCCCGGCCCCTCGCCGCGCTCGCGCGACCGTGCGGGCCTGCCGAGACCAGGGGGCCGGCAAGGGCGGCGGGCGGGACAGACGCCGCTCCCTCAGGAGCGCGAGCAGGGCCCGAGGTGACAGCACCTCCTCCTCCCGGGCGCAGATCCCAGCCCCACAGCCCGACTCCTCCTACCTCCGGCGCCGCCGCGGCGCGCTCTCAACGGAGGGCCGCGCATCTGCGCACGCGCCGCCGGGGGGGGTCTCCGCGGAGAATCGCGTTTACGCAGGCGCGGAGCGGTCCGGCGGCTCGCTTCCCATCTTCCTCTGCGGCCCCGGGCGCGGGCCCGCCACAGAAAGCGTTTCCGGGCTGCGCGGGGCGGGGCGGGAGCGTCGCGCCAGACCGACTCGGTGGCAGCGGCGTCCTGAGGGAGTTAAGTGTTGGGGGAGGGGGAGGCCGAGTTTGGGGCACTGGCAGTTTTAAGTGAAAGTTTGGTTCCGCCCCAGTTCACGTAGAGGATGTTTGGGGCTAGAGTGGCGGCCCCCTTGGGGCGCACCTGTCGGTGGGAAAGAGAAGAATAAGCGGGGTGAGGGGTTTGAAGAGGCCCCAGACGCGCCCTGAAGGGACCCGGGCAGGGTGTAGCGTGTAAACGGAGACCTGGAGGTCGGGCAGCGTTAGCTGCGTGGAGGAAGTATCCTCTCCTCACAGCGCTCGGCGAAGCCTGGAGGTGATAGCCAGACTCATCAGCCTGTGATACAACATGGTTAGGAGGTTGAGGGAAAGATGAAGCTGGAGAGGCTCGCCACCGGCTGAAATTTGAGGGACTTTATGAATCCTATTAAGAGTCTGAACGTCCACCTGGGGTCATTTTGTTTTTAGAGGATGTTCGATTTGGGAGAGGCAAGGCTGGAGGCCTGGAGACCCCTTAGGCTGCTATAACCTAGGTGAGAGAGGAGGATGGTCTAGATTACGGGTTGGACTGTAGAGGAGAGAATGGAAGAATATTACGGTGATAGAATTATCGTGACCTAATTATTTCTTACAGTTTGTAGGTTTCTGGCCTGAGCATCCGATTTAGTCCCAATCACTGAAATAATGAACACAGCGGGAGTAGGTTTGGAGGGAAGATACTACATTTCGTTTTGTGTGTGTGTTTTAAGATTTAGTTCATATGCCATGAAATTCACTCTCTTAAAGTGTACAAGTGATTTTTAGTATATTCAGAGTTGTGTGACCATTATCACTAATTAAGGACATTTTCATCACCCCAAAAGGAGACCCCTTACAGATTAGCAGTTGCCCCGCCGCCCTACGATGTACTTCCTATCTATGGATTCGCCTATTCTGGATAGGTCAGATAATGGAATCATGCAATATGTGGCCTTTTCTGTCTAGCTTTTACTGAGCATGTTTTCAAAGTTGTAGCATGTATCAGTATTAATTCCTTTTCATGGCTGAATAATAATCCATTGTATGAACATACAGCGTTTTGTTTATCCATTCATCTGTTGATGGACATTTGGGTCATTGTTTCCACTTTTTGGCTGTGATAATGCTGCTATGTGCAAGTTTTTGTGTTTTTCTTTTGCGTATACATCTAGAGGTGGAATTGCTGAGTCATAATAAAATTTACTTTTTGAGTGTTCCGAGTTTCAAATGCCAGTAGGACTTCAGGAACCTTTTCTGTATGAAGGAGCTAGGAGGTGTTACTTGCTCTGTTGTTTTGGAAATCGAAGTCAGTTTACATTGTAGTTTCCATTTGGATTAAATAGCATAAGAGTGGTAGGCAGCACAGGGACATTATAGAGGACAGTTGTAAAGGTGTAGATTATTTTTTCCAGTCAGAAAATGAAGGACCTGAATCCAGTTTAGGACTTAAATTTCTTAGAGGCCCAATGAAGAAAGCCTTCCTCACCCACTCAACATACCCTGCCCCCCAAAATCTGACCATATTGTGTTTGTTTTTTTTTTTCATATAACTTTATTAATAGAGAAGTTTTAGGTTGCATAAAAGTTACATAGAAAGTATAGGGGATTCCCATATACCCCACCCCACTTCCCCTCCCACATTTTCACCCATTAATAATATCTTCATTGTGGTACATTTGTTAAACTTGGTGAACAAATATTGAAGCTTTGCTACTAACCAAAGTTTATAGTTTACATTATGGTTTACACTTTTAACTGTAAAGTTTTACAGAATTTGACAAAATGTGTGATAGCCTGTATCCATCATTGCAGTATCATGCTGAACAATTCTAATGCCCTAAAAATGCCCTGTGTTCCACCTGTTCTTTCCTCCCCTTTTCCACAGAACCTCTGGTAACGACTATCTTTATATCAATGTTACAAGTTCTTCTGTTAAAACAATAATAAATCTACTTTGGTCCATGGTTGTATTCCCCCCTTAGGTTTGTTCATTCCTCAATCTTGAGGATTTGGGCATGGTGATGCCCACTCTGCTTCAGATTGAGAAGGAGGTTAGCTCTTATGAGGCAGATGGAAGGAACTGTTTTGCTTGTGGCTGTTTTGTTTTTTGGAATAGGGGCATACTGTGTTTTTTCTTTTTAAGCAAAATGAGTTCAAAAGTATAGTTTAGAGAAGGATTGTTTCTTAAACCTGAGGTTCTCAGCTGAATCCCCTGTGGGTTTTTTTGTTTGTTTTTTGTTTTAATTGGGAATGCTTGGATACCACCCTTAGACCTCCTGAATAAATCTTGGGGGAGGATTCCCAACCTGTGTCTTTTGAAAGTTTCACAGATGTTTCTTATGGCCTCTAGGTCAAGAATCACTGTATTTAACTAACACCTACTGAACAAATTCTGTGAGCTGAGTATAAAAAAGATGCTTAAAGTGGGTGAGCAGTGATTGGAATATAGAGTTAGATATGATTTCCCCCTTCATGGAGGGAAGTTATCCAGTAACTGTGGCAGCTTTCTCTTTGGCCCAAGGTGAGCCATGGGAGCGTCCTTGACCTGGATGGTATTGTGATTTATCTCCAGCCGAAGCTCATGGTTTCATGCTCTTCCACTGAAATTAAGCATAAGTCACCCAGTGTGACCGAGCTGAGGGACAGTTTCCAGAAACAGCATTACTTGATCCATGTTATTTCAGTGGGAATGCTACTATATTTTCTCTGCCAGCATTTGAGACAGAAACCCACTTCTCTGCCAAAACACTCAAGCCGAGGAGAGGAAGGAGCATTTCATATTTTAAAAGGTCAGGATTATCCTTGTTATTTATAAACCTCAAGTATTTATCAGAAAGAGAAAAAGGATACAGTGTGGAAAATTTTAGAAATGCCATAAAGATAAAGAGTGTTAAATACCAAGGAGAGAGTCTCTTTTCCAAGCTCTTAGGAGTAGATCATTTCTGGATCTAGGGAAAGCAGGCACAGGTTGAATATGCTGGGATTATCACTTACCCTCTTGGAATATTTCCTCTTTGGAAACTCTTGACGTCTTCTTCCACTGAGTTAATGTTTTAAACAGTTCTAAGGAAGAAGTGAAAGGCCCTTCTCCCAGGTCTGTGGTTTGCTTATAAATCACAAAGCCACCAACTCCCTCTCATTTATCTTGGCAGGGATTGGGGGTAAAGGGCAGAATGAACAAAGGAAGAATTTTCTTTTGAGTTGTCTCTAGTCATGTAAATGCTTTTATTTATTGTACAGTAATCCCATTTCCTACACTGCCAAAATTGTTGAAATTAGGAGAGGAAATAACTTTTTACATGTCAAAATGTATAGAAATTGCTCTAGGTTATGCTGCATATCTCTCAGTGTCTTCTACCTCTACCACCCTTTGTGTGATGTAGCTCTCTTAGTTTTGCAAGATGGATTTAAGGGGATCCCATGTAGATGTACTGGCCACAGCTGTGAAACAGTTTTTCCCCAATATTGATAATGTTATTCATAATTTTGATGGTAAAATTAACTGTTCCATTTTGTTAAGATGGCAGTACTCCCCAAAGTAATCTATAGATTCAGTGCAACCCTATCAAAAATCCCAACAGCCCTTTGTGCTGAAATGGAAAAGCTGATCCTGAAATTCATATGAAATTGCAAGGAACCCTGAATACCCAAAAGAGTCTGGAAAAAGAGCAAAATTGGAGGACTCACACTTCCTCATTTCAAAACTTACTACAAAGTTATAGTTACCAAGATTGTGTGGTAGTAGTATAAGGATAAGCATATAGGTCAATGGAATTAAGAATCCAGAAATAAACCCATTTATGGGCAATTGAGTTTTGAAAAGGGAGCCAAGACAATTCATTGGGAAAGATTAGTCTCCAACAAATGGTGCTGGGACAATAGGATATCCACTTGCAAAAGAATGAAGTTGGACTCTTACCTTACACCATATACAAAAATTAACTCAGAATAGATCAAAGAACTAAATATAAGAGCTAAAACTATAAAATTCTTAGAGTCATAGAAGTAAATCTTCCTGAACTTGGATTTGGCTATTATTTCTTAGACGAGAGACAGAAAGTATAGGCAACGAAAATAAAAACAGGGGGAAGCAGATGTAGCTCAAGTGGTTGAGTGCCTCCTTCCCAAGTATGAGGTCCTGGGTTCGATTTCTGGCACCTCCTCAGAAAACAAACATGGAAAAAAAAAACATTCTCATTGGGGAGTGGATGTAGCTCTGTGGTTGAGTGCCGGCTTCCCAAGTATGAAGTCCTGCGTTCAATCCCCGGTACCTCCTTAAAAAAATTTAAAAAAAGAAAAGTAAATTGGGTTTGATCAAAATTAAAAACTTTTATGCTTCAAAAGACTATCAAGAAAGTGAAAAGACAATGTCCAGAATGGGAGAAAATGTTTGCTACTCCTGAATTTGTTAAGGATCTAGTATCCAGAGTATGTAAAGAATTCCTCACAACTCAACAACTAAAAGACAACCCAAATAAAAAAAATGGGCAAAGGACTTGAATAAACGTTTCTCCAAAGAAGACATACAAATTACCAAAAAGCACATGAAAAGATGCTCAACATTATTAGTTCTTAGGGAAATAAAATCGGAACCACAATGAAATACCACTTTACACAAACTGTGATGGCCATAATTTTAAAAAAGGAAAATGAGTGTTGGAAAGGATATGTAGAAATTGAAAGCCTCGTACATTGCCGATGGGTATGTAAAATGGTGCAGCTGCTGTAGAAAACAATTTGGTAGGTTCTAAACAAGTTAAACATAGAATTATATATATACACACCCAAAGAATTGAAAACAAGTATTCAAACCTAATTTTGTACATGATAGATTATAGCAGCACTGTTCACAATAGTCAAAAGGTGGAAATAACCCAAAGGTCCATCAGCAGATGACTGGATAAATTAAATACATTATATCCATATTTATAGATTCAACCATAAAAAGGAATAAAGTTCTGATAATGTGACAACATGGACATATCTTGAGAATGTTATGTGAAAAGAAGCTAGAAAGAAGCCAGACATGATTCCATTTATATGAAAGATCCAGAATAGACAAATCCATAGAGACAGAAAGCAGATTAATGGTTGCTAGGGTCTAGCGGGGAGGGGAAACTAAACTGCTTAACAGTACAGATTTCCTTTTGGGGTGATGAAAATGTTTGTGAATTAGATAGTGGTAATAGTTAAACAACATTGCAAATGAACTAAATGACACTGAATTGTGTACTTTAAAGTGGCCAACTTTGTTTTGTGTATTTTACCATAATAAAAAAGATTGTCTTCTGGTAGAATTTGGAATGTTCTTATCTAGAATGGATTAAAGCCCTCTGGGTACATTTTCTTACTTTTGCAACAATAGCTTTTAAATTGTAAACAGGGACTAGCACACAAGAATGAATGAATGAACAAACACAGAGCAGACAGCCAGCGCAAAACAAGAGGAAGGGGGAATAAATAAATAAAATAAATCTTAAAAAAAAAAAAAGTAAATGGAGCGGATGTGACTCAAGCAGTTGAGCACCTGCCTTCCACCCAGGAGGTCCCAATGCCTCCTGAAAAAACTAAGCAAACAACAAGCAAAACAAATGGTAAAACCAACTCAGGGAAGATGATGTGGCCCAGTGGTTGAGCGCCGGCTTCCTACGTACGAGGCCCCTGGTACCACAAAAAAAAAAATCCATGCACGAGTCCATGAATATATTAAAAACCACTGAATTATACACTTTTTTTTTTTTTAAGATTTATTTTTTAGTTTTATTTATCCCCCCCCTTGCTGCTTGTGCTCGCTGTGTCCATTTGCTGTGCACTTTTCTGTGTCTGCTTGTCTTCCTTTGTTGCGTCATCTTGCTGCGCCAGTTCACCGCACCACACGTGCTGGCTCGCCTTCACCGGGAGGCCCGGGGAATCACCCAGCGCCTCCCATATGGTAAATGGGAGCCCAACCACTTGAGCCACAGCCGCTTCCCATGAATTACACACTTTTAAAAGGATGACTTTTATGGTATCTTAATTATATCTCAATATAGCTGTTGTTTGAACAAATTATAAATAATAAAGTAAGTAGATAAGCCAAAAATAAAATAAAATTTAAAAATCCATACCATTGTTCTTAGAATATATGTTTGCTTATTTTTTATGATTATAGTAATGGCCATTTATTTAATTAAAAAAAAAAAAAGGTTTTCCAGTTCTTTGATACGATGAAAATTTACTGAGTTCTTAGAAGACAACTTTCATGACTGAAAGTTATGGCTGGTTCCTCAGTATAAAATATTTATTGGGAGCTGAGGTGATTGAGTGCCTCTCTCCCACATGGGAGGTCCCAGGATCAGTTCCCAGTGCCTTCTAAAGAGAAAACGAACAGACACAGCACACAGCAAATGGACACAGACAGTGAGTTCAAAACAACAAGTGGGGGACGATAAAATAAATCTTTAAAAAATATGTTTATTATGAAATGTAACCTATATACCAAAGAGTATAAGAGTTTAAAGAATATTGATGAAGTGAATACGAATGTACCCACTCCCAGCCTAAGAAATAGAGCATTATCTTTTGTGTTTTTAAATCCCAATTTCCATTTCCTGTCCCACAAAATATTTCATTGAGTCAGCAGACTAGTTATAAATCTGAGGGAAGTCCAAGTGTATGGCTTTCCTTTCAAAAAGTTCACATATCATATTTATCACATTATCCATATGAATATATAAAAACCATTTTCAGATCAAAAAGCCCTATGTGGTTAGTAAAGGAATCTTTAATTAGAGCCTGACTCCAACTGGCTCCAAATAAATACTGAGTTTTACCTCTAGGGAAGAAATGAACATTTACTGAATTATGTCCTAGGCACCCTCTTTGGCCTTTTCCATCTATTATCTCCCTTAATCTTCTACAAACCCCTGTGAGATAAATAGTTGTACTTATTTATAAATGAGGGAATTGGCTCAGGGTAAATAATTTGCCTGAGGTCACAAAGCTAAAAAAGCGGATCCAGGATTCAAGCCGTGATCTGTCTAAATACAGAGTGTCCACCTCATCAAATTAACCTCCTTCCCCAAATCCCACAGAATCTGGGGTTTACATTTTGTTCATTGGCTACCACTACATCTTTCTTTGACCCCAATAGGGACTTCCAGTCCTTTGACCCCTTGTCTTCTATTTTTTCTCCATTTCCTTATGCAGCTTGTGGCTCATTATGCCTGTAATATTCTTTCCAGTCCTCTAAATGTCTTATCCCCCTTTATCTTTATTCTACTTAGCTAACAAATTTCCCACCCCACCCCTCCACTCTGTACCTATTCTGGTAGCTAGGCAGCTGAGCACCACTGGGTAAGTCATATCACAGGCAGATGGTATCACTTCAGGTTCATAATCATCCACCTCAGCCAGGCCTGTAACACCCTCTGGTAATATTACGAAAAACTTTTCTCTGCTAAAAACTCTCCTGCATGGGAAGCAGCTGTGGCTCAATCAGTGGGGCTCCTGTTTGCCATATGGGAGGCCCCGGGTTCGGTTCCCGGGGCCTCCTGGTGAGGGCAGGCCCGCCCGCAGGGCGTGGTTGGCTGGCCCAGCGAGCATAAGCAGCAAGGGGGGGATAAATGAATAAATAAATAAAATCTTAAAAAAAAACAACAACAACAAAAAAAAACTTTCCTGCATTTCCCTTCTTGACTGGGTTGTTCATATTAGTTTATAAATCTGCATTGACATCTCCTATATTCAACCAACAATAGCAAAAGTTCCCTTGGCCACATATCCCTCTGTCTTCTTCCTCTGTTCTGCTTGGCTTATACCACAACTTGGAAGACTTGTCTGTATCTGTTTCAACTTTCTCACCTCCATTTCCCTCTTTGTAAATTAATATTTTATTACTTTTGTTTTCAGTAGAGAAGTTGTGAGTTTACAAAACATTCATGCATACAGGCATACATCATCCCACCATCAACACCTTGCATTGTTGTGGAACATTTGTTACAAATGATGAAAGAACATCATGAAAATATGCTGCTAACTATAGTCCATAGTTTACATTTGGTGTATTTTTCCCACAGACCACCCTGTTATTAACACCATGTGTTAGTATTGTGTATTTGTTACAGTTCATGTGACAACGTTCTCATATTTCTACTGTTAACCACAATATTTTATTACAGTTTAAGTATAAAAATATACAAATATGTTTGAAGGAAAAAATAATACTTTTCCTTCCACTTTTCTTCTATTTCCACCTTCTGGAGGATTCCAGTGTTAACATCTGATACACATCTATCTGTATGCTCTTATAGGTATATATACATATATGGACTTTTTTCTGTTGGATGTGCTTTTAAAAAATGGAGTCATACTATTATTCTTTATTTTCCTTTTCTTACTACATCATGAACATTTCTCAGAGTCAGTAGAGAAAAAGCATATTACAGTCCATATTTATTCAAATATTCTCTTATTGATAAAAATGTGTTTATAGTTTTTGTCACTACAAATAAGGCTGCAGTAAACATCCTTGTACATATATCCTTGTGTATATGTGTTTTTATTTTATGGGAAAGAGTTCCAAGCATAGTGTTGCTGGGTTAAAGAGTGTGGGGGTATGGATGTGGCTCAAGCAGCTGGGCGCCTGCCTCCCACATGGGAGGTCCTGGGTTCAATTCCCAGTGCTTCCTAAAGAAAACGAGCAAGACAGCGAGCTGAAGCAACAAGATGACACAGCGAGGAACACAGCAAGCAGGGAGCAGATGTGGCTCAAGCGATTGGGTACCTACCTCCCAACATGGGAGTTCCAGGGTTTGGTTCCCGGTGTCTCCTAAAAGAAGACAAGCAGACACAGCACACAACCAGCTGACAGTGAGCTCAAACAACAAGGGCGGGGGGCGGATAAATAAATCTTAAAAAAAAAAAAAGTATGTTTGCTTTATTCAGTTTTACCTTTTGGAGAAAAGTATTACAAGCATATTGTTTAAAAAATGCTTTTCAGGAGCTTCAGAAAGGTACAAAAAGTTTCTCCCACTTTTGGCCCCCGGTGCCCTAGACTCTTCTCAGGAATTTCTTATGTAATCTTCTGGAAATATTCTGTGCACATGTAAGTATATATAAGTATATATCCTTGTGTTTTTCCTTATATAAATTTTACACATTGTTCTGTGCCTTGCTTTTGTCACTTAATAAAATATCTTGGAGCTGTTCCTCATTATATATTCTTTTTAAGCAATTACATTATATTTCATTGAATGAATATATTCATACTTTATTATAGCAGTCTCTACTGATAGATAATTAAGTTGCTTTCTGGAGTCCAAAGCAGGGTCAGCCCCAGGCTCTCTCTTCCCTCTCCTGTGGAGTCCTCAACAATTAGTCCAGGCTAGAAGGGAGGCTGCGAGGGTCGGATTTCTCCAGTCCTTCCTAGGCTCCCCAGGCAAACCGCCATGTGGAAGGGTCTGTGGGGCTCAGCAGCCCAAATTTACAGGTCAGAACTTGAGTCAGCCTAAGGCTGTGTCCCTCTCTCTCCCCTTTCCGGGAGTGGCAGATCCCTGGAGCCCCCTTTGTCTGTGGTCGCAGGCCCAGAGGCCCGAGAATTCTGAAGAGTGTGGGGGAGGGTGCTGGCAGCAGCAGAAGCTGCTACTTGCCACTCACAGTTCTGTAGTCGCGATTTCCCTCTTCTGTCCCTCTCTCCTCTGGGTGGTGTGCAGCCTTCACCTGCTGTCCTAAACCCAGAAGATCTTTTTCAGGGCTGTTTCAGCTTGTCCTCTAGGTATTTTTCTGGAGAAGAGATTCCCGTGTCTTACTAGTCCGCCATCTTCCTGTAAGTCTCTCTTTTCCTTTTTAAATTTTACCTTGACTGGAAAATCTCTATATTCTCTGATATGCTTGGGCTTTTAAAAACAAAAGCTGAAACCACAGGACTGTACAACACACAGTGAACCATAATGTAAACCATGGACTATAGTTAATAGTAGAATCATAGTAATCTTTCATCAATTGCAATAAAGGCACCACACCAATGCAAAGAGTCAGTAGTAGAGAAAACTGTGGTAGTGGTGGTGGTGGGATATATGGGACTGCTGCATTTTTTGGTGATTTTTCTGTAAATCTACAACTCTCTAATTAAAAAAAAAAAAAAATGCTGAAGAGTCTCTGCAGGCTCTTTCTGCTTACCTTTCCACCACATAGCTCCTCCAGGACGTGGGAGGTGGGAAGGTAGAAGAAGAAATCTAGGCGGGAAAGGACATAAATTAAAAGCTCAAAATAAGATCTGGCTGCACATACATTTATTTAAACATTAAGACAACATGTGAGGTATGTTAGCCCCATTTTACCAAAGAAGCTCTGAGAGGTTCAATTATTTGCCCAGGGCTACACAGTTAACAAGTAGGCAAGCAGGATGTGAATCCTCATCCATCTGCCTGCAAAGCCTAGCCTACTAATTAGTCCAGAGATGTCAAACAGATTTTACCTTGTGGGGAGGCTGATGATGGTATGCTACCCAGAAGTTGTGTTAAGAAGGATTCTGTGTATATAAGATTCTTGGTTGACAGTTTTTTCTTTTAGCATTTTAAATATGTAATCCCATAGCATTCTGGCCTCCATTATTTCTGATGAGAAATAAGTTATCAATCTTATTAGAATTTCTTTGTACATAATGAGTCATTTTTCTCTGCTTTCAAGATTTTGTCTTTGTCTTTTAGCACGTGTCTGTGTGTGTTTATTCTAATTTGGCATTTGTTGATGTGGAGTTTAATGCTTTTCTAAAAACCAAATTTGAGTCATTATTTCTTTGAATACTTTTTTCTGTTGTTTCTCTGGCTTCTCTCTTCTGGCACTCCCATTATGTGTATTTTGGTGTGCTTAATGTCTCACAATTCTCTCATTCATTTTTCTCTCTGTTCTTTGGATTGTGTAATTTCTATCGATCTACTGAAAGTTTCCTGATTCTATCTTCTACCAGCTCAAATCTGTTGTTGAGCCACTCTAGTGTTGAGCCAACTCCTGAATTTCCATTAGGTTATCTTATAATTTATATCTCTTATTGATATTCTCTATTTGGTGATACATTGCCATCATACCTTTCTTTACTTCTTTAAGTATGGTTTACTCTAGTTCTTTGAAAATTTTTATAATGGCTACTTTGAAGTCTTTGTTAAGTCCAGCATCTGGGCCCTCTCATAGAAATGTCTGTTGCCTGCTTTTTTTGTTCGTATATGAGTCACATTTTCCTGTTTCTTTGCACCCTCTCCCCACCCTCCAGTTCTAGCACTTCTTGTGGTTTGCTTGTTTCTAGGTTTAGTGGCTGGCTGGACTATTTTAGTGGAGTCAATTTCCCCAACAGTATGAAGCCTTTGATTTTGCTCCTCAGAAGGTACAGTCTTGGACATGTGCATGGTCACTCTGGAAATACAGTGGTTTTAGCAGGGCTTTCTTTGACTGTCTCTTTCTGTAAACTCTTTGTTAAATTGTCTGCCTTGGTTGGTATTACACAGCGCTGTTAGGCTCCACTAATTGCCAGCTGATTGCTTTACTGTTTTTGGCAATGCCCCAGAGCATAAATTGCTCCATGATCTGATCCAATTAAATCCAGGACCCTTTGCAGGGGTCATTTTTAAGGACAGGCTTTGAGGTTTGTTTTGACTTCTGTTGCAGTTGGGCAGTTTGATGTAATTATGCATTCCAAAAATATAATTGGATCATGCTTATAAATTGATATGCTAAACTGGGCATGATTAAGTTATGATTAGGCGGACGAGTAAGACATGGGAATCTCTTCTCCAGAAAAATAGCTAGAGGACAAGCTGAAACAGCCCCGAAAAAGATCTTCTAGGGTTTAGAACAGCAGGTGAAGGCTGCACACCACCCAGAGGAGAGAGGGACAGAAGAGGGAAATCGCGACTACAGAACTGTGAGTTGCAAGTAGCAGCTTCTGCTGCTGCCGGCACTCTCCCCCACACTCTTCAGAACTCTCGGGCCTCTGGGCCTGCGACCAAAGACAAAGGGGGCTTCAGGGATCTGCCACTCCCGGAAAGGGGAGAGAGAGGGACACAGACTTAGGCTGACTCAGGTTCTGACCTGAAATTTGGGCTGCGGAGCCCCAGGGACCCTCCACACGGCCGTTTGCCCTGGGAGCCTAGAAAGGACTGGAGAAATCCGACCCTCGCAACCTCCCTCTCTTCTAGCCTGGACTAATTGTTGAGGACACCATGGGAGAGGGGAGAGAGAGCCTGGGGCTGACCCTGCTTTGGACTCCCAGGTTTGGTCTGCCCTGTCCCGAGAGCCCTTCCAGGCTGGGTGGGGCTGCGCCATTGTTTGCCTTGGAGCCTGCAAGGGGTTAAAGATATACAAACCTCCCAATCTCCTCCTCTACTAACAGGGACTGATTGTTGAGGATTCAGAAGGGAGTGGAAATATTTTCTAGCTGGGAAAATGGGTGCACTACAAGAGAAGTCTGAAGAACTGTCTCAGAAAGTTTGAATCACAGGGCTCTTAGCCCCCAGACAGGAAGCTCTATCACATTGATCTGGTCTGTGTCACAACAAATACGCTCCGACCAGGCATTGAATTGAGCGCTCCAAACAAGCGCCATCTCCTGGCAGACCAAGGACGTGCACATAAGAAAATTAATAAGTAAGAGAGGCTAGGGAAGCGGCTGTGGCTCAATCAGTAGGGCTCCCGTTTACCATATGGGAGGCCCCGGGTTCGGTTCCCGGGGCCTCCTGGTGAAGGTGAGCCCGCCTGCACGGCGTGGTTGGCTGACCCAGCGAGCCACATGCAACAAGGGGGGGATAAATGAATAAATATATAAAATCTTAAAAAAAAAGAGAGAGAGGCTTTTCCTGGCCTCTATAACCTCCCTGCCCAAGGCCCTAGGAAAGGACTCTACCACCAATTACTGGGTCCAGTGCCCAGTTTTGAGCAACCAGCAGAACAATCCTAACAATCAAGGTTGAGCCAAAAATCAAAGAGCTGTGGTAACTCACAGCCTCCTGCCACTAAAACCCCATAAAAGAGAAAGAGATAGAGCATCTAAGTAAAATACAAACTAACCAGATGCCTAAGCACTAGCAAAAAATTATGGGCCATACAAAGAAAATAGACGACATGGCCCAAGAAAAGTAATACAGCAAAGTCCCAGAAGAGATGCAGAATTTGAGAGAACTAATCAGTGTGATGAGCACACATTTCCAAAATCAAATTAATGAAATGAAAGAGAATATAGTTAAAGAGATCAATGACATCAAGAATTCATTGTGTGAACGTAAAGAAGAATTTGAAATCATGAACAGAAAAGTAACAGAGTTCATGGGAATGAAAGACACAATAGGTGAAGTAAAAAATACATTTGAAGCATACAACAGCAGACTCGAAATGATAGAAGAAAGAATAAGTGATACTGAAGACAGAACAGCTGAAATTGAAGAGAGAAAAGAACAGAGAGAGAAAAGAATGGAAAAAATTGAGCAGGGGCTCAGAGAGTTCAATGACAACACAAAACGCAAGAACATACGTGTCATGGGAGTTCCAGAAGGAGAAGAGAAAGGAAAAGGGGCAGAAAGAGTATTTGAGGAAATAATAGCTGAAAATTTCCCAACTCTCACGAAAGAAATGAACTTATATGTCCAAGAAGCACACCGTACCCCAATAAGAATAAATCCAAATAGACCTACGCCAAGACACATATTATTCAGAATATCAAATGTAAAAGATAGAAAATTCTCAGAGCAGCAAGAGAGAAGCAAACGGTCACGTACAAAGGACGTCCAGTAAGACTTTGTACAGATTTCTCTTCAGAAACCATGGAGGTGAGAAGACAGTGGTATGATACAATTAGGAAACTGAAAGAGAAAAACTCCCAGCCGAGAATTCTTTATACAGCAAAACTGTCCTTCAAATATGAAGGTGAATATAAAGTATTCACAAACAAACAGAAACTAAGAGAGTTTGCAAAAAAGAATCCACCTTTGTAGGAAATATTAAAGGAAACCTTAGAACCTGAAAGAAAAAGACAGGAGAGAGAGGCTTGGAGGAGAGTATAGAAGAAAGAAAAGCGGAAAGGATAACCAAAAGAGTAAAAAGAGAGACAAAAATAAGATGACATATGAAAACCAAAGAATAAAATGGAGGAAATAAATAGTGCATTTTCAGTAATGTCATTGAATGTGAATGGATTAAATTCCCCAATCAAAAGATACAGGCGGGGAAGCAGCTGTGGCTCAATCAGTAGGGCTCCCGTTTACCATATGGGAGGCCCCGGTTTCGGTTCCCGGGGCCTCCTGGTGAAGGCAAGCCTGCCCTCACGGCGTGGTTAGCTGACCCAGCAAGCACAAGCAGCAAGGGGGGGATAAATAAATAAATAAATAAATAAAAATCTTAAAAAAAAAAAAAAAAAAAAGATACAGGCTGACAGAATGGATAAAAAAACATGACCCATCCATATGCTGCTTACAAGAAACTCACCTCAGACACAGGATACAAGCCGGCTGAAAGTAAAAGGTTGGAAAAAGACACTCCATGCAAATAGTAAACAGAAAAGAGTAGGGGTAGCTATACTAATATCAGACAAAACAGACTTCAAATGCAAAAAAGTGATAAGAGATGCGGAAGGCCATTATGTATTAATAAAAGGGACGATCCTCCAGGAAGATATAACAGTCATAAATATCTACGCACCTAACCAGGGTGCCCCAAATTATATGAGACAATCTCAGGCAAAACTGAAGGGAGAAATAGACATTTCTACAATAATCGTCGGGGACTTCAACACCCCTTTCACATCATTAGATAGAACAACTAGACAGAAGATCAACAAGGAAACAGAGAACTTGAAAATATGATAAACAAGTTAGACCTAACAGACATATACAGAACACTGCATCCAAACTCAGCGGGTTATACATTCTTCTCAAGTGCCCATGGATCTTTCTGCAGGATAGACCACATGTTAGGTCACAATACAACTCTCAATAAATATAAAAAGATTGAAATTATACAAAGCACCTTCTCAGATCATAATGGAATGAAACTAGTAATCAATAACAGACAGAAAAAAGGAAATTTGGAAATATGTGGAGACTGAACAACACACTCCTAAATATTCAGTGGGTCAAAGAAGAAATTGCAAGTGAAATCAGTAAATATATTGAGACAAATGAAAATGAGAACACAGCATATCAAAACTTAAGGGATACAGCAAAGGCAGTCTTGAGAGAGAAATTTATAGCCCTAAATGCCTATATTAAGAAACAAGAAAGGGAAGTGGCTGTGGCTCAATCAGTAGGGCTCCCGTTTACCATATGGGAGGCCCCGGGTTCGGTTCCCGGGGCCTCCTGGTGAAGGCAAGCCCGCCCGCACGGTGTGGTTGGCTTGCCCAGCAAGCACAAGCAGCAAGGGGGGGATAAATGAATAAATAAATAAAATCTTTAAAAAAAAAAAGAAACAAGAAAGAGCTAAACTCAAAGATTTAACTGAACAACTTGAGAAACTAGAAAAAGAACAGAAAACCAATCCCAAAGCGAAAAGAAGGAAAGAAATTATAAAGATTAGAGCGGAAATAAATGAAAATGAGAACAAAAAAGCAATAGAGAAAATCAACAAAACCAAAAGGTGGTTCTTTGAGAAGATCAATAAAATTGACAAGCCCCTCGCTAGACTAACAAAGAAAAAAAGAGAGAAGATACAAATAAATACAATCAGAAATGAAAGGGGGGAAATTACAAATGACCTGACAGAAATAAAAAGAATCATAAGAGGATATTATGAGAAACTATATGCCAATAAACTAGACAACCTGGATGAAATGGACAAATTTCTAGAAACTCATAACCAACCTACA